>JAWWQZ010000032.1:1200000-1656512 GCA_033815515.1 Cryptocheilus praepositus
AATATTAAACACATATTTTTATAAATTAATTCAAATATTTTCTTTAAAATACGACAGAACTTTCCCTCCAACCCAATATTAACTAAGTGTAATGTATTAATGAAAATGAATGAAAACTAAATGTGCAAAAGTGTGCACGAATTTTCCCAATCCAAAATAGTGTTTATTTGACACGTTACGCCTGACTCATCGCTCGGTTGTGTTATTCGAACGAAAATATATGCAACTGAACTACGCAAATCAACTGGACTGCTTAGTTCAAAGTTCCTACTCCTTTCGCTGACAGTACTTTACATTGAATGAGAGAGTTTCTCACATACGTAACAATGTTTACAGTGTCCTACAATAGGAATATGCCACGATAAACATTTGTTCCTCTATCGTAGATAAAACTGCACACGATGCCGAATGACGTTTCGGCAAATTCAATCGGATCCACGTCATATCTATTAAGACGCGATGTACTTTGGACGTGGCTATGTTATGTCATGTTTAGCTGTATTTCGTAGAACGCTTTATTAGGGGTCAATCCGGTGCAATAAGAAAAAAACGTGCGTTTTTCTTTTCCCCAAAACTACATAAATTTTACATAGACAAGTCGCTAGAAGAAATTCAAAGAAGCTGTGACTTATTCTGTCTTGAAACATGACGACTTTCTTCACATCGTTTCGAAGTATGTCATAAAAAAAGAACTGTAATATGCTATGTAATAATATTATCTATAATATATGCTATATGTAGTATTATAGTTTATGTATATATTATATGTAGACTATACATATAAACTGTAATACGCTGTACTTTTTACATATAATGTATTTTTAAGCATATGGACATAAATTCTATACTGTTACTACGTTCTTTATTATTAAAAACACTTGCAAATACGTGGTAACACGTACATCCCCCATATATGGGTACCACGGCATTCACCATGTTAATTCATTCGGCTCTGGCAAAATGGAGTTGCGTTCCCTCTCTGAACACATATCGCCTTCGTGCCGATGACTCAGCTGAACAACGGTATATATGCGTACACCGTATCCGCAAAAATGGCGAGAGCCTCTATTTAAACCGGACATGCGGACTGTGGACGGACCGAACAGTGTATGCCAATGGGATTTTCCCGGAACAGTGTTTCTCAATAACATACACGCAGCTCCTATAGCGTTTAAGACTAAAATATATGTGCCCATAATTATGAAAGTGGTCTAAGTCAAAATTAAAAAAAAATGAGTTTATCAGTTATTTCATACCACATTATTTTTAACTAAATTTATTCAATGTAATTTTTACGAAATTGTCAAAAATGAACCATTAGATAGTGGTTGTAATTTCAACATTATATGGAATTCATTTAGTTTTAATTATGAAAGTGGTCTAAAGTCAAAAATTTAAATAAATTATATAAACAACTTGAAAATAGCACGTGGCCTTCTTTGACGCGTTTCTGAACTACATAATAAAATAAATGACAATCAAATTTTAATAATAACGACAACTTCATTCCGGTTTATCGAATCAATAACAATTATCGTATAAAATTCACACAAAATTGTCTCTTCATAGTAAATTTCAATGGATGAGATTCTTAAAAATGAACCTTATAAAATGTTCTATAAAACATTTTTAGATTATTCAAATTTCACGTTCATTGGATCTTTCAACAAGAAATATATGAAGACCAAAAATATACGGAAATATATAAATGTAATTCCATATATACACCATATTAATGTATTGTAAGAAAAACATAAAGATATTATAGTTTACTACGACATCCCTCTTTTTATTAAAAACATTTTAAGAATCTTAAATACTCGAAATAATGATAAAAATGGATTACTGTTTAGAAATAATTAATAAATGTAATAAATGTTCACGAATTATTTCAATCAAATTATCGTTTCAAATAAAACTCAAAGTTCTTTATTGCTTTAAGTCATTTATAGGACATTCAGTTAATTTTGAAAATGGTCTAAGTCAATTCAATCTTTAAAAATAATATTATCGTATAAAATTCACACAAAATTTCATATTCATAGTAAATTTCCATTAATTAAGACTAATAAAATTATAAATTGAAATGTCGCATAATGTAAAAATATTTTTTAATTTATTCAAATGCAATTCATTAAATATCTCGAAACAAGAAATATATGACTTAGACCACTTTCATAATTATGGGCACATATATGGTGTAATAGTAAGATCCGGTATGTGTGATAACCATTCTCACCATTCTGAACGAGACCATCCGGTTTCTAGGTGTCCTAAACATAGCTTTCGGACACCGAAATATCCTACTTTCAAAAAAGAGTAACCGACCATAACAAAATAACAGAGTTTGACGCTAAGGCATTGTAAAATGTGCTGATTGGAAAGAGATTCATTAATTCTAACGAAGATGCAGAAGTATGTTATGAACATTTACTTGTTTCTAACTATGTTACGCCTAACTATATTTCGATCGAAAATCATTAGGTGGAATTGTTCAAACAATTTCACATCAATAACTCGAATCAGATGAATTTTCGTAGAATTATTGAATTGATTTTGTTTTTTGTGATTACTTTGTGTTTATTGAATTGATTTTGTTTTTTATTGAATTAATGAGATTCATTAATTCTAACGAAGATGCAGAAGTATGTTATGAACATTTACTTGTTTCTAACTATGTTACGCCTAACTATATTTCGATCAAAAATCATTAGGTGGAATTGTTCAAACAATTTCACATCAATAACTCGAATCAGATGAACTTTCGTAGAATTATTGAATTGATTTTGTTTTTTGTGATTATTTTGTGATTATTGAATTGATTTTGTTTTTTATTGAATTAATGAGATTCATTAATTCTAACGAAGATGCAGAAGTATTTTATGAACATTCACTTGTTTCTAACTATATTACGTCTAACTATATTTCGACCGAAAGTCATTAGGTGGAATTGTTCAAACAATTTCACATCAATAACACGAATCAGACGAACTTTCGTAGAATTATTAAATTGACATTTTACGTCTGAAAAGTTACATTTTATGTTACGGAAAGGATCGTATCTCTTGTGAATAAGTTATTGACGAACAGAAAGACACAGTTGCAAGACGCAGTTCCAAAAACAATGTTAATTAGCAAAGTAAATTCTAAGAGATCTTGCCGCGAATTTCATTCTTACTTGAAATCAGCACCAAATATACCAACGCAAACTTGTTCTACAGAAACATATAAGACCGCATAAATTATTTGTTTACACGTGCACGATCCGGATCTTTTCGTTAATAAGAAAACACTGTGAAAAAACATGCGTTTTCTTGAACCCACATAAAATCCCCTAAAATTAGTAGACGTCCCGTTTTGAGGAAAAAAAAATGGCGACGTTATGTGTAGGTCGTGTGTGCCTTTGATCCCGCGGTGCAAAGTGCAAAGGTCCACCATAATTTTCGGGCAAACATGTTAAGACGTCGAAAGGAGCCAAGTTTTACGTAGTAAAATTGTGTAACCGTAAAAGTATATATTCACTTTGCACGTACTGATCTTGTATTAGATGAAGACAAATGTTCAGGGGAACCAGCTATATCGTCCTGCATCACAAAGAGCAAATCTTTACGTAAACCGTCCATCCGTTCGACAACCAAAAGGACGCATCTTGATGTAAAACTTTTTTTGATACGGTGCCAGCAAGCGCAAATCTTCGCGTTGAACGTTCACTTGATGTCACGCAGAAAAGAGCACATTGCATGACACATTTATTCGGTCTTGGACCAGAAAGAGCTGCACGTTATCTAAAAAAAAAAGCTACGCGCCCGTTCTTTGTTCATCCCAGGCGCACTAATGTCAAATCAAGGGAATTGGCAAAACTATTAAATATGGTCTAATTACCACCGGCAATCTAAAGCATTTCGGTGCTGACCCCCAAAAAAAAAGCAGTAAGATGTGCGTTCTTCATAGATCTCACACAATGTAATGATGAAATCAAGAGATTGAACGCAATTTAATTACCACCAGTAATCTGAAAGATTTCAGAGCTAACCCAGAACACAAATAGCAAGCCGCCCGTTCTTTATTGATCTCAGACAATCTAATGGCAAAATCAAGAGGCCCAACGTAATTATTGAACGCCACGTAATTACCGGCAGTAATCTAAAACAGTTCAGTGCTAAGAAAACCTATTCCAGAAAATTAATATTCCCTCAAATCTAACCCAGAACAAATTGTAATACGCGCGTTCTTTATTGTTCTCAGACGATCTAACGATAAAGTAAAGAAAAGTTCTCGTAACCATTCAGACACGCTATCAATAAAACCAAGAAAATCCACGTAACTATCGAACAAAATCTACTTACGACTGACAATCTAAAACATTTTAGTACTAAGCTAGAAGAAAAATAGCAAGCCGCCCGTTCTTTATTGATCTCAGACAATCTAATGGAAAAATCAAGAGGCCCAACGTAATTATTGAACGCCACGTAATTACCGCCAGTAATCTAAAACATTTCAGTGCTAAGAAGACCTATTCCAGAAAATTAATATTCCCTCAAATCTAACCCAGAACAAAATGAAATACGCGCGTTCTTTGTTGTTCTCAGACGATCTAACGATAAAGTAAAGAAAAGTTCTCGTAACTATTCAGACACGCTATCGATAAAACCAAGAAAATCCACGTTACTATTGAACAAAATCTAATTACCACTGACGATCTAAGACATTTCAGTACTAAGCTAGAAGAAAAATATCAAGCCGCCCGTTCTTTATTGATCTCAGACGATCAAAGGATAAAATAAAGAAAATTTACGTGACTATTCAGACACACTATCGATAAAACCAAGAAAATCCACGTAACTATTGAACAAAATCTACTTACGACTGACAATCTAAAACATTTCAGTACTAAGCTAGAAGAAAAATAGCAAGCCGCCCGTTTTTTATTGATCTCAGACGATCAAAGGATAAAATAAAGAAAAGTTCTCGTAACTATTCAGACACGCTATCGATAAAACCAAGAAAATCCACGTAACTATTGAACAAAATCTAATTACCACTGACGATCTAAAACATTTCAGTACTAAACTAGAAGAAAAATAGAAAGCCGCCCGTTCTTTATTGATCTCAGACGATCAAAGGATAAAATAAAGAAAATTTACGTGACTATTCAGACACACTATCGATAAAACCAAGAAAATTCACGTAACTATTGAACAAAATCTAATTACCACTGACAATCTAAAACATTTCAGTACTAAGCTAGAAGAAAAATAGCAAGCCGCCCGTTCTTTATTGATCTCAGACGATCAAAGGATAAAATAAAGAAAATTTACGTGACTATTGGACGCAGACTAACTACCGCCCGCAATCTAAAGCATTTCAGTGCTAACCCAGTTCTGACCCTATCAGATCAGCTGGATTGCATCGTGCAATGAAGTAACCGTAGAAAACAAAATTAGAAAGCTCCGATAAGGCTCGGATCGCACTGATTGGAAATGCTCGGCGATCCAGTCCTTGAAGGCGTGTTTACGGCCTGCAATGACACTGAACAAAAAGTTTGCACGTGTTTGGTCGGACCCGTGGGAGTGCGCGACGCCATAATAAATTCGTTGCTTGCCTAAGAAGGAGAATCTACGGTGGTTTAAACGAGTTTCCGGCTATGGAGCCCGTATGTTGCTCCACCCTCTAAAGCCCTAAGAATCCTAAAATATTTCTGATTATCAGTAGAGTTACATGAAAAGAATTTTATTTAGTGAACTCCTATAGTATTCTTTTCCGATGACCTGTGGTTTTTAAGAATGTTGCATAAATTGGAGCCCGTATGTTGTTCTACCCTTTGAAGCCCTAAGAATCTTAAAATATCTTCATTTTATCAATAGAGTTCCATTAGAAGAATTTTATTTAGTAAAATTCTATAGTATTCTTTTCCGATGACCTGTGGTTTTTAAGAATGTTGCATAAATTGGAGCCCGTATGTTGCTCTACCCTTTGAAGCCCTAAGAATCCTAAAATATTTTTGTTTTATCAATAGAGTTCCATTAGAAGAATTTCATTTAATAAAATCCTATAGTATTCTTTTCCGATGACCTGTGGTTTTTAAGAATGTTGCATAAATTGGAGCCCGTATGTTGCTCTACCCTTTGAAGCCCTAACAATCCTAAAGGATCTCTGATATTTTATCAGTAGAGTTCCATTAGAAGAATTTTATTTAGTGAACTCCTATAGTATTCTTTTCCGATGACCTGTGGTTTTCAAGAATGTTGCATAAATTGGAGCCCGTATGTTGCTCTACCCTTTGAAGCCCTAACAATCCTAAAGGATCTCTGATATTTTATCAGTAGAGTTTCATTAGAAGAATTTTATTCAGTGAACTCCGATAGTATTCTTTTCCGATGACCTGTGGTTTTTAAGAATGTTGCATAAATTGGAGCCCGTATGTTGCTCTACCCTTTGAAGCCCTAACAATCCTAAAGGATCTCTGATATTTTATCAGTAGAGTTCCATTAGAAGAATTTTATTCAGTGAACTCCGATAGTATTCTTTTCCGATGACCTGTGGTTTTTAAGAATGTTGCATAAATTGGAGCCCGTATGTTGCTCTACCCTTTGAAGCCCTAAGAATCCTGAAATATCTCTGATATTTTATCAGTAGAATTCCATTAGAAGAGTTTTATTTAGTGAACTCCTATAGTATTCTTTTCCGATGACCTGTGGTTTTTAAGAATGTTGCATAAATTGGAGCCCGTATGTTGCTCTACCCTTTGAAGCCCTAAGAATCCTAAAATATCTTTATTTTATCAATAGAGTTCCATTAGAAGAATTTTATTTAGTGAAATCCTATAGTATTCTTTTCCGATGACCTGTGGTTTTTAAGAATGTTGCATAAATTCGAGCCCGTATGTTGCTCTATCCTTTGAAGCCCTAAGAATCCTAAAATATCTCTGATATTTTATCAGTAGAGTTCCATTAGAAGAATTTTATTTAGTGAACTCCTATAGTATTCTTTTCCGATGACCTGTGGTTTTTAAGAATGTTGCATAAATTGGAGCCCGTACGTTGCTCTACCCTTTGAAGCCCTAAGAATCCTAAAATATCTTTATTTTATCAATAGAGTTCCATTAGAAGAATTTTATTTAGTGAAATCCTATAGTATTCTTTTCCGATGACCCGCGGTTTTTAAGAATGTTGCATAAAACGATTTTCAAACGCGTAGGCTTCGTGTAATATAACGCATAATTTCAAGCAGTGGTATCGCTCAAATGGCAAAGTGAGCGTCTAGTGATGATTCAAGTTTCTTTTTACGTCAATCTTTTTTCAACTCCATGTTTAACCACGTTTCTGTTTATGTCGAGAAGACGCTCTGAAGATTCAAGTATGAAAACGTTTCGCTTAGAAGTTACTGGGAGTAAGAAAATACCACACAAACGCGTAGTCAGCTATAATTAAAGACTACGCTCAAACCTGTTGATGTGTTATAGACCGATTTATTAACTGCTTAAAAAATTGGGTTGAAAAAAAATCATACCAATATGGCTTTCAATATATAAATATCTCTTCACTAATCAGTTTACTTCGCTGCCTGAGTTACACCGATGTTTAAAATTACGTGTCACATTACCCGATGAATATGAATATGGAAATTACTTTATGTAATTTTCCTAAAAACTACTGGCCACCGAAAAAAAATATTTAAAAATTTCATGTCTTGAAGCGTGGAACATAGTTTCATAGCTCAAAAGTCTATTACATCACCACGGATTCTCCTCGTAAAATGCGAGGGGCATCAATCCACAAAAAATATGAAAACGGAAATCAGTTTATGCAATTTTCGTAAAAACCACCGCCCACTGGAAAAAAATATCTTATGATGTCACGTGTCTTGAAGCGTGGAGCATAACACAAAGCGCTTCTAAATCATCGTAGACTGTTTGCAAAACGCGAGGAGCATCGATCCACAAAAAATATGAATACGGAAACCACTTTATGCAATTTTCTTAAAAACAACTGGGCATCAGAAAAAAATTTATGATTCCACATGTCTCGACGCGTGCAATACATCAGCTTCATTGCTCAAAACACTTTTACACCGCCGCAGGCCGTTCCCATAAGTCGCGAGAAACATCGACCTACGTATTCGGGTAGAACGTTCGCAACCGAAAATTTACAAGACGCGCCGAGGACTTTGTCAAAGATGTTCGTACACGTATTGATTAGAAGCACACGTGTGCCAATGCCAACGTCTAGCGATAGAAAGACAAGGCGAACTCGGCGCGTGTAAATGATCAATTCTTATATGGACGTAAACGAGACACGCCAACGCGAATAGAAAGATCACAGTTTGTGTACGTAGCAAGAATCTGCACGTGTGTCGTCTTCGCATAGAGAGTGCTGGTCGTATGAACGTAAGCAATACACTGGACGTAACATATAACGTATCCCGATATCTTCTCGACTCGGTTCAAATTAAGTTAATGTCCCGTGTGTGAAGGTTTATGGGTCATGCGTCGAAGAAGATTGTTAGAATGTGCGGGGGCTACGGAAGACGTGTGATTCTTACGTCAAATGGAAAACAGCAAGGTCGCGTCGGATCAGAGATCCGCTGTGGTAGTTGGAAATATATAAAATAATGAAACTATTGATATTGTAATATATTGATATGTATGTAATGAATATTATAATTAATGATTAATAATGAAAGTATTGATATTAATACTTATTTCACTATTATTAATTAATTAATGATATCAATACATATGAAATGTAGAATAATCATATTAATGCGATTAATTGATTATACATTAATTAATTATTAATAATTTAACTAAACTAAATTTAAACTATTGATATTGTAATATATTGATATGTATTGTAATGAATATTATAATGAATGATTAATAATGAAAGTATTGATATTAATACTTATTTCACTATTATTAATTAATTAATGATATCAATACATATGAAATGTAGAATAATTATATTAATGCGATTAATTGATTATACATTAATTAATTATTAATAATTTAACTAAACTAAATTTAAACTATTGGTATTGTAATATATTGATATGTATTGTAATGAATATTATAATGAATTATTAATAATGAAAATATTGATATTAATACTTATTTCACTATTATTAATTAATTAATGATATCAATAAATATGAAATATAGAATAATTATATTAATGCGACTAATTAATTATGCATTAATTAATTATTAATAATTTATTGATACTAATATCACATTAATATATGGTGTTAATATATATACTTCGTTAATTAATATTAATATTATAAGGTCATTAGTTACAAACGTTTCCAATAAAGTGACCAGCTATATAATTCTGTCGAAAAGCAGTCTTTTTTAAAAAGCGTGACAGCCGCTAGTTAAATGTATGGCCCTTGAGATTATCTCTTAATGTTTTGCACAATTAGTCTCCCGGAACCTTGTGGGGACTATGGGCTACCATAATAGGCTACGGTTATTTAAATTTTATGCGTCGTTATGTAAGAGATTGTTATAGAATGTAGGATGGAGGCGTCCGTTCATTTAAAAATATTACTACCCGAAGTATATGAAGCTCGGGTAACGACGGATAGTTTCGCTTGGTCAAGATATAGAATTTATTCTATTATTACTTATTAGTGTATTCTACTATTATGTTAAATATGTTATCGAGACGACAGCGAATAAATTCTATATGTTGAACAAGCGAAAGTATGCATATTTGCCCGATCGTTATATGCTACAAGTAATAACATTCTAAAATTATACATATATATGAATATATGAAAATATATTGATATTGATAATGAATATATGAGCCGTTTATTTTGAAAGTGGCCTAACTCCGTTTTTCAATTTTTTCCGGTTACCATGGTTACATGTACAAATTCATGTTATTTTTCAGTAAATGTTATTTATCTCGATTTGAAGATAAATGGAGTTAGGCCACTTTCAAAATAAACGACTCATATATTCAATTTAGAATGTTATTAGTTGCAACATATAAAGTTTAAGAAAATGTGCATAGTTTCGCTTGTACAAGATATAGAATTGATTCTATTATTACTTATTCAAGTGTATTCTACTATTATGTTAAATATGTTATCGAGACGACAGCGAATAAATTCTATATGTTGAATAAGCGAAAGTATGCATATTTGCCCGATCGTTATATGCTACAAGTAATAACATTCTAAAATTATACATATATATGAATATATGAAAATATATTGATATTGATAATGAATATATGAGCCGTTTATTTTGAAAGTGGCCTAACTCCGTTTTTCAATTTTTTCCGGTTACCATGGTTACATGTACAAATTCATGTTATTTATCAGTAAATGTTATTTATCTCGATTTGAAGATAAATGGAGTTAGGCCATTTTCAAAATAAACGGCTCATATATTCAATTTAGAATGTTATTACCTGCAACATATAAAGTTTAAGAAAATGTGCATAGTTTCGCTTGTACAAGATATAGAATTGATTCTATTATTACTTATTCAAGTGTATTCTACTATTATGTTAAATATGTTATCGAGACGACAGCGAATAAATTCTATATGTTGAACAAGCGAAAGTATGCATATTTGCCCGATCGTTATATGCTACAAGTAATAACATTCTAAAATTATACATATATATGAATATATGAAAATATATTGATATTGATAATGAATATATGAGCCGTTTATTTTGAAAGTGGCCTAACTCCGTTTTTCAATTTTTTCCGGTTACCATGGTTACATGTACAAATTCATGTTATTTATCAGTAAATGTTATTTATCTCGATTTGAAGATAAATGGAGTTAGGCCACTTTCAAAATAAACGGCTCATATATTCAATTTAGAATGTTATTAGTTGCAACATATAAAGTTTAAGAAAATGTGCATAGTTTCGCTTGTACAAGATATAGAATTGATTCTATTATTACTTATTCAAGTGTATTCTACTATTATGTTAAATATGTTATCGAGACGACAGCGAATAAATTCTATATGTTGAACAAGCGAAAGTATGCATATTTGCCCGATCGTTATATGCTACAAGTAATAACATTCTAAAATTATACATATGTATGAATATATGAAAATATATTGATATTGATAATGAATATATGAGCCGTTTATTTTGAAAGTGGCCTAACTCCGTTTTTCAATTTTTTCCGGTTACCATGGTTACATGTACAAATTCATGTTATTTATCAGTAAATGTTATTTATCTCGATTTGAAGATAAATGGAGTTAGGCCACTTTCAAAATAAACGGCTCATATATTCAATTTAGAATGTTATTAGTTGCAACATATAAAGTTTAAGAAAATGTGCATAGTTTCGCTTGTACAAGATATAGAATTGATTCTATTATTACTTATTCAAGTGTATTATACTATTACGTTAAATATGTTATCGAGACGACAGCGAATAAATTCTATATGTTGAACAAGCGAAAGTATGCATATTTGCCCGATCGTTATATGCTACAAGTAATAACATTCTAAAATTATACATATATATGAATATATGAAAATATATTGATATTGATAATGAATATATGAGCCGTTTATTTTGAAAGTGGCCTAACTCCGTTTTTCAATTTTTTCCGGTTACCATGGTTACATGAAAAAATTCATGTTATTTATCAGTAATTTTTATTTATCTCTATTTGAATATAAATGGAGTTCGGCCACTTTCAAAATAAACGGCTCATATATTCAATTTAGAATGTTATTAGTTGCAACATATAAAGTTTAAGAAAATGTGCATAGTTTCGCTTGTACAAGATATAGAATTGATTCTATTATTACTTATTCAAGTGTATTCTACTATTATGTTAAATATGTTATCGAGACGACAGCGAATAAATTCTATATGTTGAACAAGCGAAAGTATGCATATTTGCCCGATCGTTATATGCTACAAGTAATAACATTCTAAAATTATACATATATATGAATATATGAAAATATATTCATATTGATAATGAATATATGAGCCGTTTATTTTGAAAGTGGCCTAACTCCGTTTTTCAATTTTTTCCGGTTACCATGGTTAAATTACAAATTCATGTTATTTATCAGTAAATGTTATTTATCTCGATTTGAAGATAAATAAAGTTAGGCCACTTTCAAAATAAACGGCTCATATATTCAATTTAGAATGTTATTAGTTGCAACATATAAAGTTTAAGAAAATGTGCATAGTTTCGCTTGTACAAGATATAGAATTGATTCTATTATTACTTATTCAAGTGTATTCTACTATTATGTTAAATATGTTATCGAGACGACAGCGAATAAATTCTATATGTTGAACAAGCGAAAGTATGCATATTTGCCCGATCGTTATATGCTACAAGTAATAACATTTTAAAATTATACATATATATGAATATATGAAAATATATTGATATTGATAATGAATATATGAGCCGTTTATTTTGAAAGTGGCCTAACTCCGTTTTTCAATCTTTTCAATCCGGTTACCATGGTTACATGTACAAATTCATGTTATTTATCAGTAAATGTTATTTATCTCGATTTGAAGATAAATGGAGTTAGGCCACTTTCAAAATAAACGACTCATATATTCAATTTAGAATGTTATTACCTGCAACATATAAAGTTTAAGAAAATGTGCATAGTTTCGCTTGTACAAGATATAGAATTGATTCGCTTAGGCCTCGATAACGTAACGAACATTACGGAACTTCGCAAACGTAGCACTTCGGTGAAAAGTCGGATCAGCAATAAAATTGTCCTTTCGTATATCTCTACGGCGTTTTACAGAGAATCCTCCGTTTCTTTCCTCCTACGCACTATAGCCGAACCAAGTACTCGCTAGCTAAATACAGTATAATTTTCCTCATACTCTCAGAAGCCTTCCCTTGCTAGATGCACTTCGAATGAGCACTCGTAAATTATAAGCGTACCGTGGAAATGTTGGTTCACGTCTAAACTAGAAACTTCTGCTCAAAGCGACTTTTTCCTGCCGACCGATTACGCGGAACAAAGTCGTGAAAGTGGACGACGAATTAACCTGCAATTATATACACGCGAAAAAAACCATGCGAAACGTCAGTCTATAGTAAAGCATGCGTGTGCATCCGTAAGTGCATGCAATAGAAAGTTGCAAGTCTTGCGTTATGGCTGTGACGAGTTTTTATTATTGATGAACCGCGAATTTGTTGAATGGTACGAAATTAATATGTGGGATAAGTGTGTGTAGAATAATGTGATACACATATAAGTTTGCAACTTATGATTACAAGGACACAGTACGCTTCTGCGGGATTTAAGTTCAATGCAAAAGACAATAGTGCTTACTATCGCGAATTTATTGAATGGTATAAAATTAATATGTGGGATAATATAAGTGTGTGTAGAATAATGTAATACACATATAAGTTTCCAACTTATGATTACAAGGACACAGTACGCTTCTGCGGGATTTAAGTTCAATGCAAAAGGCAATAGAGCTTACTATCGAGAATTTGTTGAATGCTATAAAATTAATATGTGGGATAATATAAGTGTGTATAGAATAACGTAATACACATATAAGTTTGCAACTTATGATTACAAGGACACAGTACGCTTCTGCGGGATTTAAGTTCAATGCAAAAGGCGATAGTGCTTACTATCGCGAATTTGTTGAATGGTACGAAATTAATATGTGGGATAATATAAGGGTGTGTAGAATAATGTAATACACATATAAGTTTGCAACTTATGATTACAAGGACACAGTACGCTTCTGCGGGATTTAAGTTCAATGCAAAAGGCGATAGTGCTTACTATCGCGAATTTGTTGAATGGTATGAAATTAATATGTGGGATAATATAAATGTGTGTAGAATAATGTAATACATATATAAGTTTGCAACTTATGATTACAAGGACACAGTACGCTTCTACGGGATTTAAGTTCAATGCAAAAGGCGATTGTGCTTACTACCGCGAATTTGTTGAATAGTATAAAATTAATATGTGGGATAATATAAGTGTGTGTAGAATAACGTAATACACATATAAGTTTTCAACTTATGATCACAAGGACATAGTACGCTTCTGCGGGATTTAAGTTCAATGCAAAAGGCGATAGTGCTTACTATCGCGAATTTGTTGAATGGTATAAAATTAATATGTGGGATAATATAAGGGTGTGTAGAATAATGTAATACACATATAAGTTTGCAACTTATGATTACAAGGACACAGTACGCTTCTGCGGGATTTAAGTTCAATGCAAAAGGCGATAGTGCTTACTATCGCGAATTTGTTGAACGGTATGAAATTAATATGTGGGATAATATAAATGTGTGTAGAATAATGTAATACAAATATAAGTTTGCAACTTATGATTACAAGCACACAGTACACTTTCGCGGGATTTAAGTTCAATGCAAAAGGCGATAGTACTTAGTATCGCGAATTTGTTTAAGAAATTCAATGATAAGTGTGTGTAGAATAATGTAATACACATATAAGTTTGCTACTTATGATTACAAGGACACAGTACGCTTCTGCGGGATTTAAGTTCAATGCAAAAGGCGATAGTGTTTACTATCGTGAATTTGTTAAATGGTATACCATTAATATGTGGGATAATATAAGTGTGTGTAGAATAATGTAATACACATATAAGTTTCCAACTTATGATTACAAGGACACAGTACGCTTCTGCGGGATTTAAGTTCAATGCAAAAGGCAATAGAGCTTACTATCGCGAATTTGTTGAATGGTATAAAATTAATATGTGGGATAATATAAGTGTGTGTAGAATAACGTAATACACATATAAGTTTGCAACTTATGATTACAAGGACACAGTACGCTTCTGCGGGATTTAAGTTCAATGCAAAAGGCGATTGTGCTTACTATCGCGAATTTGTTGAATGGTACAAAATTAATATGTGGGATAATATAAGTGTGTGTAGAATAATGTAATACACATATAAGTTTGCAACTTATGATTACAAGGACACAGTACGCTTCTGCGGGATTTAAGTTCAATGCAAAAGGCGATAGTGCTTACTATCGCGAATTTGTTGAACGGTATGAAATTAATATGTGGGATAATATAAATGTGTGTAGAATAATGTAATACACATATAAGTTTGCAACTTATGATTACAAGGACACAGTACGCTTCTGCGGGATTTAAGTTCAATGCAAAAGGCGATAGTGCTTACTATCGCGAATTTGTTGAATGGTACGAAATTAATATGTGGGATAAGTGTGTGTAGAATAATGTAATACACATATAAGTTTGCAACTTATGATTACAAGGACACAGTACGCTTCTGCGGGATTTAAGTTCAATGCAAAAGGCGATAGTGCTTACTATCGCGAATTTGTTGAATGGTATGAAATTAATATGTGGGATAATATAAGTGTGTGTAGAATAATGTAATACACATATAAGTTTCCAACTTATGATTACAAGGACACAGTACTTCTGCGGGATTTAAGTTCAATGCAAAAGGCGATAGTGCTTACTATCGTGCATTACGCTAAGCGGCTCAACGTGCAATTGCAGTGGACTGAAACTTGAGTAGAACTAGAAAGGCAGACAGAGCATATCTCCTTCGCAGTGGTCACAGATAAACGTAACGACACGCGCGATACTCTCTGCATGATAGAAAGTTGCGGAAAGCATCGCGTTTCAATTATTTCGGCAGTATATTTTGCGGGTGGAATTTGGTAAAAGGTTAAAACAGAAAAGCAACGAGCAAACTTTAGGTAACGCGTTTCTATTGCTGTACATGTTTTTGTTGTCCAGGTGTCCACGCGAATTAGTAAATTTTGTACGAACATGAAATATAATGTTTTCTTCGTGCAACACGCGCTAATGTGACTAATTAAAGATCGAAAACATGGAATTTTACAGACAGTAAAATACTTTCTGTTGCCACCGACGTTTTCATTGTACGTGTTTCCTTTTGTTGTACGCAACAAATATCATAATGCTTGGATACACCGCAAAATATCAAAACCATGAAATTTTATAGATGGGAAAATAGTTTCTCTTGTCACCGATATATTTATCGTGCAGCAATCGCATCATCTAAATGCACTGAAAACATCATAATATTTGGCTGTACCATACAATATCGAACACATGAGATTTTACAGACAGGAAACGACGAGCGCAGCGCAAAAGATCAATCTTTCAAAACGGACAACGTACAAACTGGACAGTTTCGTTTGAACAGCCCATACAGCTTTACGTCAGACATCCGCCGAAAAAGAAAGACTGCCTCCCTTTTCGTCACGATGAGTCGGACTTTGTTCAGAAAGAAACCGTCTGCGTACAGTACGGCACGTGATATGCGAAAAAAAGGTCAGAAGACGGATCGCGTGCGTCGGTGGGAGGGCATCTAGACTACGAAACACAAATTTTTCTGAGAAGCCGACGTCCACCGGCAATGACTTAGCAAATATAGACTCAGAAAAATCAAATCAGCGTAAGCGGCGCTTGGCAATAAAACGGTTGGTTCACGAAAGAAAGAACGCAAACTAGGGAATTAAATGCAAATAAATCAACCAGCCATCTTGCCGTGAATCTAAGCAGGTTCTGAGAAACGCGGCAGGTTAGAACAAAATTATTAGGAGCTGTGGTATTAAAGAAGAAAGTGCAGATTCTTAATAATTCATTTATATAGCGACAATGTTCGCGCAAAAATATTAACTACCCAACTTGCCATGAATCTAAGATACATCTGAAAAATACATCAGGCTCAAACGAAGTTAATTGGTGCCATGGCGTTTAACAGAAAAGTGCAGGTTCCCGCTGATTTATTTATATAGCGGCAAAGTCCACGCAAAAAATAATCGACTAGCCGACCTATCGGAAATCTAACATCTGAAAAACACGTCAGGCCCAAACAAAGTTAATAGGCCATGGTGTTTGATAAGTTAGGTTTTCGCTGTTTTGAGTTCACGAAAAAGTTAATTAGTCGCACCGGATTAAGGAACATCTGAAAAACGCTTATTTATTTATATAGCGACAATGTTGAGCGGAAAAATATATATAGCGGCAAAATCTACCAAAAAAGAATCGACTGTGAATCTAAGATACATCTGAAAAACACTTCAGGCTCCAACAGAGTTAATAGCTGCCATGGTGTTGAGCAGGGAAGTGCAGGTTCCCGCTGATTTATTTATATAGCGGCAAATTCCACGCAAAAGAAAATCGACTAGCCGACCTATCGGAAATCTAAGAAACATCAGAAAAACACGTCAGGATGAAACGAAGTTAATAGCTGCCATGGTGTTGAGCAGGGAAGTGCAGGTTCCCGCTGATTTATTTATATAGCGGCAAAATCCACGCAAAAAAGAATCGACTAGTCGACCTATCGGAAATCTAACATCTGAAAAACACGTCAGGCTCAAACGAAGTTAATTGGCGCCATGGTGTTTAACAGGAAAGTTCAGGTTTCCGCTGATTTATTTATATAGCGACCACGTTCACGCAAAACAGTTAATTAGCCTGCCCACCGGAAATCTAAGAAACATATGAAAAACACGTCAGGCCGAAACAAAGTTAATAGGTGCCATGGTGTTGAGTAGGGAAGTGCAGGTTCCCGCTGATTTATTTATATAGCGGCAAAATCCACGCAAAAAATAATCGACTAGCCGACCTATCGGAAATCTAACATCTGAAAAACACGTCAGGCTCAAACGAAGTTAATTGGCGCCATGGTGTTTAACAGGAAAGTTCAGGTTTTCGCTGATTTATTTATACAGCGACCACGTTCACGCAAAAAAGTTAATTAGCCTGCCCACCGGAAATCTAAGAAACATCTGAAAAACACTTCAGGCTCAAACAAAATTAATAGCTGCCATGGTGTTGATCAGGGAAGTGCAGGTCCCCGCTGATTTATTTATATAGCGGCAAAATCCACGCAAAAAAGAATCGACTAGCCGACCTATCGGAAATCTAACATCTGAAAAACACGTCAGGCTCAAACGAAGTTAATTGGCGCCATGGTGTTTAACAGGAAACTTCAGGTTTTCGCTGATTTATTTATACAGCGACCACACTCACACAAAAAAAGTTAATTAGCTCACCCACCGGAAATCTAAGAAACATCTGAAAAACACTTCAAGCTCAAACAAATTTAATAGCTGCCATAGCATTTAACAGAAAAATGCAGGTTTCCGCTGATTTATTTATATAACGACAAAGTCCACGCAAAACATAATTGACTAACCGACCCATCGGAAATCTAAGAAACATATGAAAAACACGTCAGACTCATACGAAGTTAATTAGTGTCATGGTGTTTAACAAGGAAGTTCAGGTTTTCGCTGATTTATTTATACAACAACCACGCTCACGCAAGAGAGTTAATTAGCCTGCTCACCGGAAATCTAAGAAACATCTGAAAAACACTTCAGGCTCAAACAAAGTTAATAGCTACCATGGTGTTGAGCAGGGAAGTGCAGGTTCCCGCTGATTTATTTATATAGCGACAACGTCCGCCCTGGCGTTCGGCCAGGGAAAGAGGAAATCGCGGCCAAAATAATAGGAAATGAATGAAAGCGTATGTAACGAGACGTTATTACGCGGGAAGAGATCGCAGCAAGTGTTTCGCCGGTCTTCCGCGCGCCGACGTGCACGTTGTACAAACAAGATCGGCGACGCGGAGGAAAGAAGCCTGAGGAAGAAGAAAGAAGGCGGTACGCCACTGGCGAAGCCTTTCAAATCACTTTCGGTAATTACCGCGCAGAAGAGAGACAGACGACGCGACCGGTTATATTTAGCGCTAATGTTGATACACGCACGGGAGAGAAGTGTAGCATTCGACAAGAGCGAATCAATAATTCTTATCGGGCGACGCGAGCAAACGACCGAAAATTATTATTGCAAACGCGCCGAGGTAAGAATGTCGGCGGAAGATTTTGTTTGCCGTGATGTACGCGATGCGGGAGTACACGATTGCAGCTTCCTTGTTTCGTTATGTCACTTGCACAGCGAAAGTGTCGGTGCGTAAGTTTCCGGAGCGGCGCAAAGATATTGGATGTACATCTTTTCTAGGCATTGAGCGACGCTTTTTTGTATGGGGAAGATATGGGAGAAAAATAGAGCGAACGCACACGAGAAATATGATATGAACACTTGAAAAATATAAGCTCTATATTGGAAGAGTGGGAACGCGACGTTTTAAAAATGAAGACTAAATGTTCGGAGCATGTGAAATTAGGGTGTGGAAAAGACAAATGACATATTTAGATAATATTCGATGAGCTTTCAGAACTTGAGAAAAATCTTCCAAAATAATGCATACAGATTGAATGTTTGAAAGACATGAATTAGACATTTGGAGAATACAAGATAGTTGTTTGAAATAGAATAAGACTAAATGTTCGGAGCGTGTGGAAAAGACGAATGACATATTTAGATAATATTCGATGAGCTTTCAGAACTTGAGAAAATGTTTCCAAAACAATTCATACAGAATGAATGTTTGAACGACATGAATTAGATATTCCGAGAATACAAAATAGTTGTTTGAAAGGTATTAACTAAATGTCAGAAAATGTGAAATTAATATGTGAAGATATAAATGCAATATTTAAATAATATTCAATAAACTTCCAAACTTTCGGGTAAAGCATGGGTCTTTTCATTGCTTTTATAATAATTGATGTCGCGAAAGTTAAATATTAATATCAAATAAATTATAACATTTAGCTCCCCAATATTAAATCAATACCTGTTTTACACTACGAAATATGTATTTCTCCGTAACAGGAAATCCATATTTGATAAATATCTGAAAAAAAAATGTTTTCCGAATCCAAAATAAATATTGTACGCATATTTAAGTATAAAAAGAAGCTTGAATATTTTTTTAATATTGGATACGTATACATTCAATATTTTATATATTGAATAAACTCCTCCCCTGAATTTCGGCCAACTTATCAGTGCACCTTATTTGCCGTGCGTTATAGTACACACGCTAGATCGAAGTTTCCTTGTTTTGGCGTAAAAGGTACTTACGTCACTTTTGCGGGCGAAAGTGCTCGGTGCACGAGTTTTGCATCGTTCGAGATCAAACAGGCTGCTCGCCCGATTTTCGGCTGGCTTATCAGTGCCAACTTCCATATCAGCTTATTGTTACGAACTGTCATGCGGCGCGCGGCCCGACAGGAATGATAATGTTTTTATGGAATGCCGATAAAAAAAAAGACTGATGGGAATTTATAGAAGCGGGATCCCGTATATCAAAAGTAAAATATGCGCAGACACGCCGCGACTGTAATCGTGATAAACCGCGCCAATTGGTGGCGCCAGATACGGCGTATATTTTGGAGAGACGTCGATCAGGCATGTAGAAGTTAGTCGTCAAAATTGTCGCGAGTACGTACAATGTAAATTGTTTGCGGTACAGGCCAAGTTGAAAGGATGCGATAAGTTATAATTTGAATTTTATGTAACGCTAATTAAATTTGATTGAGTACTTCCAAGATTGCTTTCTTAGCGCCTATATTAAGTCATTAGCGGATTCAGTTTGATATAGGCGATGTGAATTATTGGGAGTCTCATAGAATTCTCGACTTTTATATTCCTTTCAGGCACAATACTTTTACGGATAGTTTCACATTTACTGCATGCCACCAAAAAATATTACCAAAGTTGCCAAACGATACGATTCTTGTTTTTGTTCTTGCGAAACCCTATAGTAAATAATTTACCATACTATTTTTTGTCAGCAAAGATAAGTATAATTTTAGAAAGTAAACGCACACGTACATGTCAGTGTGATCGACGCGGTTAGAGTATTCGGATATTTTTCGGTGAATTATTGGGAGTCTCATAGAATTCTCGACTTTTATATTCCTTTCAGGCACAATACTTTTATAGATAGTTTCACATTTATTTTGCCATCAAAAAATATTACCAAAGCTGCCACACGATACGATTCCTGTTTTTGTTATTACGAAACCCTATAGTAAATAATTTACCATACTATTTTTTGTCGGCAAAGATAAGTATAATTTTAGAAAGTAAACGCACACGTACGTGTCAGTGTGATCGACGCGGTTAGAGTATTCGGATATTTTTCGGTGAATTATTGGGAGTCTCATAGAATTCTCGACTTTTATATTCCTTTCAGGCACAATACTTTTATGGATAGTTTCACATTTACTGCATGCCACCAAAAAATATTACCAAAGTTGCCAAACGATACGATTCTTGTTTTTGTTCTTGCGAAACCCTATAGTAAATAATTTACCATACTATTTTTTGTCGGCAAAAATAAGTATAATTTTAGAAAGTAAACGTACACGTGTTAGTGTGCTCGAAGCGGTTAGAGTATTCGGATATTTTTCGGTCAATTATTGGGAGTCTCATAGAATTCTCGACTTTCATATTCCTTTCAGGCACAATATTTTTATGGATAGTTTCACATTTACTGCATGCCACCAAAAAATATTACCGAAGTTGCCAAACGATACGATTCTTGTTTTTGTTCTTGCGAAACCCTATAGTAAATAATTTACCATACTATTTTTTGTCGGCAAAGATAAGTATAATTTTAGAAAGTAAACGTACACGTGTTAGTGTGCTCGAAGCGGTTAGAGTATTCGGATATTTTTCGGTGAATTATTGGGAATCTCATAGAATTCTCGACTTTTATATTCCTTTCAGGCACAATATTTTTATGGATAGTTTCACATTTACTGCATGCCGCCAAAAAATATTACCAAAGTTGCCAAACGATACGATTCTTGTTTTTGTTCTTGCGAAACCCTATAGTAAATAATTTACCATACTATTTTTTGTCGGCAAAAATAAGTATAATTTTAGAAAGTAAACGCACACGTACATGTCAGTGTGATCGACGCGGTTAGAGTATTCGGATATTTTTCGGTGAATTATTGGGAGTCTCATAGAATTCTCGACTTTTATATTCCTTTCAGGCACAATACTTTTATAGATAGTTTCACATTTATTTTGCCATCAAAAAATATTACCAAAGCTGCCACACGATACGATTCCTGTTTTTGTTATTACGAAACCCTATAGTAAATAATTTACCATACTATTTTTTGTCGGCAAAAATAAGTATAATTTTAGAAAGTAAACGCACACGTACATGTCAGTGTGATCGACGCGGTTATAGTATTCGGATATTTTTCGGTGAATTATTGGGAGTCTCATAGAATTCTCGACTTTCATATTCCTTTCAGGCACAATACTTTTATGGATAGTTTCACATTTACTGCATGCCACCGAAAAATATTACCAAAGTTGCCAAACGATACGATTCTTGTTTTTGTTCTTGCGAAACCCTATAGTAAATAATTTACCATACTATCTTTGTCGCAAAGATAAGTATAATTTTAGAAAGTAAACGCACACGTACATGTCAGTGTGATCGACGCGGTTAGAGTATTCGGATATTTTTCAGGTAGAGACGTTAACTGCCTCGAAACGACGTTATCAAAATAATTATAGACTTTTGTTTTTGTTCTTACGAAACCCTACAGTAAATAATTTACCATACTATTTTTTATCGGCAAAAATAAGTATAATTTTAGAAAGTAAACGTACACGTACGTATCAGAGTGATCGAAGCGGTTAGAGTATTCGGATATTTTTCAGGTAGAGACGGTAACTGCCTCGAAACGACGTTATCAAAATAATTATAGACTTTTGTTCTTGTTCTTACGAAACCCTATAGTAAATAATTTACCATACTATTTTTTGTCGGCAAAAATAAGTATAATTTTAGAAAGTAAACGTACACGTGTTAGTGTGCTCGAAGCGGTTAGAGTATTCGGATATGTTTCAGGTAGAGACGTTAACTGCCTCGAAACGACGTTGTCAAAATAATTATATAGCGAAGGTAAAAGGTTAAGTCATAAAACCGCAACGATTAATTGATTGCCAGTCATCTTAATTGCACACTGACGCAGAATGTACCGACCACCGAAAAAGGCAATGCTCGTTAAAAACAGTTATATTACACTGGCCGCAGGATTCAGGGGTCAGTGGCCGTCATCAAGAACATTTTCACGCAGTGTCATTATTTTGAGTTCGCCACCGGTGTTCTTCGTCGCGGAGTTTTGCTGATATCGACTCCAAAGAGTGGATGCGAAGCCTACCGCGGAAAAAAAATGGAGAAATATACTTGGAGTTAATCAGGCGTGTATGTCGACGTCATAAGACATAAATGCACGTCAATCCGTGAAATGCTAATTTCTTTTACCGACTAGGTGGAAATGCGCACCTGCAAACGCGTACGTGTGCGTGTATCTATGTGTATGGAAAGCCGTCGTAAAGCGTTAACAAAACTTCCAGACTCGCGGAAAAGAACAATCGAAACGCGAACGTTCGAAACAAAGCGGCGAGGCGAATGAAAGTTCTCAATTCTTTTCAACCGACATATGGTGTCAGTAAAATAGGAAACTAGGCTATTGTGTCTAATACGCAGACATGCGATCGATTACGTAGTATTTTTTTAGTTATGTAGTATGAAATTAAGTTAATACTAGATTTACGGATAATTATGTAGGTATTCATCATAATCCGTAGAAATACGCAAACGTTGACATCAGCGAAAGTTGTTAAAAATAAATAGCAATGATTTGAGTATGTTTAGTCGTGAAATGTTACTTGCAGACCTAGTGTTTAACTGTAGATATTTGGCAAAACTATAGTAATGTAAACAAATAGTAATGATTTCTGTAATTTTCAATTGAACTTAAACGTAATTAAATATACAGTACATTTACTTTTACCCGATCTTTAATCAACAGAAGCACGTGAGACCAAACAAAACCACATTCAAATTTTCTTTACTGTAGGTTTACTGCCTGGGCCTTTATTGCATAGAAAGCTAATCTATAGAATACGAAAGAAAAGTGTACGGATTATTTCATTTTATATATTTTAAATACACTCTCCCCACAAAAATGCGATGCACGATAAAATTAATTTCGAAGTTGCGTCGATAGTACGCCGTAATCTTATCAGACTCAAACATATTAAAAGATCATACATTACTAGTGCAGATCACCCCGATGAAATTGAGATCGTTTGTAGTATTTCGAGGCGTAATCTGAAACGGTCATATAAGGCGATAAAACACTTAATATATTGGACAAATAATGAATTCGAGAAACTGTCTTCTGATATGAAATGTCGGAGTGGCGATAGCAAAGTTAACAATTCGCGGGGAGACAGTTTTGAAGTATTTATTTTGCTTCTAACGAATTAGATTGCAGTATTAACACAGGTTATGATAGTGAAAGCGATAAAACTTTGAAATTTTGTAAACAGATGAAGTTCCCTTTCTTTATCAACCTTGTATTATTGCATGAAAATAGTAATGAAACTTCGTTCTCAATCTATAACTTTTTAATTCCCTTAACCTAATTTTCATTAACAGAGACCAGCGAACAGTAAAAATTATTTGTCCTCAATTTTCCAGTAACGATGTTTGTGACGGGAATTTACGTTGTGTTTAATCTTATTTTATTGTGGTTTGGTTTGTTCTGTCTCATTCTGTCGACATGCCAACCATAACAAGACATTCATCAGGACAAAGCAAACCCCAATAAAGAAACATTAAACATAGTATTAACGATATTCCAAACAAGAATTTAAGAAAAATATTCTGCTTAATGTTATTTTTGTGTTATTTAAACACAACATAAATTCCTGTTATAAATACCGTTAATACTGCAATCTCATTCATTACTAAAAATAGTGCTTTAAAACTACCCAATGCAATAATACGAAGGTGACTAAAAATTTTCCGGTACAACGAAACGAAATTGATAAACGCAACGTTATTTTATGTACCACAACTATCTCTATTGATGTCGTAATCGTCCGTTGTGTCAAAAGAACGTTATCTCGCAAGCAACAAAATATTTATGACAAACCTGAGCAATAAAGTTAAACTCCGTAATGTTTAGCGCATGCATCTATTTTACCCACCGGCATGCGAAACCATTGCGCAATTCGTCATTGTCATCTATCTTCCCTCACTTTAACGTCAGTTGCTCGGCTCCGACCGATCAACGAATTGAACGACAGTCAGTTTCGTCGGTCATGCAAGAAAAAAACAGAAATAAAAAAACACCGAGTATTACGTCAGCGGCCACACGTGGCTGTTTTCGAAAATAGCGAGATATATTTAATTAGCCGAATCGGCAAAGCACGTGCAGCCCGGCGAAAAGTCATGAACTAGTGGACGACAAAATTGTAATTGTCCTAATTACTGTCTCCTCGACTTTCTAGTTTCTCATTATCTAACATTCCTCGGTGCAATCACATGAACCCGCACGCTCTCTCCGCGTGCATCTACTAGGTTGTTCAATAAGTTTTGTTTTGTTTTGTTGAGGGCGTTGCTACTAGTCCAAATTTGTTTTTGTTTTGTTGGTTCACTCTTCTTATCAACGTATGTGAAGGTTCATTTCAATCAGTCAATTCATTCTTTGTTTACAAGCCATTTAGTGTCGCCGTGTCACTGTATTTTCGACAATGGAAAAAATTGAATATCGTGCAGTGATAAAATTCTTATTTTTGGAAGGTGTAGCACCAAAAGAAATTCACGAACGAATGTTAAGAGTGTATAATGAACGTTCACCTTCAATTAGAACAGTAGAAAGATGGGTTGCTGAATTTAAACGTGGCCGTACAAGCCTTGAAGACGATCCACGTGAAGGACATCCAAAAACCGCATCAACGCCAGAAATCGTAGCCAAAGTACAGGATATGGTTTTGGAAGATCGTCGATTGACTGAGAGGGATTTAGTAGAGGCTCTACACATCTCATTAGGCAGTGTGAGTCATATTTTAAATGAAATTTTGAGTTTTAAAAAGCTGTGTGCACAATGGGTGCCGCATTCGCTAACAATTGAACGAAAACACATTCGAATGCGACTTTCTCAACAACATTTGGAGCGTTTTAAAAAGGATAAAGTGGATTTTGTGCGTCGATTCATCACTATGGATGAGACTTGGGTCTATCACCATGATCCTAAATCAAAACAAGAGGCTAAAGAGTGGTGTGAACCTGGTTGTTCGGCTTCGAAACGAGTTCGTGTCCAGAAATCGGCCAAGAAGGTTCTGGCATCAGTTTTTTGGGATGCGAAAGGAACTTTATTTGTGGATTACTTGCAAACTGGTAAAACAATTAATTCTGAATATTATTGCAACCTTTTGGACCAGTTGAAGGAAAAAATTCGTGAAAAAGGACCCGGTTTGCAGAAGAAAAAAAATCCTTTTTCATCAGGACAACGCACCGTGTTACAAGAGCATTTTGACAATGGCTAAAATCCATGAATTAAAGTTCGAATTGTTGGAGCATCCGCCGTATTCACCAGATTTGGCCCCCAGCGACTTCCATTTGTTTCCAGAACTCAAAAAATTTAGGCGTGGCAAGCGTTTTTCGTCAAATGAAGAGGTCATAACGGCTGTTGAAGCGTATTTTGCAGACCTTCCGGAATCTCACTTCAGGGATGGGATCCACAGATTGGAGGATCGTTGGAGCAAGTGCATTAATGTTCAGAGAGATTATACTGAATAATAAAGTGTATTTTGAACCATAACATTGTCTTTTTCTTATCGAACGACAAAACTTATTGAACAAACTGGTATGTACAGTCAAAGTACTACTATGTGTGATAAAGTATCTATTTCCGCTCGTTGTTATTAATGTTTGCGATAAAACTAAAGCTCTTTTGACGGTTATTCGGTCTTCTATTAACCCTTTGCACTCCGCTGTCCCCTCTTAGGGGACATTAAAGTTTATTAGAGATTAAAGGGAATTAACTTATTCCAGCGCAACTTTTTGAGACATGCATGTTTGCTTGAAGTTTTTTCTTGAAATCGCCCAAGAAATCAAATTAAAATATAATAAAATTACTAAGATATATAAGAAAAATATCAGCGGGTTTTTTTATGACGCACAAACCACCGGACCTTGAAAATGTTAATCTCCATAGACCATAAAACCGATGTGGGACAAAGAAAATAGGATTGCATTGTTTGTTCTTACAGAAAAACATCTGGTGACAGGCGTCAAACGACTTATTATTGTCAAACGTGCATAAATTAGCCTGCAATGCATATTGGGGAGTGTTTTAAAGTTTATCACACTGGACAAAATTATACAAAAATAAAATATCGATCTTTTTGCAAATATATATTTCTCGCTGTCAACCAATTCATATAAGTCCTGTATCGCTATAATACGTTACTTGGTTCCAAAGCTGTACTAAATAATATGAGGTTCCGTAGATGCACGTTTCTGCCACAAAGTCGCGCTGAGTAGCTGGTAGCTAATGTCCGGAATAGTTCGGAGTGCAAAGGGTTAAAATAATTCTACGCTTTACATGTTTCAGAAGTACCAAAAGTTCGTCTGCAGGAGGTCTGCGAAAAAATGAATTTTATAACAGAATCTGTGCTGGGTTTTTGCTAAAATGCAATCTATATTAACACATTGACTGCCGTGGTGGTCATCGGTGACCGGCGTAAAAGGTCTGACGAAAAATTCAAAAAATACCCAATGGATAGCATTTATAATTCTGTAATGCAATTAATATTAAGTAGCGATTCAATTCTTTGGCCTCCGATACCTTCGCATTCTTTTCATTTTGCACAATTCAATCATATTCTGGAGAACTTCATTACGTTGCGGTTTCAATATAGTAAAATACGCACGGCAGTCAACGTGTTAAATAAAACTGAAACTCTTTTGTTGGTCGTTTCGTCACATATAATATTCATCACATCTAAATATTCTATCAATGAATGTATCTTCTTTTATCACATTGCAAATTGTTTGCATTATTTTACCTGCTATATTATCACATAGTGTCCAAAAAAGGCGGTGATCAATTTAAGTATATTTGTCAATAACATTAGTTACAACGTCAATCAACGTACACGAATATTATATATAATAATAATATCATAATATTATATATATATATATTAATAATATTAATAATATTATATATATAATAATAATAATATCAATGGATGTAACTCCCTTTGTCGCATTGTAAAAAATTTGACTCCATTGAGTTCAGAATGTTAAAACATCCATCGTGCTACTATTTGCCATATTAGAACATATTTAGTAACGTCAGATGACGTCAATGTTACCAGCAAGTAACCCCGTTATTGTACACAAAATTCTACTGGCAACAAAGAGAACTGCCACTTTGCTTCGCTTTAGCCTGCTATTTTCAGTGAAGCCAGCGTTAATCGAAAGCTGAGCACCTGCAAATTGACCAGACACCGCGTGCAGATGTAGTCAGTCAGCGAAAAAATTAGCACTGAATCGTCTCGAAATTGCTAAAGAAATCTAAGTCACGGGGATAGACTTATTATTTAACCCTTTGCACTATGGCATGTTTCGTCTCAACGTAGTGAACAACGCGCAGTTTCATGTAAAACGATTTAGTTTCGGAAAGTAAAAGACTTCATTGCTACATATATTTGCCATAAAATGTTATATCACATATTTTAACGTCAGATGATAATGTTTAAAACAATAATTTATATGCACAAGTTTCATTGAATGGTAACAAAAGAACTGCTGCAATCGTTCACTTAGGCGCTATTTTCAGTGAACATAAAATGTAGTCTCCTTTGTTAATCGATAATATGTAAAATTGACTCAGTTCTCATTGCTACATATATTATGAAATCAAAAATAAAATATTATATCACATAATCGTGTGATAATGTTTAAAACAATCATCTACATCACGAGTTTCATTGAAGTATTGCAATAATAAATTGTCTGCAATCGTTCACGTGGCGTTTTTCTTTTCGAACATAAAATGTAGTCTCCTTTGTTTCCTTACGGACCGATAATATGTAATTTGTCTGGAATTCATTTCTCAGTTCTCATTGCTACATATATTATGAAATAAAAATAAAATGTTATATCACATACTTTTTTAAGGTGTGATAATGTTTAAAACAATAATTTATATGCATTGCGAGTTTCATTGAATGAGTATTGCAATAATAAATTGTCTGCAATCGTTCACGTGGCGTTTTTCTTTTCGAACATAAAATGTAGTCTCCTTTGTTTCCTTACGCACCGATAATATGTAATTTGTCTGGAATTAATTTCTCAGTTGTTTAACCGAACATTTTATAAATTTGATAGTTCTTTCAGACAATGAATTAAATATTTAACGAATTTTATCTTTGGAAACATTTTTCTCAGTATCAACTCGGAATCCAGACGCCAGATCGAACTCATGTCAAATATCTTCAGACGAAAGTAAGAAACAGCGATTATGAATCTTACGGATTCTCGTCATCATTAGGTTACGAGCAATATCTTTTTTACGATCTTTTTGCCGAATTATACGATGTGCGCGTTGATAGATGAATGAAAAATTGCGCTGTGCAGACAAAAGACCGTGCACGTTTTTGTGCGCCGAACAGTAGCAAATTCAAATAGGAATCGGCAGGTCAATTAAATCAAACTAGACTTCTTGCTCTGGCGCGATGGCTGAAGAAAAAGATTTAATTTCCGTGTGCCAAGGTCCATGGACAATTGATACGTGCGATGAAAGGACATAGTTCTTTGGTCAGACCGATTACTTCTTTGAAAACTGTCGAAAGATTCGCTGCCATCGTTCGTGATAATTTGATTAACAAAACGTTTGACCAATATTCTTATATGATTTCACGAAAAGACGATGCATTGAACAATATTTGTCGGCTTTGGAAAACTAAATTCTATTCAAGACAAAAATCATTCGTAAAACGTACCCGAGTAGCACAAAAATATTGGTTAAATATCTTTTCCGAACATTTGAAAAATATTACTTAAGCTATGCTTTTTAATATAAGAAAAAGATCGAATCTAAATATGATGCACATGTACAAGAAATGCAAAATGAATGTTTGGGAAACATAAAGTAAATATTCGTAGAACATAAAATAGATATTTAAAAGAGGTAAGCTAAATATTGAAAGTACCTGAAATTACTATGTCAAAATTATATATTCAATACTTAAATAATAGGCAATAATATTTCTTCGTATAATTATTTTTCTCGTAACATGAAATAAGTATTCAATCAATATTTGACGAAAAAAATGTGTGTAAATCTAAAATAAATATTGTATGTACATTTAAATATAAAAAAGAGATTCAATATTTTTTTAACATTGAATACGTGTGCGTTCAATATTTTGTGCTGCTGAGATAAGTGCGATTCCCATGACAACGGAACTGGTTATAAAAATGTGAACCAGTGCATCGGTTATTCTTAACCTGTTTTTACTGTCCACCTTCACTGTGATACAAGTTTATAATCACTTCTTTGCCGCGATCATGCGCGTTCTTTTTCATCTACGGAACAATACGGGAGAACTCGAGTTCGAACAATGAAGTTGTCTCGTACGTTCTTAATAGCGACTCAGGTGGAACCGACTCAGAGGTCAGTCAAGACCAGGAAATGAATTTCAGCAGAAGTAAAACGCAATTGGAATCGGTCATACTTGTTTTTGTGCGCAGAAATGTGCGCCCACTTACAAGTGGCTACGTATTTTGAAACGCTACGTTAAGCTGTGTTTTTCGGTTATTCCCTGGAATGCCACAAATACCTCGCGTAAATTGAACGGCACGTTTATTGTAGCCTCAACTCCTAGCTTTATGTTCTACTAGTAACTAATTTATTTTTCAGTATGCTTCTCATGACGAAAACATAGTATATAAGTTTGCAAAAATGGAACTTCCTCTCTGCCAAATTATAGAGTCAAGAAAATCAAAAAATATTTTGCTTTTTCTTTTCTTCCTATTTATTCTAGCTATGGAATAAAATAATTCCAAATATTTACAATACACGAAAATATTCATACTAAAATAATACTAGCAGTATGTAATAAATATTTATACCCTTTTCTTTTTTTCTTTCTGTCATTCCTTTTCTACTTAGATTTCGCTTCAGCAAGCGTGTATTCGTAACTTAAATTTTACACTATTTAGAATAATACATGCGTTTCGCGAATCTGCTGGCTGGGCAGAAAACAAACTATTCGAAATTCCGAAAATGATTTCTACGCAGAGACGCGCAGAATTTTCGAACAAACTTAAGAATTGCTCGCGATATATTATCCGTGACAGGACGCATAACATTTTGGAGAAAAATCGAAGATATAATAAAACATAGTATATAACTTAAAGAAAATGGAACCCCCTCTCTGTAAAATTATACAGTCAAGAAAATCAAAAAATATTTTGCTTTTTCTTTTCTTCCTATTTATTCTAGCTATGGAATAAAATAATTCGAAATATTTACAATACACGAAAATATTCATACTAAAATAATACTAGCAGTATGTAATAAATATTTATACCCTTTTCTTTTTTTCTTTCTGTCATTCCTTTTCTACTTAGATTTCGCTTCAGCGAGCGTGTATTCGTAACTTAAATTTTACACTATTTAGAATAATACATGCGTTTCGCGAATCTGCTGGCTGGGCGAGAAAACAAACTATTCGAAATTCCGAAAATGATTTCTACGCAGAGACGCGCAGAATTTTCGAACAAACTTAAGAATTGCTCGCGATATATTATCCGTGACAGGACGCATAACATTTTGGAGAAAAATCGAAGATGGGCGTAAAAGATGGCAAAACAAACCTGCGATGTTTCGTTCTTGTGAATACACGCGGAATCAGCGTAAAGAACGGCTATTTTTTTAACAATCGATCTACGTTAATTTCCTTCGGAAACGCATGCATTCAAAAGTGGATCTGCTCACCTGTATCTGTAATGAATCTGAAGCGAAAAATGGATTCAACTTTACCGTTTGCGGGACAAGAACGCAAATATCGTAAATAATTTCGATCTCTCCGAAGATTCGGTACTGACAGCAGTCTTTATGATTCATGAACGCGTTTTTTATTATAGTTGTTGTCGTTTTTCTGAACTTCGCGCTATAATATTCAAAGAGCACAAAAAAAACATTCCAAAGACTGCTATCACAGTCGCGATATATCTCAAGAGACACATTATTCACATAACGTATAGAGATTTATAATGTGCGACTCAAATGTATTTGGGCATACAAAATTATCGCTGTAGAGATTATCTTTTAGAGAAGCCGATGTTATCCAACTCGGACGTTTTAGTAGACGGGCACGTACATTAAGTGCATATTTAACGGTACAAACGTCCTTGCGCGCAGGAGAGAAAACAGTGGGTATAGAATACTAACGACATTTTGGTTCTTACGTCCAAAAATACGCGCCCGGGTATAGTGTCAACGGATGTACACAAACTTTGCAGTTAAATCATCGTGCAATCGTGAAACTCGACAGTTTTGACGCACGCGTAACACGTGGCAGAGACAAAAATGAACTTCCTTTTCATTTTCATTAAGGTGAAAACTGTATAATAAACATTAGGGATGTCACAAATTTAATTGGTATATGCGGTGAATTAATGTGTTTGTTTTATTCAATAGTTATAAACTTTCGTTCAATAGATCTGTCCTACTGACCATTCGACCTGACACCGGCGGATTTCACTTTATAATCGACGAAAGTGCGCTGCTCTAATTACAATGATTATAGATAGCGCACGTGTGATATTTTAATCGAAGACTCGCTACTACGTGTTAGTTTTGATCAAGCGTGACACATGATGGCGCCTCCAAACTGATGCTATTAAGAGTTGACTTATACTGTACTGCGATATTTTCACATGAATGTATTTTTATATAGGCTAACTGAGATATCGTATTCTGAAATATGATCAGAAAATGTTTTGTTGAACGCTGCATTTTAACAAATTACGGAACAAAGCAGTAATTTTGCACTGTATTGTAATGATGCACACTGCCTAGTACACAACGTGATAAATTTGAATTTAATGTGACAAATATGTAATCTATGGTTATATACGCGTCCACATTTCCATAAAACTGCCAAAACTCGACATTTCGATACACACTGTCTAATGTCTAATATTTGCTAATACACAGAATTGATGTGCCCAAATGGAACAGTTTAATAGAAAAGCCATTGTCGACGTTTGGTACCGTATCATTTGACGTTGGTTCTCTAATTAAAGATCACGTAATCATGTTCTTAATTCAGCAATTTCCCCGGTATCGTCTCTATCATTAGCACAAAATGTAATCTATGTAAGCTATTGTGCTAACATTTCTGACGAAACTGCGCTTATGAGCGTAAGATACGTATTGCATAAGCGATTGCAATTAGTCTCGTGCGAGATAACATTTCATAATTGCATTTACTTAGATATCATCGCAGCACACATGGGACACGATGCGGGGATCGTCGAAATATTTGCACATCAACGCTATTAATGTTCCATTAACAGTGAAGTTATTCAATGTATTTTGAACAGCACATTTTTTAATTTTGCCATACGTATGCTCAAACGTGGCACATTAGGCAGCAGCACGTGTCGAAATGTCGACTTTCATCGGCTTTAAAGAAATTTCGACCGGTATATAGCCACAGATTAGATACTTTATCAAATTAAATTTACCGTTAAACAGTGCAACTGAATACGACCCCTCTGATCAAACGTACGAAGATTTTAACAAATGTCATGAGCACATCCTTACACCCATACATTTTTTACCGATCTCGCACGTCAAATCTGTATAAGGCCTAATCGAGAAATGAGACTCTGAACTTTTGTTCTATGAACCGCATTGAACACAATGGATGTTGACAAACATCACAAACACCATCCTACATTCATACATTTTTATGAATCCCGCAAGTCAAATTTGGAAGAAGCCTGATCAAGAAATGAGACTCTGAACTTTTGTTCAATCAACTACGCTGGACAAAGTACAACAGAAAATGATCCCAGTGATCAAACGAAGTTATTGACAATTACCATGGCCATATTCTTACTCATACGTTTTATAGATCCCGCAAATCAAATATGTAAAAAGCCTAAATAAAAAATGAGACTCTGACCTTTTGTTCCATCAACCGCACAAGACACAGTACAGCAGAAAATGATCCAAGAGATTAAACGAATTTTTTAACAAATACCACGAATACACTCTTACTCCTACATTTTATAGATCTCACAAGTCAAACTTGTAGAGGGCCTAATGAAGAACTGAAACTCTGACCTTTTGTTCTATCAACTGCACTGGACACAGTACAACGGAATATGATCCCGTTGATCAGACGTACGAAGGTGTTGAAAAACATCACAAACACCACCCTACATTCATACATTTTTATGAATCCCGAAAGTCAAATTTGGAAGAAGCCTAATCAAGAAATGAGACTGAACTTTTGTTCAATCAACCATGCTGAACAAAGTACAACAGAAAATGATCCCAGTGATCAAACGAAGTTATTCACAATTACCATGGCCATATTCTTACTCATACGTTTTATAGATCCCGCAAATCAAATATGTAAAAAGCCTAAATAAAAAATGAGACTCTGACCTTTTGTTCCATCAACCGCACAAGACACAGTACAGCAGAAAATGATCCCAGAGATTAAACGAATTTTTTAACAAATACCACGAATACACTCTTAATCCTACATTTTATAGATCTCAAAAGTCAAACTTGTGGAGGGCCTAATCAAGAAATAAGACTCTGACCTTTTGTTCTATCAACCGCACAAGACACAGTACAGCAGAAAATGATCTCAGACATTAAACGAATTTTTTAACAAATACCACGAATGCACTCTTACTCCTACATTTTATGGATCTCAAAAGTCAAACTTGTGGAGGGCCTAGTGAAGAAATGAGACTCTGACCTTTTGTTCTATCAACCGCACTGAACACAGTACAACGGAATATGATCCCATTGATCAGACATACGAATGTTGACAAACATCACAAACACCACCCTACATTCATACATTATTATCAATCCCGCAAGTCAAATTTGGAAGAAGCCTGATCAAAAAATGAGACTCTGACCTTTTGTTCAATCAACCACGCTGAACAAAGTACAAGAAAAAAAGATCCCAGTGATCAAACGAAGTTATTCACAATTACCATGGCCATATTCTTACTCATACTTTTTATAGATCCCGCAAATCAAATATGCAAAAAGCCTAAATAAAAAATGAGACTCTGACCTTTTGTTCTATCAACCGCACAAGACACAGTACAGCAGAAAACTATCCCAGGGATTAAATTAATTTTTTAACAAATACCACAAATACACTCTTACTCCTACATTTTATAGATCTCACAAATCAAACTTGTAGAGGGCCTAATCAAGAAATGAGACTCTGACCTTTTATTCTATCAACCGCACTGGACACAGTACAGCAGAAAATAACATTTTTTCTATAGATTTCAGTCAACTCAAACTTGTTCTATCAACCGCACAAGACACGATACAGCAGAAAATTATCCCAGAGATTAAACGAATTTTTTAACAAATACCACGAATACACTCTTACTCATATATTTTATAGACCTCAAAAGTCAAACTTGTGGAGGGCCTAATGAAAAAATGAGACTCTGACCTTTTGTTCTATCAACCGCACTGGACACTTCTGTCGGCGTGCTTTGTTCCTCCAGCAGGTCGACATCAGACTGCCAATAAATAGGATGCAGAGTCCACTAGCCAAATTTAACGTCAGCTGTCAGTTTTGAGAATCCAAAGAGGGCGGACATTTTGTTCTCACGACACCCGACCCCGACATAACGGAACACTACCTTTTGGTAGCACAGATACGCAGCAGTATCGTTAGCCACGGTTACTACCGCTTTCGAATACACCCGGGGTACTATATATAGCGGGCACATAATACACAAAGAAAATCAAGTGCAAATGGACGTGACCGAGCACTCTATGCGGGCACACTGACGTACGCGACTGTGTGACAGTTGAACAACTAGACGGGCGGCTCCGCGTTACATTTTATTTATTTCTTTCCGCGCGTGCGCAAACAGCAAACTGGCAAATTAACTTACTGAATAGCAATTAAACATATAAGTCAACATAATAAGGCTTTCACCCAAACACACCAAAAAATTAAATATGCCAAGGTCGATAAGACAGGAGGAAAATTCGAAATATTATTGTCGCGTTTAGATAAACTGAAATAAAAAAAGAAGGAAAGTTGAAAAATACTAAAATGTTCAGGAGTCAGTACACTTTTTAAGGGAAGATAACAGATGTTAGAATTGCTGACAGTTTATTCGTTTGATAAAGGCATAAGCTAATACTGAGACGTCTCGTGGTTGCAAACGGATCCGTTGATTGGATAGGGCAAAATAATTGGAATATCGTTAATCATTATAGTGAGAATAAAATAACATATCGCGTCGAATACTTGGGTATTTTGTAGAATCGCCGGTTTTTGCTGACAAAGTATGAAACAAGCTGCTTTTGTGTTGACTTTACGTACAGTGTCTAAGGAACATAAGAATATCCAATATTTGTGGATATAGAATGTCCAGTATTTACAGACAAAATATGAAACAAGTTGTTTTCGTATTGACCTTGTATACTGTGTCTTAGGATTTTAATAGAACGCGGAGGTATTCTATGGAAATCTGATATTTTTTGGCGAAGCGCAATCTAATAGGCAAACTTCTATACAATGACAGGTTAAGGGTCAGGTCAACAGCCGAATACTTTATTCACGAACTGAAACCTGTGTAACCTAAGCCAGATCATTGCGACCGCTTGTCAGTTTCATACCTAGTGATTCGCTTATTTGTTGTTTTGAGTGCATTCTTTGTTGATTGTGCACCTATTTTTAGCCATATCTTCAAAACTGTTTTCAATTTATCAACGCGGTTGCGATTTGTCTGAGTCTATTTGTACCCTCTTCCATTAATCAAGAAAACAAACCGATCGGAAAAGTTTCATTTTTGGACTCCATTTTAGATGTTGCCTCTCGCTATCTTTACACACATTTTTGGTCATATCTCCGAAACTATTCCGAATTTTCCAGCGCGGCTACGATTTTTCTAATTCCGCTTGTACCCCTTTTCATTTGGCACAGTTATAAGTCGGTCGTTAGGGTTTTAATATTTTATCCCATTTTCAGGCTCGTTTTTCACGATTTTTCCACACATTTTTGCCGATATCTCCGGAACTATTGCGAATGTCGGGGTGCGCCTTGCATTTTTCTGAGTCATTTTGGACCCCCTTTGAGATGTTAAAAGGGCAATAAAATCGGTGACCCCTCATTTTTTCGTAAGATTTTCCTTAAGATTTTCGCGATTTCTTCAAGGCCCTGTCACGTCTAAACTAATCATCGAAACCTATAAGTAATACAGGTTTTCTTAAAGTCCTTTGAACGCACTTTCACGTGGGACTAATCGCGATCAGCAATTTTGAAAAAAAATTGTTTGCACTTTCTAAAAATCGTCATATCTCGGAAACTATAAAGAGTTCAACGCGCGGAAAGTGGTCTATCTTCAGCGCAAATTGCCCCCTATCAAATGATATCGGTCCGAAAGAAGAAAAAAATTTGGCATTTTTCTCCTATTTTCAGCCATATCCCCAAAATGGCAAAGTCCTGTATAAGTGATTTTGCCCTTATCAAGTATCTCAGAAAATTATGTGGAAACGTATAATCATTGCACAACACAATTACAATATAATCACTAAGAATATATAAACAGTTACGGCTTACGACACGTCCGACTTCAGTTGAAGTCTGTATTTCAATTTGTGTGACATAAATCCGCGTAAAATGATGGATCTATCCTCGTATTTGGTCGTGCACCGTTATGTATGAATTTTCGAGCCTAATGACCTCTACTACCGTATCCTGTCGAATCAGTCCTGGACACAAGAGTATCATCTCCTAACCCTTTCTACCGCATCCAACTACAGTTATTAAAGCGCCGCCGAACGCTTTATGGTCGTTGCACATTTACTTGACAACCAGCGCAATTAGATTCCGGGTCGCTAAAAACTACTTTCGCTTCCTCGCGCCATTTACCAAATAAACATTCGACGCTCTACCATAATCTGAGCAACATCAGGTGGTGAACTATTATTTAAAGTAGACCGATATTTACACACAACGAAGCACACGTACGCACGCTCAGAGTGTATTTGCATTTCATGCATAAGGTATTTAGCTTCGCGCGGGATTTTAATTAGCGAATAGTATCGGCGCGCTCAGTGCAAATTCCTCGAGGCTTCTGTTAGCACCCTGCTCCGTTCTGGCCGTCGGCCATTGAAGTATGTTTTCTGGCCGAACGAGATCTCTCGCGATAGAGTGTGACCACGAGACTCGTTATAGTTACATGTCATTCGCTCGAAGCACTGACATCGACAGTGAACGAAGTATCAAGCCAAGGGCAAGTTTTTCACACGTAAATTATGATACGGCGTGGAGTGCTGGGATCGGACGATCTCAAAGTCCGCTTAAGTGATCTTTACCATTATGTATTCTTTCAGGGATCTCTCCTCTTTGCTTTACGCTTCAATAAACGGGAGGGGCCGAAATTTATAGGGCCATTCAAGTGAAACGACTTTAACGTCAGCATTTCACCGGAAGCTGTAACAAGCCTGTATGATCACGTGTATGAAATTATGTAACGGATGAAACTATTTTATGATGTTGCGGATTTAATGAAAACGGTCGGAAGAAGATATTTTTCCACATATATGTAACGGATGAAACTATTTTGTGATGTTGCGGATTTAATGAAAACGGAAGAAGATATTTTGCCACATATATTAGAAAATTGGAGTAAACAATTGCAAGTTTGACGTTAACATTTCATCGGGAGTTATGATAAACGTGTATAATAATGTGTGCGAAATGATGTAACGGATGAAACTATTTTGTGATGTATCAGCTATAATAATAACGATAAGCGACTTTCGGAAATGAAATTTGCAATCCCATTAATAACACATGACTGCATGTCATACCACACCGTACATACGACACACGTCACTGTGCATGTCACTGCACGTCTAAGCGTTCGGCATGCCAATCCGAAACTTCAAGCCAACACTAACCCGTGCCTTCTGCGCACCAGCTTAGATTCTGCAGATACAGAACTTGCACCAGCGAACTTTGGACACCGCGCCTTTTGAAAACGCGCCTGCTCTTTTACGCCCACACTCGCGTGTCGCAGTACTCGGCGACAGGCGATTGTGACAACGCGAGAATGATCGACAAGCGTATTAATAAACGCCGGGTGCAACAAAATGTATCCGGCCGTGATTCCGCGCGGCCTGACTCGGCGCGTAAATTTATCAGTGACGGCGGCGACAATTCGCAATCGGCGAAAACCGTTTCGACAACCCGTGGGTCGTCGCACTTCGAAGGGACCACTGCCAGAGGTCGGCAGGATGACCGGTGGGCATGCTATTAATAAGAGGCAGAAGCGAACGACAGAGAATGCAACCACGCGTGACATTGATTTTGGCCAGACGTTTGCCCGATGAAAATCGAAAGCGTACGGTGGAGCCGGTGAAAGTTTATTCTGTAATCTCGCGTTACGTTGTAAGCGTGTGTACGGGCAGCCGGTCGATATACTTTCGTGATAAAGAAAACGGAAAGGCGCATGGGAAACTTTCGGAAATAACTGAGGCGTTGTTCTTGACGCGTTGACAGCGGCGTTGGTCACTTGGGACCGGAAATCCTTTCTGCGATGGGGCCAGGGAAGTTCGAAGTAATTAAAGGCGGATGGATATTGTCAAATAAAAACATTTGAACGTCATAAGTACCTGCGTAATATTATACAGTGGAAAATGAACGTCTGCAAGCACGATGTTTTTATGGGTACCTTTATACTTCAATGCGTATGATAGAAGCAAATATAATCAGTGCAACGACACAATTTTTCGTGTTTGCGTCAATGAAAATAATTATAGTTTAATGAAAGTAAATGTACACGTATTTAGCTGTGTGTTTGGGGGAGTTCAAGATTTTAATTGGAACATTCTATATTTCATTGTAAAAATTGAGTACGGTATGTTGTATTAAAGCATTTCAAAGATAAATGATGCTGAAAAGAAATTTCGTTTTTCGTATTTCACGTCATAATCTTCTACAGACAGATTTATCAGATAATTATTTTCTCGTAAAAAGAATATATAGAATTAGTTATCCAATTAAATACACTATCTATAAAGATACAATTTTCTTTAATCATATTAGTTATGATGTCGTAATCATACGTTTAAATGAATGAAACTCTCTTATGACCTACCGAAAGTATTATGTACACCTGGCATGGCTATCAACGTATTAAATAATACGGATATAGATATAACGAGAGCGTGTACTGTTCAGTATCGAACGTGATTTTTTTTAACGTCACGCTGTATAATGTATACGGATTGACGGTTTTAGAACACCTATTTTTTATGTACCGATAACTGACGGTAGTTGTTAGTAAAACGTATATACACGTGTGCAAAAGTGATTGAAAAATAGATCCTGCGCTGTGACTGATTTAAGAATTCGTTGATGGTAACTACATGAACGGGAGGAAATAATCCTTCAACATCTGACCAGACTTCAACAAACGACCGACGCTATTTGCGTCTAAGCGTACCTACGCAAGGCACCATATTCAAAACAAAAAAAAAGGAAAAAAAGCAGAAAAGAAAGGAGGTGAATTGAACTGCGATAAGAAATATTTTTAGCTTTTAATTCGGCTGGAAACAAATTGCGATGTGAAACAGGATGGCCGATCATTACGGCATCAATTCTCCCCCGCTTCGAAACGTCAATTTGCATGCATGCTTGTGTGACCAACGCATATTGAAATAATGTTTCGATTATGGGAGGGACAGAGGACGATACTGTTAAATATTGTGGGCTTAACGATTGACATTCTGAAATTAGTACTGTCCCAGTACGCGCAATGACGAACTAATCTAAATTCGACTGCATTCATCGGGCGGCACTTCGAGGAATGTGAATATTCAAACACACCGAAATCGATAGTGTTGAAATGTTAAAACAATTCAACAATGTTGGAATAAAGTTTAAGTAACTTGCATCAGCTGATTTACTAATCATAAAACTGCTAAAAAAATATATTGAAATTTGTGTACTGAAGAACAGATTTAACCCCTAAATAATGTGCCATTATAATTTTTTACGTAAATTACCGCGTACGACTAACGATGCAGCGTATTATTATATAAAATTAATTATAGGCCGTGATTGACAGGTGTCCAACATCCAATTTGTTGATCAAGGGCGGTAAGATATTTTTAGCGGCAAATGTCATCTGCTCTAATATTCAGGTTCTGCTTGAAATAGGCAGTTCAGTGGCACTAGCCGTACATGCAGACGTTATCATCGGGGATAATTACATTCAAATCGTTATGACGCTTAAAAACGTTCACCTGGCATGTCTTTGTAGAGATCGGAGAATCGGCCAATCTATTTGGACACAACAATATCGTCTGCGACGTGTTATTTTACTCTGATCGTAATTATTAATGATATTGTGATTATTTCGTCGCATCCGGTCATACGTCAATAATAAGCATACATGAAATAATGTTAAATTGTATATTAAACAATACCATATACGCCAAAATAATTGCAATATCTGTTCTCCTCTTTTAAAAAGTGTACTGTTATATTTTATTACGTTTTGATATTTTCGTATGAACTTCTTACACTGGTTGACGAGTTTGATTGCTTAACGTTTTTCTCTACATGTGCCAAAGCCTTGTGACTTCCTCTAGATACGCAGACATGTTCAAATAAAAGTTCTCAATCGGTTCCCGTTTTCAACCGAAAAACGGCATATTATCTCATTACCCATTAAAAGTCTGCAAATACCCAATAAAACTTAAGGATATCGTCTGCCCGCTATTATCAATAATTCCGTCGAGGAATCCGAATAATGCCTTTCGTGCACTTGATAAAACCTCTCCCAGCTTAAATACGGCGATTAAAGAATAGCACAACACGGATAAGCATAATCTATGTGCCATACTAAGTTTCGCGACGTTGACGCCCCCGATTCGTTGTCGGCTTTTCCGATAAACAAAGAATCGGCCACTGCTGCTATATCGGCCAACGTTTGGAAAAATAAATAACCCCGCCGCCTGCTTCTAACCGAACGTTTTCTCTTAACGCGCACTCGCCGATCCTGCAAACATTAACGCGTATCTCTGATGTATCGAAACTAACCCGGCGACGATCCAAGCAATCTCGCTGTCCGATCTGGAGAGATTCAATTTCACGACAGTCGACGTGGCCTCGAATTAACACGCGGAGAGGAGGCGAATCTTTCTCTGTTGCGTTTCGCACTTTGCTGATGACAGCAGACAATATTTAATCGAAAATGATCAATTACGCTACAAAGAAATTTCTTTTCGATTATTATATTGTAGAAAACTGAAATCTGATTATGGTTGAGTGAGCGGATGGCGATGGCATGGCCAGGTAGAAAGGAATTTGTTATGTCACTTTTCGATATTAATATATATCGGTCCTTTGAAAGTACTATGGTATCATAAAGCGGAATATAATAATGATTAGTGGCATTATGGAAAATAAGTGTGATTTAGTTTCAAAATTATAAATCCGAAATCGGTGCACTGTTTGAGATCATACCTAGTTAGAACAAATTCGCATGAATCGCAGGTTGAGATATATTTCACTCATCGTGACTATCAAATGTGTGTAAACTTGAATGGAATATTGAACATCTGCACATTACGTAATTCAGTGGTAGTTAATCTATAATATTATATGCGCACGAGTATGAACCGTGACGATAAATATAAGTTAAACCACGTAAACCAGTAAATCACGAATCATCTTGACACCTTGTAATTATTGACCTATTGTCGTCAGTATTCCGCGATCTTTCCACACCCTGATTCTCAGATACCAAAAGGAGATTGAGCTAACAATTCACAAAGCGGAAAGTTAACACTTTGACTGCCATGGTGGTCACCGGTGACCGACGCAAGAGATTTTACTGAAGATCCAAAATATCCGCAATGAGTAGCAACTATTATTTTATAAATGCAGTTGTTGTTAGAATAGTGATGCGATCCTTTGGTTTCTAATACCTGCACATTATTTACATTTTGCATAATTCAATCAAACGCTGTAGTATTTCATAGCATCGTCGTTCTGATATAGTAAAATACGCTTGGCAGTCAATGTGTTAATCAATTCCCCACTACCAATTTTATGTAACCGTTAGTCGGATGAATCAATCGTCGCAGACTTCATTTGATTGCCGCCCAATACCGCCTGGTAACACCGAACGCTTCTATACGCTGTTCCGAAAGAAACGGCTGCCCACCAATGGAATCTCGTTCGCCGCGATATGTACGTGACCGAAGTGCAAATTTTAATTAGAGTCCCCACTCCGGCGGGCATCGATGGAAATTTTTCATTGACGTTACAAATTCTTTATGGTGATTCAGGCGTGATGCACTTTGCCGAACGGCTGAGCGTACGTATTTACACTGTCTCTTGGTGCGCAAACTACGGAACACAGTTGTCAAGGAGAGCATTTCGTTTAATGAGGCACGATAAAGTTAATGTAATGCGCTGCGGAGTCTTAAACCGCGATACATCGCTGGCAAGTGCGCGAACGTTCATTGTAGCCGCAAATCTCTTTGCGCAGCGACGTTTTCGACTGATTCCTGCCATATTTATTATTCGATTCGCATGTATATGCATCGCGGGCAATGCCTTTAATTTGACGTCTCTATCGAGGGATACGTTAAAAAGATAAATCGCGTCGTTTGACGATACAGATTTCTCTACTGTAAACAGGATATGCATTAATCACTGCGCTTTCGTTGAAACACTTTCGTTCGATAAATTTGATGCTTGAATGCATCATGGAAAAATGCATAATTACTGCATACTGTAATAAAATTGTGACCGTAATAAAATTAATATAATTACAGTTAAATGACTATAACATTCGACTTTTCTTTATAATTCATTTACGAACGTAGCTTTTTGATACAGGACGTTGCATGCTGATTTTATAATGCAGGACTTCTTAACGAAATCGCCAAACAATTAATCTTACAAATTGATTAGGTAAAAAGGATATCGAAAGATCCAATTTGCGTCTCGATCTTGTGGGAGTAATATCAATTTTTGAAACGCTGCTTTCGTTGAAATACTTTCGTTCAATAAATTAGATGCTTGAATGCATCATAGAAAAATATATAATTACTGCATACTGTAATAAAATTGTGACCGTAATAAAATTAATATAATTACAGTTAAATGTACTATAACATTCGACTTTAACTCCTGCTCTTATAATTCATTTATGAGCGTAGCTATTTGATACTCTGACGTTGCATGCTGATTTTATAATACAGGACTTCTTAAGGAAATCGCCGAACAATTAATTTTACAAATTGGTTAGGTAAAAAGGATATCGAAAGATCAAATTTGCGTCTCGATCTTGTGGGAGTAACTATCAATTTACAAAAGGCGGAAAGTTCGAAACCTTGCGCTTTCGTTGAAATACTTTCGTTCAATAAATTAGATGCTTGAATGCATCATGGAAAAATGCGTAATTACTGCATACTGTAATAAAATTGTGACCGTAATAAAATTAATATAATTACAGTTAAATGTACTATAACATTCGACTTTAACTCCCACTCTTATAATTCATTTACGAACGTAGCTTTTTGATACAAGACGTTGCATGCTGATTTTATAATACAGGACTTCTTAACGAAATCGCCAAACAATTAATCTTACAAATTGATTAGGTAAAAAGGATATCGAAAGATCCAATTTGCGTCTCGATCTTGTGGGAGTAACTATCAATTTACAAAAGGCGGAAAGTTCGAAACGCTGCGCTTTCGTTGAAATACTTTCGTTCAATAAATTAGATGCTTGAATGCATCATGGAAAAATGCATAATTACTGCATACTGTAATAAAATTGTAACCGTAATAAAATTAATATAATTACAGTTAAATGTACTATAACATTCGACTTTAACTCCCACACTTATAATTAATTTACGAAATACTACATTACTCTTTGATACTCTGACGTTGCATGCTGATTTTATAATACAGGATTTCTTAACGAAATCGCCAAACAATTAATTTTACAAATTGGTTAGGTAAAAAGGATATCGAAAGATCCAATTTGCGTCTGAATCTTGTGGGAGTAATTATCAATTTACAAAAGGCGGAAAGTTCGAAACGTTGCGCTTTCGTTGAAATACTTTCGTTCAATAAATTAGATGCTTGAATGCATCATGGAGAATGCGTAATTATTGCATACTGTAATAAAATTGTGACCGTAATAAAATTAATATAATTACAGTTAAATGTACTATAACATTCGACTTTAACTCCCACACTTATAATTAATTTACGAAATACTACATTACTCTTTGATATTCTGACGTTGCATGCTGATTTTATAATACAGGATTTCTTAACGAAATCGCCAAACAATTAATCTTACAAATTGGTTGGGTAAAAAGGATATCGAAAGATCCAATTTGCGTCTAGATCCTGTGAGAGTAATTATCAATTTACAAAACGCGGAAAGTTTGAAACGTTAAACGCTTCTCCGTGGCGGCTGTTTATATCGACATAACACGCATCTAGGCAGTGAGAGATGTCGTCTGCGCACGCGTAGCTCAAGACATACAGTAATTAATTCGCAGCATGAGGGCAATTAAAAATATCGCAGCGCTTATCGGACCCCTTGTATCGAATCGCGCAATTTGTTTATGCTCCGCGGATATCATCGTGTACTAATGGCATTTCAGTCGTGCTCTATGCCCCCCTGGTCTAAACTTTCTATTTGTCGAACGCGAGAAATCGCTTGCGATCCGATACAGTCGCGGGACTATGCGTATTTATGGTATTTATTATGCAAACGGTATACCGCTCTATATATAAAAACCTTATGAAACTAATACCCAATCTATGGTTATACTATTTATTTATTATGCAAAAATTATATTAATTTTCTTTACGAGATTAACCGAAGGTAAACGTTTTAAAACATTCGCGATGCATTCTCATGCAATGCTCGCAGATCGGCTGCGATCGGCACAAACGGATTTGCGTTCGACGCCGTGTATGTGGAAATTACGCGTGAGAAACATGGGTTTGCGCCGCCTTGGGTCAACGTTTTGTAATAAAATCATATGCGTTGTTGCTTAAGAGCCGCGATCCGGCAAGAGAAAAACAAGCGAGAAAGTGCGTTCGATTGCGAAAGCGTCGGTTATTGCGTTCAAACAGGCCTCCTGTCCGATGCAAGACGGAGTATTGATAAGTTCTACAGGGAGGCACCGACTGACTTCGATTATTTCCGCCGTTGCGACGTCGCATATTTTTGTCAAGAATCGCTTAATCGCGATTAGCGTGAATCTGCTTAATCGCAATACTCGGAGCATCCGCAAACTAAACCTAATTTTACGCAATGGTACGCACGTTTTAGTTACATTAAAGTGTGTAATTGCAAGTGTGTATTTAGCTGAGCATTTAAAAGGGAAATTTGAAAAAAATCGTGTAATTTCACGTATCCATCTGATAAAAGCAAGCGACGGGGTGACGGCTAGTATTTTCTAAATTTGACCCGCAATGCAATTTACAAGTTGAATTTTATTGCCTTGTATGAACACGCCACGCGTAGAGATTTAAATATGCAAATTTACGATGCTTCTACGCTGTTGCTGAAATCTACTTTTTCCGACGGCGCTGGTGCTTGACATGTTCACTTACGTTCATAAAGTTCTCACGCGTGTTTCACTTATATTGAACCCGCGCGTGTATTTACTCCAACATTTTTAATTTTATTAAATTAAAATTTTGCGTATATGTCTGATAAAAGCAATCGGATAGTATATGTCTGATAAAAGCGACGGGGTGACGGCTGGTATTTTCTAAATTTGACCCGCGGTGCAATTTACAAGTTGAATTTTATTGCCTTGTGTGAACACGCCACGCGTAGAGATTTAAATATGCAAATTTACGATGCTTCTACGCTGTTGCTGAAATCTACTTTTTCCGACGGCGCTGGTGCTTGACATGTTCACTATTACGTTCATAAAGTTCTCACGCGTGTTTTACTTAAATTGAAGCCGCGTGTGTATTTACTCCAACATTTTTAATTTTATTAAATTAAAATTTTGCGTATATGTCTGGTAAAAGCAATCGGATAGTATATGTCTGATAAAAGCGACGGGGTGACGGCTGGTATTTTCTAAATTTGACCCGCGGTGCAATTTACAAGTTGAATTTTATTGCCTTGTATGAACACGCCACGCGTAGAGATTTAAATATGCAAATTTACGATGCTTCTACGCTGTTGCTGAAATCTACTTTTTCCGACGGCGCTGGTGCTTGACATGTTCACTTACGTTCATAAAGTTCTCACGCGTGTTTCATTTACATTGAACCCGCGCGTGTATTTACTCCATTTTTAATTTTTCAAATTAAAATTTTGCGTATATGTCTGACAAAAGCAATGGGATAGGCGACGGTTAGGATTTTTTCAACGTTACGCGTGCCACATTTGCAAGTTTCAACTTGATCGCATTATACGAACATGCTACGCGTAGAGAATTAAATATGTAAATCTATGACACGTCTACGCTGTTGCGTGATATCGCTGAAATCCCCTTTTTCTAAAGACACCTGTGGTTGACACGTTCATTCACGTTCATTCACGTTCCTCAAGTCCTCACGCGTGTTTCGCTTACAATAAAGCCGCCCGCGTATTCATGCCAGCATTTAAAAGGCATATTTTGAAAAATCTATTAAGTTAACGTATGCGTCTGATGAAAGTAAGTGACCAGGTAGCTGCCTGTATTTTCTTAACACTTTGACTGCCAAGCGTATTTTGCTATGTTAGAACCGCGATGCGATAAAATTCTGCAGAGTATGATTAAATCATGCAAAATGAAGGTAACGCAGAGTTATTAGAAGCCAAAGTATTGAAGCATCATTCCAATATCAACAGCTTTTACTAGATTTGCAAATAGGCTTCATGGCGAATTTTTTGCATTTATAGTAAAATCTTTTGCGCCAGTCACCGGTGACCACCGTGGCGGTCAAAGTGTTAATTTAATGCGTACTGCGAGTTTGAATTGTACAAGTTTTCGTTTTATCGCGTTATATGCCCGTGCCACGCGTAGAGACTTGAACGATCAAATTCACAATGCTTCTACGCTATTGCATGATATCGCTGAAGTCCGCTTTTTCTGAAGACACTGGTGGTCGACACGTTCGTTTAACGCGTGACGATAGCGAATACTCGACAAAATGTGTACGTTTCATGCACGTCCGCTTTCATCACCGGTGCGTGCGTTTTAATATCAAGGTCTTTCGAAAAATCAGCAGTTATCCACGGCAACGCGGAAGCTCATGCAAACTAAGTTCTCCCTGATACCAGCCAAAGGAAAATTCCGCTCGATGACTGACGTTTTCTCACTTTCCCACTATCGCTGTTCGAGAAGGCTTTCTAACCTTTCGCGTCCCGACTTTTTTTAGATAACGCTGCACAACAAAATAAACGAACTAACTGCAAGCAATACTGCACGAAATTCCAATTACTCTGATATTTAATTTAATTTAATTAATTTAAGCGGTATTAAATCATTTTTGGGTATTTCTCTCTATACGTTCCTGTGTAAGGGGTTATGCCTACTTGGGTTGGTGAAAAAAAATCGATTTTTTTTTTTTTATTACATTTTTTTAACACGTTCACGCCGGCGTGACCCACCGGTTCACGCTCGACTGTCCCATCGGTCTTGAACATTTGTTTACATGCCGCTCACCATCAAAAATATAGTTCGTTTAGTAAGTGGACAAAATTGCCGTATAGTTGAAGGTTTAAATAATTGAATTTTAAATAATTGAAACAAGCAACAATCGTGCGTCACCAAATGAAGTGCTGCATGAAAGCGCCGCCTTGAAAATCGGCCCCGGCGTGAACGTGTTAATGTACATCATTTTAAGAATATTCCCCCAAAAGTACATAAGAATCGGAGCACACGTTCAAAAATTATAAGCGTTTATCTGGAGCGCTACTATGTATGATTAGTAAAGAGCTTGAAACTTTAAACGCGATTATCTCGAAACTGTGTTTTTAAAAACATACGATTGCAGTGACCACGATTTCTCAAAAACTAAATCGGACTCTAATTTTATATACTTATTTGTCATTACAATAGGCAGGGCCTAAAGGAAGGATTTTTTATTTCGGTAATATGAAAAAAGTTACAACATAAAAACGACAGTTAGACCACCTCAAAAGACGGATTTTTTCGTAAAATTGCTGCCATTCTTGTAAAAATTAAAATTGTTCAAAATCCTTCGTTCGGGCCCTGCCTATTATAATGACAAATAAGTATATAAAATTAGAGTCCGATCGGTGAAGTAGTTTTTGAGAAATCGTGGTCACCGCAAGTGATGAAAATAAACGGAACCTCTAGGAGAAGGACTATATTTCCTCAATTTTTTCATATTTTCTTATAAAAAAATTTATACAAATACCACTAAATACGTACTTGTTGGTAGTATTTTGCGAATTTTAGTTAGTGCTCACTAAAACGGCAAAAAAAAAATCTTGAAAATCATGTCATTTCGCCGATCCCAAGTAGGCATAACCCCTTAAGAGTCTATATAATACAAAGTGGTGTAATACAAAGTCACCCAGTATAAGACCTCCATCAAAACAAACAATGTAATAAATATAAGGGCGTTCCGGTGACGCAGTGCAATTTTTACCTCATTAACATAATCCCGTGAGACACACTTGGTCCGCAAAATGGTAAAACCCAGTTTATCGCTTACATTTCACAGGAATGATTGGCACTCGTCGAATGACGAAAGTTGTCAGCGGAGAGCGCGATTTTCGCAGAATTCCCGTCGCGTGACGTTGCACGAACTTGAAACTGACTGACAATTCTGTCGTGCAACTATTAATCCTTCACCGTGTGCAATAATTTACGCCGAAGCACGCGCGTGTGCGACTGGAAGAGCAGTGACTTGTGCCGGCCTGTACACGTGTTAGTCGCCTGACATTCCGATCAAGATTGCTGAAGTTCGAAAGGGTGGAAACGTTTAGACCATCGGCCAAAGGCAATTATACACATCGCGCGCTATTCGCTGAACATTTGGAAAATGAGTGCAACTCTTAAAATGTCGGACATAAATTTAGAATATCCGAACGCCGTGACGCATGAAACTTCGAAAAGCAAAGAAACAGTATTCTTAGTAGTCGCTTCTATGTAAAGCGATACGCGATAAATCTCTCTGTGCGGGTGACGTAAGTAATTTATAAATACTGCAACTACATAGGAAGTAACAATAATCCGCCTGTAACACTTGCATAATGTTCGATCGCACTCGTTCGCGAACAGTTATCCAGGTTGAATTGTTCCAAGCGAGTTTAGAAACGTGCCCTAGTATTGATTCGTACTACTGCATTGTTCGCGAACAAACGAATGTTTCGTTCTTAGTCAACGTTGGTATCAGTCTGCGGTGTAATTTTGCGAATATTTTTGTGTCCGTAAGTACTCGTCCAGTTTGAATTATTTCAAGCGGTTTTCGAGAAATATGCAAATGCAGATCTTTACTGCTGCATTGTTCGCAAAGAAACGAACGATCCGTTTATACAGTGAACCATCCTATCAGTCTGTGCTGTAATTTGAATATGGTATCAGTTTGTCGGTCGGTGTAATTTTACGAACAGCTCTGTTCTTTGCGATGGTATCCTGTGGTGTAATTTTACGAATAGTGTCACAAAGTTGTACATATTCACCCAGTTTGAATTATTTCAAGCGATTTTACAAAAATTTGCAAGTGCTGATCCTTACTGCTGCATTGTTCGCAAAGAAATGAGCGTTCCGTTCCTACAGTGAGCCTTTCTATCAGTCTGTGCTGTAATTTGGCGAATATTTTTGTGTCCGTAAGTACTCGTCCAGTTTGAATTATTTCAAGCGGTTCTCGAGAAATATGCAAATGCAGGTCCTTACTGCTGCATTGTTCGGAAAAAAGACCGACAGCTCTGTTCTTATAGTCAACGATGGTATCAGTCTGTGGTGTAATTTTACGAATACCTTTGCATCGGTAATTGCTACAAAGTTGTACATATTCACCCAGTTTGAATTATTTCAAGCGATTTTACAAAAATTTGCAAGTGCTGATCCTTACTGCTGCATTGTTCGCAAAGAAACGAGCGTTCCGTTCCTACAGTGAACCTTCCTATCAGTCTGTGCTGTAATTTGGCGAATATTTTTGTGTCCGTAAGTACTCGTCCAGTTTGAATTATTTCAAGCGGTTTTCGAGAAATATGCAAGTGCAGATCCTTACTGCTGCATTGTTCGCAAAAAAGAACCACAGCTCTGTTCTTATAGTCAACGATGGTATCAGTCTGTGGTGTAATTTTACGAATACCTTTGCATCGGTAATTGCTACAAAGTTGTACATATTCACCCAGTTTGAATTATTTCAAGCGATTTTACAAAAATTTGCAAGTGCTGATCCTTACTGCTGCATTGTTCGCAAAGAAACGAGCGTTCCGTTCCTACAGTGAGCCTTTCTATCAGTCTGTGCTGTAATTTGGCGAATATTTTTGTGTCCGTAAGTACTCGTCCAGTTTGAATTATTTCAAGCGGTTTTCGAGAAATATGCAAGTGCAGATCCTTACTGCTGCATTGTTCGCAAAAAAGACCGAGAACTTTGTTCTTATAGTCAACGATGGTATCAGTCTGCGGTGTAATTTTACGAATACCTTTGCATCCTTAAGTGCTACAAAGTTGTACATATTCACCCAGTTTGAATTATTTCAAGCGATTTTACAAAAATTTGCAAGTGCTGATCCTTACTGCTGCATTGTTCGCAAAGAAATGAGCGTTCCGTTCCTACAGTGAACCTTCCTATCAGTCTGTGCTGTAATTTGGCGAATATTTTTGTGTCCGTAAGTACTCGTCCAGTTTGAATTATTTCAAGCGGTTCTCGAGAAATATGCAAATGCAGATCCTTACTGCTGCATTGTTCGCAAAAAAGACCGACAGCTCTGTTCTTATAGTCAACGATGGTATCAGTCTGTGGTGTAATTTTACGAATACCTTTGCACCGGTAATTGCTACAAAGTTGTACATATTCACCCAGTTTGAATTATTTCAAGCGATTTTACAAAAATTTGCAAGTGCTGATCCTTACTGCTGCATTGTTCGCAAAGAAACGAGCGTTCCGTTCCTACAGTGAACCTTCCTATCAGTCTGTGCTGTAATTTGGCGAATATTTTTGTGTCCGTAAGTACTCGTCCAGTCTGAATTATTTCAAGCGGTTCTCGAGAAATATGCAAATGCAGATCCTTACTGCTAGATTGTTCGCAAAAAAGATCGACAGCTCTGTTCTTATAGTCAACGATGGTATCAGTCTGTGGTGTAATTTCACGAATACCTTTGCATGTATGCCAGTGACATACTGGCAGTGGCAATGGCGGTTATCGTACAAGTATGATTTACACCCTCATCGTGGCACAGATCGAGGCATATTACCATCGGAACTAGGTTAAGGCAAATGAGAATCACTGCTGACCGGGTCAGATTCTAATCAGGCATTAACACTAACTGCACTGCCCACAACAAATTACGCGAGCTTTTCTGTGCAATTTGCGGCACAAACGAGTGCCGTAACGCTACTTTCTCTCGAAACTTCGGCAGCACCGCGTACGCACGCACGGATATTTTTCACTTTCATTTTTATGGGCCGCACACGCTCCGCGCCGCGATAAACACGCTGACTAATTTCGGAGGGTCAATATTTCTATGAAGAGCTACCGCGCGGCTGCGAATATTTTACACGTCATCCTGTGTAAGAGCAAAATATTTGCGCCACTATTTCGTCCAGTGTTCGGCCGGCGAAATTCAAATAAGCAAAGCGAGGGGTACGCGCCGGCTTCGGCGAAGAAAAATAGAAGCCGAGACGTGCGACTGATCATCGGTTGCCGAAGGAGGCAATGTACTTAATGATTTTATAACGGGTCGTGACTGAGTGTGCGCGTACCAGTGTGTGGACAATGCGGATCGCATGACATTCCATGAGAAGACACGAGTGCGCCTTTGTTACCGCCATATAACGAGGCATATATGTACATATAATGAGATGCCATTGCCTCCTGACCACTGACGTCAAACCTGTAATATTTTCTGGCGACGTTATAACCTGATTGGCCTGAGGATGTAGAAATTAGCGATCATACATTAAGTTGGGTGCAAATTTAACCTTTCTTGATAATGTTGAACATCTTTGTGCCTGTTTTTGGCTTAACGTATTTTGTTTTATCCTATAGGAGATCTATATGTTTTGGGGGCTGTGGGCCTCGTTTTTCGGAGCCTATTGTACAAATAAGTTTAGCTTAGTTCTATTGTCCCTGTGTTTTAATGTTGTACGATATTTACGGCGTATTTAAAATTGTTCTTCAAATCCATAATGTAAATAGCATTTCAAAATTCTAAGCACAATTTTAAATAGCATGATTTATATGCTTAACCCACCGATTCATTTTATATACTGCTTTCGCCGAATTTCCTGGCTCAAAATAAATTGTGGGATCAATATCTTCCTGAGGAAATTTGTGAAACATCCATAGTGCAAGCAGATTCTAAGGACAATTTTAAATACCGTCTAACATAAAAATGCACGGACAATACAATTAACTCGTTCAAGACGACGATTTTTTTCGAACACAGTCCCCACGAGCGAATTTTTTTTTTCTTTATATTGTTCATTTTTAATTTTTCGTACACGGTAAAACCAATGCCAAATTTTGTTTTCCTGTACTTTACAGATTTCATTAGTTCAAGAAAAATCTTATTTTGACGGCTAGTTAACTCAGAATAACTGATAATTGCACATTACTGTTATTGCACACACGGTGTGCAATCGGTCTCGAATGGGTTAAGCTAAACTTAAATGCAACAGGCTCCTGAACGGGAGGCCCTCGAGCCTCGAAGCATATAGAGCTTCTACAGGAAAAAAATAAAACACATTCCCTGAAAAACAGGCATAAAAATGATTAACATCGTTCATCAACCATCGGTACACCACGTGTCATAATGCAATCCGCTTACTTCATAAATATGCATGCGCGGTGCTATGAAACGTATCTTCGGCGAGTGCAAACAAAAATGGATTACCCGGCCGCGACGCTTTCGGTGTGACTTGACATTTCGGCCGGCTGATACCATCGGACGCGAGATGATTTATCATGCCGAGTCGCGCCGCGTTAATTCGAGCAATCGCGATAACGCGGATAAAGCGACGCATTCCTCCGGGGCGTTTGTAAACTGGTATTTATAGCGAACTGAGGAAGTCAATGGCGATTCTACGAAGTTCCACGCGGTTGGACAGTTAGTGACAGCATAACGCGAACGGTGTACACTAAAGGTCGCCAGCTCGCTTGGACGCGGAATTACGTAAGTGAGCAGAAATTCAAACTTTCTAAATGTGCGCCGTTGCCTGAAACGTCTTCGGGATATGATCTTGCGCCGTATTCGGCGTCCATCAACACACGAATGCGTGCCTAAATGTTGCTTACGACTGCGACCTGATACTTGGTGCGAAATGATGATCCTCTAACGACGCGTGATGAAGTTGAACCTAACGCTTTTGTGCCGGTTTTTGGTCGAAAGTGCTTTGTGTTATTATGGTAGCGAGTCTACAGGTTTCCAGAGCCATGGACCTTATGTTTAGGAGCCGATCGTACGAGTAAGCATGGCTTAGTACGGTTGAGCGTGCGCTTTGTTAGACGGTATTTAAAATTGGGCTTAAAAGCTACTTGCGCTATGGATTTTTCACAGGTACGTTCCGGAGGAAGATTGTGAAAAATCCATGATGTAAACAGATTTTGTACACAGTCTGTAGAGAATGAAACAGAGGATACGAATTTAAAATTATGCTTAGAACGTACTTATACTATGGATACTATGGATCATATAAAGTGAAACAGAGGATGGGTATTTAAAATTGTAATTAGAAGCTGCTTATACTATGGATATGTCAGAAATATTTACCGAGGGGAACTTGTGAAAAATCCATGGGGTCAGTAGACTTTATACAGAGTATATAAAATAAATCAGGGGATGAATATCTTCCAGACGGAACATGTGCAAAATCCATAGAATAAGCAAATTCTAATTACAACATCAAATACCGCGTAACACAAAACCACATAAATAACAGAATTAAGCTAAACCTATTTCTACATCCTATAGGAGATCTATATGTTTTGAGGGCTGTGGGCCTCGTTTTTCGGAGCCTATTGTACAAATAAGTTTAGCTTGATAGATCTCAAAATTGTTCTTCGAATCCATAATACTGAAAGTAGCATTTTTGTTCTAAGCACAATTTTAAATAGCCTGTAGACTCCAAGCATACAGAGCCCCTGCAGCATTAAATAAAATACTCGAAAACAAATACAAGCATAAACATGAGCAAGAATAGCAAACTATGGACATGTCGGAAGTATTTTCCGGGGGGAACTTGTGAAAAATCCATGGTATCAGTAGACTTTATATAAAGTATATAAAATAAATCAGAGGATGAGTATCTTCCAGACGAAACGTGTCCAAAATCCATAGAATAAGCAAATTCTAATGACAACTTTAAATACCGCGTAACATAAAACCAGATAAATAACAGAATTAAACTAAACGTATTTCTACAATAGACCTGTAGACCTCCAAACATATAGAGCTCCTGCATCATTAAATAAAATACTTGAACGCAAATACAAGCATAAACATGAGCAAGAGTAACAAACTATGGACATGTCAGAAGTATTTGTGAAAAATCCATGGTGTCAGTAGACTTTATACAGAGCATATAAAATAAATCAGAGGATGAGTATCTTCCAGACGGAATATGTGCAAAATCCATAGAATTAGCAAATTCTAATGACAACTTCCATACCGCCTAACATAAAACCAGATAAATAACAGAATTAAGCTAAACCTATTTCTACAATAGACTTATAGACTCCAAGTATATAGAGCTCCTGCAGCATTAAATAAAATACTTGAACGCAAATACAAGCATAAACATGAGGAAGAATAACAAACTATGGACATGTCAGAAGTATTTTCCGGAGGAACTTGTGAAAAATCCATGGTATCAGTAGACTTTATATAAAGTACCATATATAAAATAAATCAGACGATGAGTATCTTCCAGACGAAACATGTCCAAAATCCATAGAATAAGCAAATTCTAATGACAACTTTAAATACCGCGTAACATAAAACCAGATAAATAACAGAATTAAGCTAAACGTATTTCTACAATAGACCTGTAGACCTCCAAACATATAGAGCTCCTGCAGCATTAAATAAAATACTTGAACGCAAATACAAGCATAAACATGAGCAAGAGTAACAAACTATGGACATGTCCGAAGTATTTGTGAAAAATCCATGGTGTCAGTAGACTTTATACAGAGTATACAAAATAATTCAGTGGATGAGTATCGTCCAGACGGAATATGTCCAAAATCTATAGAATAAGCAAATTCTAATGACAACTTGAAATACCGCATAACATAAACCAGAGAAATACCAGAATTAAGCTAAACCTATTTCTACAATAGACCCATAGACCTCCAAGCATGTAGAGCTCCTGCAGCATTAAATAAAATAGAATAAGCAAATTCTAATGACAACTTGAAATACCGCATAACATAAACCAAATAAATACCAGAATTAAACTAAACCTATTTCTGCAATAGACCTGTAGACTCCAAGCATATAGAGCTCCTGCATCATTAAATAAAATAGAATAAGCAAATTCTAATGACAACTTCAAATACCGCATAACATAAACCAAATAAATACCAGAATTAAACTAAACCTATTTCTGCAATAGACCTGTAGACCTCCAAGCATATAGAGCTCCTGCAGCATTAAATAAAATAGAATAAGCAAATTCTAATGACAACTTCAAATACCGCATAACATAAACCAAATAAATGCCAGAATTAAACTAAACCTATTTCTGCAATAGACCTGTAGACTCCAAGCATAGAGCTCCTGCAGCATTAAATAAAATACTTGGAAACAAATACAAGGATAAACATGAGCAAGAGTAACAAACACGCTTGAATTTGAAATCCATCGAATTCCCACGCAGTCGAATTCCCGCGCCCTAACCTACATTCGCGCCCGCCAAAATCGCGCATTAACCCCCCAAACATCAGGGCGCACTTGTCATCTCGCCCAAAACTCGACCCCCAGCGACGGTCGCCGGTGGAAACGCGGCGAAAAATGTGTCGCGCGCTTTTCCGCGTTCGAACCTCTTCCACGAAAAGACGCTGCACCTTTTGCGGTGCCCCGCAGCATCTCTGACGACGAGAGAAGAAGCGCACGACTCCGAACATTCCGTAAAGCAGCGCCTGACATTAAAAGGTGCACACGCTTACCGAGCAAGTTGACTTCGAACAAAGCGCCGGCTCCCTGCGCACCCGTCCCTTTTCCTTTGTTCTCTCTCTCGCCAGCGCGGCACTCCGGCAAACAAGCGTCGAGGTCGTAAAGGGCCCACAGCGTGCTCGTCGTCGACACGTTCGTCTGGCCGTTGCCCCGTGTGCGCTGTCAAACACGACACGGCGAGCACAGTAAGTCACAAGCAGCCTAACGTTTCCTGTTCGCCACACCACGGTGGCAATGTACGCTCTAACGCATTACCCTGCGTTCATCGTCATCCCTGGCACACGACGCGGGACGAGTCAGAGGAGAACGGAGCAGAGGAGCAAGGTGGCAAACGTCGGAAATCTGGAGTCAAGGCAGAACGGAGCAAGTGGGCAAACGTGGAAACGTGAGGAGTCACGGGACAGAACGGAGTAAGTGGGCAAACGTGGAAACGTGTGGAGTCATGAAACGGAATGGAGTAAACCGGCGAACGTGGAAATGCGAGGAGGAGGAAGCGGGCGAACGTGATAGCGGAGGTGATAGGCGGGTTATGCGGAAGAAATATGTGGATAGGCGTACGTTACGTTTCGTGCCGCCTGTAGAGACTAGCTCACACTGCAGCACGAGTGTCGCGAAAATTGAAGAGGAAGCACTCGCGTACACGCGCGGTACTGCAACACGCGTCTCGTTGGACGGACTGAAGCAGACTGAGGGCATCCACGAATGGACGCCGCTGATTCGCCGCGAGGCGAGCGCGCCCGATCGTCATTTGTCGCCGGTGCGTGATTGGTCGAAAATGCGGCAAGAGGGGACTCCTGGGTTTGGGGTACGGGACGATGAGACGGACCGGTAGATACAACCTGCGCACCTGGGGTCCTTTGGGCCTGGATTTATCGAGCCGCGGTGCAGGGTGAGGGCTGGGTGTTTAACCCTTTGCTAGAAGTGGAATGAGCAGGGCTATTGTGAGAAATGGTGTAACGAAATTACGCAGTTTGGCAGAGGACGTGAAAGTAAGTAATAAAGCGGGAGCAATAATGATATTTACGTAACGGAGTTACCAAGATGGCGTTCATAACCAAAATTAAGTTTTGGTAGAGTGTATGAAAATAAATAGAAATGCAAGAGTAATGATAATATTTGCATAATTCGAAAAGGAAAACGTGGAAAAATGTAGATGATAAAACGTACGAAGGTAAGAGTAATGATGATATTTACATAACCCCATTACCAAAATGGCATTCGGGCGTCCATAACCAAAATTACATAGTTTGATAGATGGCATAAAATACATTACTTTCATAACTAAGATGCATTTGTGAACCGACGAGTTTAGATTGTGTAACGTAATCCGCGGGAAATGGCGTAATCCGCTTCGAAAAGAAAAACGTTACGAAATAAATAGGAAACAAGGTAATTGCGAAATTACGTTAGAATTAATTAAAAATCGTGCTAGTACCGTTTATTGAAAATTATGAAATAAAATGGAAAAGTCGCTTCTGTCGAATAATGATACGGTACGGATTGATGTATTTGTGGCAATGAACCTAACCAAACTACATGAATTTGCAAACGTACTAAATTCTGAATACAAACGCCAACAGTAGTTGACAAATATGTTGGTATATGAACATAATACAGGCCTTTTAAATAAAACTATAAAACGGTCATTTATTATGCTACCCGCAGGTTCACGTATCCACGGGAGGTCTTGGAACATATCCACAAATGTGGGAGGCCGCTGGCATTTTTATTACGTCTACGAACATGGTGTAAATCAGATTATAAGCCGACACGCACACGGCATCTGCGCGAAGAAATACTTTCCCGGAACAAACGGAGAGTCGGAAGGCGTAAACTTTGCGTCAAGTGCAAAGTGCTGAAAGAAACTCGATGCCGTTGACCGTTTCCAGCGTTCAAACATGAACGAAAGCAGTGCACACCGATGAACACAAAGACCCTTGCTTTACCATTCACCCTTCGCAAGCCTCGTTCAACAGACACTTAATGTCGGTGACCTAACGAGGGGATGATGTGATTTTAGACCCTTTCGACGAATCTACGCACTGGCAGGGTGACACGAGGCATTCAAGAAAATCGATGGCACACTGTTCCCCGCCAGTTAGTCTAAATGAAAAGGTCCGTGTGACGTGTCTCTGATCATTAAGTTACGCGCATTATTCCTCTGAGCCGGTTAAAAACCTCAATATGGTTTTATGATGAGAGGTGAGTTATTTTCAACCTTATTAAGAGTAATGGTTAATGAGATAAAGGCCCTTTTTGCTTGAAAATGGAAATCGATTGAGAACTTTTATTTGAACGTGTCGGCGTGTTTCGAAACAGTCGATACAACCTCATCCGAAGTCTATAATAATAAGAGGTGCGTTGATGTAATGTTGTGTGGGTGTACTTTTTCTGAATCGGGAGAAGGTTTTACACATTTTATTATTATAGACCCATGATTTATTTTTATGTATAATATACATATTTTCTGAATCTGAAAAAAGTGTGGGTTAGTCTAACATTTTACGTGGGCATATTTCTACTGGGATGGAAAAAGGTGCGTATGAAAAAAGATAAGGTGCGTTAATGTAATATTTTGTCTGTGATAAATGTAATGTATTATTATATTGTTGTAATACATTACATGTAATAGACGCATGCAATGTACTACATTAACAGGGATCATTATTATAGACTCCTGGTGTATTCTTATGTATTTCATACGTTTTCACCTGAATTAGAAAAGGTGTGTGTTAAAGTAATATTATGTGTGAATATATTTTTCTGATTCAGAAAAAAAGCAGACACTGCCGCGAAACATGTGGAGACGTTTATGTCTCAATTGGTTTCCATTTTCAACGAACAAAAAATCGAGTTTTTATCTTATTATCAACTAAGATGGTTGACGATGATTCCGCACGTGCATATGCGTCCTTCGTCTATACGACCCGCATTTGGTGCGGAAAACATGCGCAACGAACCGACATAACGTTGATCGATCCTCTGATATTATTAGAGCTGGGGAGGCATTATAGATAAAAAAGTGTACGGAGGATGGTCTCGAGACATTGGAAAATTAGTAATTAAATGATGCGCTGCGTAAATTTAAACAACTTAAACTTTTATCGCGCACCAGCCAATAGAAGCGCACGTACGAATCGATCGCTTGTTGCTTCTGAATTCTCACGTGATTCATTTCCCGGAAATGTATCAATATTTTCATTGAGCCTTCGGCACGCGAACAAACCAGGCGAAGAAAACTGTTTGTTGTTACGTCCCGAATATAATCACCGCGCTGTTACTTATCGAAATTTCGAATGACGTGTTATTTCCGACTTTATTAACACTGGGTTTGCAGGACGCGTCATTTTGACGCACTCCGATTTTTTGAACGAAAGCGATGAAAGTTGACGCGTATCCGTAGAAAACGGTATATAAGAAATGTCCCTAAACCTGGTGTTAAGAAAATGTTAGGTTTCATTTATGTTTCAATTTGACACCTATCCGCAGAAATAGGTATATCCGTAATGTCCATAAATCTACTCAGTCTAGTGTTAACACGTTGACTGCCAAGCGTACTTTACTATATTAGAACGACGATGACATGAAATACTATAGCGTTCGACTGAATTATGCAAAATGTAAATAATGTGCAGGTACTGGAGACCAAAGGATCGCATCACTATTCTAATAACAACTGCATTTTTAAAATAATAATTACTATCCATTGCGAATATTTTGGATCTTCAATAAAATTTCTTGCGTCGGTCACCGGTGACCATCATGGCAGTCAAAGTGTTAATAACAGTGGATGGAGACAAACGCTATTTTCAACCAAAAAGGGCCTGGCGTCTCATTATCCTCTATTGTCGAAATTTTGTGGAAACCGCGTGAACAGCGTGAAGAGGTCTGCGTTTGACGAAAGCAAGTGCGTAATCTTTTTGTTTGTTTGGCACAACACGAGAAAAAAACGGAATGTCTGGCGGTGTCAGTCTGCTGATGTAAAGCGAGCTCTAAACGGTCCAACCATGTCTCATGACATTTGCATACATATTAGTTTCTCCGATACGTGCGTGTTCGCGGCACTCGCACGTATCGGCGGAAGTAATACGCACCTTGCCGGCTCATTCTGTACCGATGCATATGTTTGTCGGTAGAAGCTGGGCACGACTCACAATTAGTGCCATTAACCCGACGCTCAGAATTAGTCGCGACTCGCTGCACTGCTTGAGCATCGTACGCGGCGATACGATTCTATAAACACAAGTGCGACGGTGACAAAAGTGGAGCATGGAAAGTAGACCTTTTCCAATGCCGACAATACACTTGCCGTATAAGCGAACCAACTTGCTTTTCTATGTAGGTTTAGATCGTCTCGTGGCATGTTTGCAGTCTGAACCTAATACTCACGCAAATGAAGAAAAACCGATCCAACAAAAGCAGTCACGGAACTGAAATTATACGCATGTGCATAAGTCAACGTTAATCGCAACGGCCATGAATTTTGCGGAGATCGAAAATACGGGCAACAAACTCACTTTGTGTAGAACAAGTTTATGAACTTCGGTGACAATATTCTTACTGTGAAAACGTACGAAGTTGCGATTCTATGTGGGTTTAGATCGTCTCGTGGCATGTTTGCAGTCTGAACCTAATACTCACGCAAATGAAGAAAAACCGATCCAACAAAAGCAGTCACGGAACTGAAATTATACGCATGTGCATAATTCAACGTTAATCGCAACGGCCATGAATTTTGCGGAGATCGAAAATACGGGCAACAAACTCACTTTGTGTAGAACAAGTTTATGAACTTCGGTGACAATATTCTTACTGTGAAAACGTACGAAGTTGCGATTCTATGTGGGTTTAGATCGTCTCGTGGCATGTTTGCAGTCTGCACCTAATACTCACGCAAATGAAGAAAAACCGATCCAACAAAAGCAGTCACGGAACTGAAATTATACGCATGTGCATAAGTCAACGTTAATCGCAACGGCCATGAATTTTGCGGAGATCGAAAATACGGGCAACAAACTCACTTTGTGTAGAACAAGTTTATGAACTTCGGTGACAATATTCTTACTGTGAAAACGTACGAAGTTGCGATTCTATGTGGGTTTAGATCGTCTCGTGGCATGTTTGCAGTCTGCACCTAATACTCACGCAAATGAAGAAAAACCAATGCAATAAAAGCAGTCACGGAACCGAAAGTATACGCATGTGCATAAGTCAACGTTTATCGCAACGGCCATGAATTTTGCGGAGATCGAAAATACGGGCAACGAACTCACTTTGTGTCGAACAAGTTTATGAACTTCAGTGACAATACTTTTACTGAGAAAACGAACTTTTACGTGAAAACGAACGAACTTGCGATTCTATGTTGGTTTAGAATGCCTCGTGACATGTGCAGAGGCTGAACCTAGTATCCACGCAAATTAACAAAAGCCGACACAACAAAACCTAGTTAGAAGTAAAGAAATCACCGATCAGAAAACCATAGAAGTAAAGAAACCTAACAGTGACTACGAAAAAAACAAATTCATTAACGACGAAAATGTCAAACTTACAAATGTTTCAAGGAACGTAAATTATACATCTGTGTCAATTACGAGGAAAAATTCTTTCTAATTACCGCAATTTTCCTTCGCGTAAAACACATCCACGCAGAACGAACGCTCCCCATAAATGGCGGGACAATAATGTATGGTTGCTGTATGTATGGAGCTTCAATAGACACGGGAAATATAAATCCACACAAGCATATTGGTTGATTTGGGAAATCATAATAGGAGCTTTGCACTCTCAGTCATGTCTCGGCTATAAATTCGACGACCGGTTCACTTTTCTTTCAACGCTGCCTGTACCGACACACAATCGTGACGTCGTCGACGTGTTTATCCTCGTCTTACTCGCAGAATTTTTAAACACTTAACGGCTGTTAAATCGGTGGCACATCGCCGATCACATGAGAAGCTGCTGCGTATAAAAGCCAGCCGTCGTTAGCCGCGAAAGTTCAATGAGAACTGCAAATAAATCGCATCAACGCTTTGACCACGCTCATGGTCTGAGAGCAGAAGATAAAATGATTTTGCAGAACAGCAGGTCTTGCGTTCTGGTTGGCGCGCTACATTATTTGTCGCGTTTAAAAGAGCGGAGATGTTTTCTGCTTGAGTGACAGATACAAAGCGATATTTTACGGCTGCAGAACAGGTTTAAAAGGAATATTGGTATATGCGAGGTTTGGTTTTTCATGTTTCAGATGTCGTTGACACTACTTTATTCGCTGTCAGTAGTTTAATAACAACGTAAGATGCAATTTGTCAGTGATGCGTGAAGTCTGAATTATTTGTCGAAGGAGTGCAGCATATTTGAAATGTGAGTTTTTATGTATAACGTTTGATTTATCCATAACCGTTATTGTCAGTGAGAGTAGGGGAAATAATATAAGACGTATATTTATCCGCACTTTCAGAGCAATGATCGGAAAATATTCGATTTTGAACTGTCGGTGTAACATATCGTGACCAAACAATAGAATAATGCAATTATAATGATGGGTACCCGTTTTAATACAACTATTGATTGCCAATGTTAACTATTGAACCAATGTATTCTATTGAACAAGTAAGCCTATCTTAATTCTATTGTGCATGTGTTTTTATATTACACGGTAACGTACAAAAATCCAAATTTGTAAATACTCATTCCCTGATTTATTTGATATGCTGTATATAAAATCTATTCAAACTACGAATCTTTCACAATTTTCCTTCTGGAGATACTTGCGAAAAATCGATCAAGTAAATTCTAAGCACAACTTTAAATACCATGTAACGTAAAAACACACAAGTGAAATAATATGTTCTTATTAACATTGACAAAAGGATGAATTTGCAATGAAGTTAATCCAATTGTTTGTCAATGTAAAGCGGAGTTAATGAGGAATAGTACACAGAGAGAATAGTAAGTGAATACCTGTTAATGCTGTTATCTAATAATTTAATTATCACGGCGAAGTATCAATTTACGGATTATTTTTGTCTACGTGGGAAAACGCACGTGTTACTTCCTCGTTCTCTCTCTCTGTCCCCCATTTTCTTTGCCTCATGTCTTACACAGACCTCGTGCTAACTTAGTTCCAACATACAAAAACTCCCAACGGGATACCAAATAGCAGCCGACGTTTATACCACGTGACGGTTCTTATTTCGTACCTGAATTCCGCACGTGTACACGTAATACCTACAATTTATATCAATTTCCCCGTATACACGTGCCTGAGAATGAGATGGGTAACATACAAAAAAAAGTTATTGCCCCCATAGTTCATTCACGCTCTTACCCCGGGTGATCATTGATCACCATATTTTCCCGTTTTTGTAACAACAACAAACTTTTTTCTTGACGCTGCATGTAAAACGCGCTCTTTATCTAAAGACGCGGCAAAATATGGAAATTGATTCAATTACAACGCTGAGAGAATGCTTGATGCGAACCGTGTAAGCTATAATTACAAACCTGTTGGGTAGAAAATTAATTATATCACAGTGGAAGGTAGTCGTTATCCTCAATGAAGTTGAACCCAATACAACCGTTTTGAAGCAGCACTCGACTTAATGAAATCGGTTAGATAGTAGATGTAAAATGGATATTTCGTTTCATTGGGATGATACGTTCTTCTTATGTGATTGAAGTGTGTTTCGTTATACTAGTATATGGCTTCCATCTGTTCTATAATAGTAAATTGATTCTGCACTTTCTATTGTACAATAAGTACTCTTTACTATAAAGTTACTCAGTCTTTCAACCGCACTTAAGAAGTTCACATTGTTCGTTAACACGACGTCATTTCGTTTAAACGCCGCTCTTCATTGGTTTGCTGTAGTCCATAATTATTCTGGTTCGATCTATTTAACTTTGATTCGCCGATGCCGCTTCATGGATTTCCTTCGGCGCTTTTGGTGGACACTGACCGATTTCCTTGTGTGACTTTTAACGTGCATCTTATTATGCTTCCGTCCTTTCGGCCGAATAATACGGCTCCGCCGTCGTCTATTTGCAATCTTCTTTTTTCTGCGCGATTCGATGCGGGGATTCCTCGATCCAGTCTTCTTGGGGGAATTCTCCGCAAACATCACCATATCGTGACTCAGAACGTCTTCTGCAAATGTTCTGCACGCATGAAACGAAGACATCAATGTCTTTTTCGTTTTTCTACCATACACAAGGTTGTCGCCTTTCATTAATTTGTACGACGATTTGATCCTCCCGGCGATAATTTGCTTTGCATTATGCAAATACTTTAATATTTTTCGATTGAGTGTATCATTATCAGTACAAACGATTTTATTTTCATTCCCCACGCGTAACTTCTTCGCTTTAACCAGCAACGAAGTTCTCTGCTCTGTCACATTCGCCGCCGAGTAGTACGTTGACATAGTAAATTCGCATTCGGGACCTTCAAATTTCTTAAATTGGTAATTGAAACCTTGACAAAGAACGTCCTTTACAAATTCCTTCGCAGACGATTCACGCCAAGTGCTGTTACACTCAGATCTCTGCTGGCGCAGTTCTGCGAACCTGGGAACCACTTCTGGTTTCTCCGAAGAATCCTTGTTGGCATGTCGTGCGGATGAATCACGCTTTCCTTTAGGGCAACGCCTTCTTCCAGGACACTTTGGATTTTTGCATCGCGACAAGTAGCCATTCACATCCGTGGAACTTCTATTCTTCGCAACATAAGGTAGACCAAGATGTTTCAAGCGAGTCAATCTTTTTTTAAATGCCTTACGTTTATTTTGTGCTGTGCTATTTTGCGTCGAAATTAATTTCAACCGGGGTATAGCTTTACTTGTATCCGTGCTGTTTATTAATATTGGAACGGTTATAATTCTCGATTGCTCTTTAATCGCCGCTTTGTAATCTTTCGTCAGTTTGAGCATCTCCAGAGATACTGGTGTTGCAATAGTTGAAATGGACGAAAGTGGCATTGACGAAATCTTTGAAAGTTCCGTTCGCCGCGTATAAGCATGCAAAAGTATACTTAAATCATTGCACCTGCTTCCGTCGCCATTCAACCCTCTGTCCATATTGTCTTCCAGAAAAACCGACCATTCCGCCTTCGAACGATTTTCAGGGCCATTAAAGTCGTCCATCTGAATAAAATCATCCCTTAACCTAGACGGAGCAGAAGAAACAGAATTACCCATAGAACCGTCAAATGTGCCTTTTGTCACTTCGACAGTTGATTCCGCAGTGAAATCATCTGTTCTCTCACCAGCAAATCCTACTTGACGTATCTCTGCCTCAACAGTACCTTCCCACAATTCGCGCTTTTCCCAAATTTCTCCTGACGAGTCTGCATCAGTCTCGAGGTCACGTAGTATTTCGATTCCGTCAGATTCTTCAAAGCCATCAATCGACATCTTTCCCAACTCGCTCTCCACTCTTCTCAATGTCACCGTTCCGACGCCTGCATTTTTCGCTTCGACCTCGAAACCGGCAGAAGCCTTTTCTTCGTCACTCCGCACACTCGACGTCGTATCGGACATATTCGTCGTCGTGCCCGTCGAGTTTGGACACCGGTTCTTCGCGAAGGCGCACGTGGGCGTGACATAAGTTAGAAATTCCGAAATCAGATCTTTCGTTGCGGAATTTACGTGGGTGCATTGTTGAACGATTCGCAGGCCACGCCGAAGGCAAGGTCTCGGAGCCCGGCAGAGCAGCTCGATCGTGGCGTTTTTAGAGTTCCCGAGATTTTGCTTGATACCATCGATCAGAGTCACGAGACGACTGAAGCGTGGAACGTGCCGGAGGTTCTCATAAGCGTCGAACAGTTCTAGGAGATCGTTTACACGGCTGATCACATGATTTCCACGCGAAAAGCGTGCGTGAATACGTAGAGCCGTGGCGATGTCGCTGGCGTAGTCGATTTCCCGCAACTGATCCAACACTTCGATGGCCAGTTGCGCGGGGCACGGTTGTTGGTACTTATCTACGCGAAGATAGCGTTCGAGTATGCTGAATTTTTGAAACTGTTCCAGCAGGAAGTGCTTCGCCTCGGTTACGTCAGTCTCCAACACATCCTCCTGCAACACGAGGTCAAACAAGTATTTTAGAGTAATCGTGCCATTACTGTAAACACGTCCAAGCATACGGACGACTTCATCTAGCGCGTGGACTCGGTCGCTCATGTGGTCAGACAGTAAGTGAGCGTGTCTCGTAAGGTAATTCGGGAATAAATTGATGTTCGCCAAACTCTTCTTGAGCAGTGCGCTGCCGCTGCAAGCCAGTTTGGCCTCGCGCATTACGTTTCTCATCAAATCCTCAGATGCGTCGATCGGGACTTTCCCGTGGAGCCCCGATTCGACGAGGAAACGTGTCATTTCTTTTTCCGACGCGTAGACCGCGTCGTCGACGGCATTCTCGTACTGCACATGATGAAGCATACCGATGAATAACGAGGGCGTGGACTGCAACGACTCGGCTTTCAGAAGATATAGCACTCTATTTAAGTGGATTCCGTCGGAGTAGTGAGACAGGTTAGTCGATCGGTAGACGTGTGCGGCAGCGCTTAAGACGGATGCCGACAGGGTGTCAGCACGTGGCTCGTCATGTCCCGAGATTCTTCTACACATGTCAGAAACGTCGTGGCACCATCCCACCACGCACGTGTTTACGTTATCGCGGATAAGCCTGCAAATTCTAGACGGTCTGGTATCAAGATCCACCAGCGCACTCGGCACCAGAGCGAGAACGTTGTATTTCCTCTCAAAAGTAATTCGGCAGATGGTGTCGAGATAGGCGATCTCACTTATGTCCAAGTAGTCGTAATGCTCGAATAGGAGGCTACCGAATGCACTCAAGATGTGCATTCTGAACAGGGCACCGAATATCAGGAGATGCTCCGTTGCCTCTTGCAGAGTGTACGATGATTTTATTGTTACCTGGTCACTTATGCTCTCGAGCATCTGACGGGTTGACAGGAAGTTGTGCCTGGTTCCCCGCGGTAAGGTGTTATTTCTGTTGAGAGCGTAGTCAATAGCCTGGAATAAGTTTCAGGGAATGTTTGAACAGTATATTGGCTTACAATACGAACGGCAAAGCATGGGCAATGTTGTGTAGCATAGGCAAAGGAAGTGGTGAACGTGAAACTCTTTGTTCGACGGACTTCAAAACAGCGTATTCGCGGAAGAATTTCTGCAACGCGCTTCGACCTTCGGTGATCGCACGGTTGAATAGCTTGCGACCTATTGGTTGCATAAGGCTAGCTTGTGCTAAAACGAGCTTTGCGGAATTTGTTCGAACAAAATTGCATCGAGAGACCTTTGTAGACGAACGGGAGTTGGTAACGTTTGAGCGGTGATCTCGAAATTGTGATTAAAAAATATTGGTTTTCTTTTTAGAATGTGTTGACTCTGTTATAAATCGGAATGATAGTTTCAGTGTATGATTCAGGGATACGGCAAGATGTAACAGATTATTAGATCATTGTTAGGATAAGCATTTTTATAGACACGTGAATGTACTAAGTGTCATCAATCAAAATAATAGTAAAGTGTATGGTACAGTTGTGATTCAGAGTATAATGAATCCATAGATAATTGTACATAATTAAGATGAGTATCTACAATGATCTGTACACGATAAAATATAAACGGCTTTTACTGTATTTTTTGCGAAATGTAAAGTATCAATTTTCAACTTACCAATGCATGGGTGGAAAATAAAACGGGAAATATGCATGAAGTTTGAAGAAGAACGGCTAAAACCGTTGACATTGTCGGTGGCGTGGCAGCAAATGAGGAACTACGATAGTTGCCTTGACATGAAACGTGAAAGGATCAGTCACGAGCGAAGCTTATATGCTCTAATAATGAAAATGCGCGGGGCACGTGCACTGCATATAAGTGTGGACTGATCACGGAAGACACGTGTGGCCTCAGTGATCGATCTGTTCTGAAATCAATTATGAGACCCTACTGTAAGAATGGTAATGTAATTCGCAAAGCATATCACATTACATAATTAAAGTATTAAATAATATAAAATCCCATATTAGCATGTTAACAATTCATGTACTCGTGTACTAAACCGAAGGTTTTAAATATTCATTCATTTTTTAATACACGCTTTGTCCGCGTCTGTAATACTTGAAAACTCAATTGAACAATTCATGTACTAAACCAAAGGTTCCAAGCATTCATTAATTTCCTAATACACGTTCTGCTCCCGTCCGTAATACTTAAAAATGTAATAACCATTTTCTGTCATGCCTTTACATTCTCTTTCTGCAGCGAACGCCCAACACAATTAAACGAGGTACCCCATCTCCATTTTGGAGTCTAGAAACTATCAAATGAGTAAACACCCCTTCTCCATTTTCTAGTCTACCAGCAACGAACTAAACTAAATACAACTTCTCCACTTTCTAGTCTACTAAGAACGAACTGAACTAAACACCACTTCTCCATTTCGTAATCTACCAACAATTAACTCAAGTAAACCCGACTTCTTCATTTTATAGTCGGACACATCCCACCTACTAAACCAAATGTTCCAAGCATTCATTAATTTCCTAATACGCGTTCTGCTCCCGTCCGTAATACTTAAAAATGTAATAACCATTTTCTGTCATGCCTTGACATTCTCTTTCTGCAGAGAACGCCCAACACAATTAAACGAGGTACCCCATCTCCATTTTGGAGTCTAGAAACTATCAAATGAGTAAACACCCCTTCTCCATTTTCTAGTCTACCAACAACTAACTAAACTAAACACAACTTCTCCACTTTCTAGTCTACTAAGAACGAACTGAACTAAACACAACTTCTCCATTTCGTAATCTACCAACAATTAACTCAAGTAAACCCGACTTCTTCATTTTATAGCCGGACACATCCCACCTACTAACCCATCATGATAGTTTCGCCGCGACAACAAAACCATATTTAATGAAACGTTCTTCGGTGCCAATCCGCAGATGAGCTTAATCTTAAAAGTCGTAATGTATCGGGTGCGAGTCAGTCCGTCGAACGTCGCCAGCCGCGTCCACCCCAATAGTTCGTGGCGTTTGCGCAGACTTCGCCGCAATATGGATTCCCCGAGCGGTGCACGTCTTCCGTCAATGCGTTCTCCGTTTTAACGTCTTCGAATTTTGACACCCTCCCGCAACGCGCATTCTCCGTACTCGCCAAGTGCACTTGATCCGCAACACTCGCTGATAATCGGTAATCGAGGGGGAGATGTCGCAAGATTACGCGCACGCCTGCGAAAGGGCCGAGTTACTCGGCCTGCCACTGCCGACGAAAGAGGAATGGGAAGAGACTCAAAGGGCAGAAGAGGCGAGTCGTGCCAATGACGCTGACGACGATGACGCGGCCGTCCAGGTAAACACGATTAACGAATTACTTCTGCATAAAACCATTATCGCGCGGTTCCGCGAATATCGCAACAGGCCGCTCCCTGTCATGCAGCCCAATGCGGACCGATACGTCGAAACTGTCGAATTTATCGTTCTACGAAAGATCAGTCGACAGTTTGCGCGCAAACGAAAGGACGCGGTCCCTATTTTCGTATCATGAACAGTTTGACGGGGCAGTTGCGTTGTGGTGCGTACGCTGCGACGGTGAAAGGACAATTGGCGGAGTGGCGAGTAGTGTCCTGGGACAGGGGTAGCGGATAACGTCCGAATAAAGGTCAATCACGGAGGACTGTGATATCTGCATCGGGATCTTAACTCATTGGCTTGTGACGTGTCGAGTTTCATTCGTCGTTCTCGTTCTGTTCATTCGGTATGAGTGAGCCCGGTGATCCGATTACGACCGATTGCCTCCCGACGTCCAATTTGCATAGGAGTAGTGCCAGCTGGACGGACGTTATCGGTTTGTCAATCGAGTAGGGAAACGCACGAGGTCTGTCATTATTAATTACGCTGTTAACGTAGTTGTGCTTGTTACTGTTGTAGAACTTGGAGCGTGATGACGAGACCGCACAACGGGTCGGTGGAGGACTGGACGAACTCAACAGCATTCTCCATACGACGCAGAAGGAGCTCAACAGATTCAAAGTTCGTACCGAATAATTTGATTCGCATGCGTCATACCATTGGCAAGAGTATTCTTTTCAATTCCGACCAATAATATTTTCAACGTACAATAACCCTGTTAGTTCTGCTTTATTTATGCGATTTTATTTTTGTTCGTCATAAATTGTATGAAAAAATAATTGTATAGCAATGGCAGAAATTGCACGTAAAAAGTAAAGTACCAACAATTCATTAAAACGAGCAAAATCAACTATTGCAAATACCACCTATTTCGAATAAAAGGCAAATTCTCCAATAAAACAGTGTAGACATTATCTATGATTATTAGGTATTCAGGTACATACAATTACGATTTTAGTCTACCATCAAATTACTTTTGTAGACAGTTTGCGGCAGCTTGGGTTCAATGCTGAAAGTGATCGTTCGTCGGGGCAGTACCCCGAATCACAAAGCAGATTCCAAAGCAACTGTACAGAGCAAAAGTGCGGAAAAGAGCGATCAGGAGAAAGAAGTTGCGAGTGAAGAAACTTTGACCGTCGAATTGACGGAAAACAAACTCGAAAGTGAAAACCCTACTACAAATCCCTCACCTAACGCAACGTTGCTGAAGAAGACGAATTTAAATGAGAAGATGGGTTCGCATCTGGACAAACTAGATTCTCTCATAACAAAAGCAGAGAATGCTCAATACAGTATGAAGCACCAAAATAAGCAGATGAAAACGTTTTTGAAGTAAGGCCCAGTGCGGAAATTTCGTTCTTAAGTTACATTTTTTTCGATAAACTGTCTTCGGTATGGGATACCGTCGAAGTGCGATTTTGGACTTGATTGTCAGTTTGCGATGTTTGCATCTTGGTTAAAGATTAGATTGACATGAAGAGAGATGACTGGAAATTGAAAAAATAAACGCACAGGCTTACTTGATCTCCCGAAGTTAACTGAACGATGTGCGACATTTGGTTACAGTGTAACCAACTTATCAATTCATCTTGAAAATCTTATAGATTATATGGGCGGTCGATGACGGTTTTGCAATAAAACAATTAGCACTATTAATGGGCCTACTGCGCGCATTCCGATCGTCCCATGCAAATATAGGTTGTTAGAGAGTTAAACCGTATTCAATGGTATGTATACACAATTATATTCCCTTCTACGATCTCATCTTTTTTACTTTCATGTAATTTAAAGGTAGATAAGGTTTCTCCACGTGGAAAACATAAAATACAGAAACGCGGCGTAAAAATATTGATTACAGTAAGATAATACGTGATCCTTATTATAAATTCCAATAGGATCGTTTCATTATTTATGTAAGTTATAGAGACCGTAAACTATGAATTAAGAAACGAATTAAGTGTAATTACTCTAAAACTACCATGATTTTCATTACGATAATTGTAAAGTGTTTACGGATACTTCAATATATTTCAAAATATTTGATAACATAACAGAGAATATCTTAATCGTTAGATTGGCGTTCAGTACGAATTCGTGGTTTAATCCTACATATGCCTTGTGTAATGCTATACCTGCATAGCTTCGTGACTTACTGTTATATCTAATCGATGCTCAAGACAATGTGACCCAATTATGTGTAATAAGTCCATTCAATCATGACACGTGCAGATGTGTGTACATATGTATGTAAACAACCATCCATACATGTACATACAAGTAGAAAGTGATTTTTATAAGAATATTACTCTAGTTTCCGCTTGAGTTGAATGGAATAACGATAAACACCAAACATGAACATTTTTCATTTTAGATACGTCAAATGGTGCAGGAATTAAATATCCGATTTCTTACATTTGAATTTTGTGTTTTTAATTGATTCTAAAAGGAAATTTCTTTAATTCTTAGAAATTATTATAACGATTTCTTACAAAAGTCACTTTGCATATTCTGTGTGCATGCATATACCTGATAAACTGCGAACGTCCTAACATAACATCTCCATTACTTTACTCAAAACGAGAATAACCCACACATAGCTTTAAAAACGGTACAATGTGATAACCAGAGACTTTTAAAAACCGTTTTATCAAACAATTTAATCGATGTTAGTCTTCTCGTTAGAAAAGTAGATATCTCCTCAAGTCGGAACTTCAGCGATCGAAGTTTTTATATATAAATATGTAAAACTTTTCCCTAATACCGAGACATCGAAATATATACGATCACCGCGGGAACGTATGCAGTTAAATTTCCGATTCTTACGACGCTAACGCCGTTGCCGATTTATCTAGACTTCTACGAATGCACGCGCGTTGTTCCAAAGGCTGCACAATGTTTTTATTGTATATGAAATTAAAACCACATATCGCGTGCAATGGAAGAGGCCACAATCGACAGAACGCGATTGACAACGAAACGAACATTGGGTAGTGAACCATTTGCGACGTTGGCACTGAAATGCATCGCTTTCGTATATTGCGTTGTGTAGCCTATTGCACAATTGCGTTAATTGATGGAGCAAGAAACTCCCGCTAACACGTTATTTACAGTCGTTCGACAATATTTTCGCGATACTTTTAAGCTAACTTATATTGAGTGCCTTGCTTTGAAAGAAATCTCAGCGTAAGGTACAGTGTGACATTCTGTTGAAATGCCTTTTACTGGAAGGTAATCTCAGAAGATCCTATCGCCCCCGATTCTTGCTGAGAAAATGGAAAGAATGTTGAGCGCAAGGTATAATTATGAAATTTGGTAACAACGCGATCGCAGACTTGAGATAAACTCACGGCTTTTCAAGATGTTTCTTAAAATGGGCATGAATGGCCTCGAATTACTTTGAATATATGGCGAACGGTTCAGATTACTTTTAATATCATACAAAGTTGCGTAGTCATAAGTATGTAAGCATATGTTCGTGTGAGTATTGCTACAAGAAAAAAATATTTGAAATCTGTTGCCATCGTTAAAGAATGCTGTACCGTAACTGTCTGGATTACGCAGTTTGTAATAGAAGGAATATCGCTTCGAGCATACTGTGTTACAGTGACATTCAGTGTCTCTGAAAGTTAAAACCCGTTAAATTGTTCATACCCTAAAGTGGAATAGTGTTCCATCTAAGTCGAAAGCGGAGAATGAATTGATATTTCAGTTAGTCAGTTAGTCAGTTAGTCAAGTTAGACGCGTTATTTATTAGCAACATTTCAGTGCAAACCATTGCAACAGATTAGATTTCTTAAATAACTACTTATTTGCATATTGAGAAGCACGTTGAATAACAGCAGCTCTGACAATCGTCATTGACCGGAATGATTGAATACGATTGCCGAAAACAAACGTTCCAATGGCGGCCGTTAATAGTCTGTTCACTGTACCTTAGGAAATTATCTTGAATACCTCAGAAATCATAGCGTGATCATTAAAACATTAGCCTACAGTCTATAACGTACGTGTATCATATTATAGCGACGTATTTAAGATACAATATTGCTGTTGTTGTCTATATTGTTAATTGTGAGAAATAAAGTATTATATATCTTGTTTGTTGAAAGTGAAACTATCGGGGCACTTAAAGGACTCCATTTATCATGTTAAGTAAAGGTGTAATGTTATGATATACATATGGCCGTTTTTTTGTACGAAAACTGCAAATACGGAAATACAGTTCATCGAAACTTCTCTGGCTTCCATATTCTTTCTAACATTTCCCTTAGAATACTATATATAACAAAGATAACCGACAAAATTATTTAATTCATTGCTGAAACAGCGTATAGTTTTAGCAGTTAATAAATTAAAACGTATACATACATTTCATGAAAATTTGTAAGGTTTTAAATGATTTCTTCGTTTGTCGCATGAGTCTAATTGCGTTTATATCCAGGATTGAGAAATACTTTGCGTTATGTACGCTTAAGCAATGATAAAATAACCATGTCACACTTTATCTCAAGATTTTTTTCTTTTTTTGACTGCTTGATGAACGGCGCTGTATAATCATATGCGGCTCTTACTATATAAGACACGCATTGAACTTGAAAGCACATCGAACGTACAACGTGGCATCGTAAACTAGGAGTTTGAATATGCCATATACAGAGGAGGAGATTAAAAACAAATTGATAAAAGGATTAAACGCTACGCATGTGGTATGTACCGGGATGCATGATTTTGTCGCACGTTTTCGTTCTCTACAGATTAAGACACACGTCATAACCTAACATTTTACAGTTGTAAACAGAGGCAATTATACATTCCTAAGTACCGTTCCACCGTTCTTAGATACCGCATTAGAAAACCGACTAAAGAATCGTCGAGGAATCATAAAACATGTCAGACGTAATGCAAGGGAAGGTGCAGATCGGTGCAATTATTCTTTTTGTTCTTCTTTTGAAATGGTGTGTCACGTACCATTCGCACAGTGGTCAAGGAAAACCTCCAATGTTTGGAGATTATGAGGCCCAACGACACTGGCAGGAGATCACTTTGCATCTGCCAATCGAAGAGTGGTATAGAAATTCGACAGATAACGATTTGCAATACTGGGGATTAGATTATCCACCTTTGACGGCGTATCACAGTTACGTAGTGGGCAAGGTTGCTCATATGATCGATCCTTCCTATGTAAAGCTACATGAGTCTAGAGGAATTTCGAGTTCTAGTCATAAGTACTTTATGAGACTGAGTGTCCTTTGCACAGACATCTTGATTTATATACCGGCTCTTGTGTACTTTGTTTATAATCTATCAATACAAAAGAGAGGTCAACACAAATATTATAACATATTTGGTTTTTGCAAGCATGACGTGATATTATTGACCGCATTAGTTTACCCTGGGTTGATTTTAATAGATTATGGCCACTTTCAGTATAATTGTGTATCATTAGGGCTATTCATTGGCGCCGTTGCAGCTATTTACAAAGATGCTTTTCTAGTTGCATCATTTTTATTTGTCTCTGCGATAAGTTACAAACAAATGGAATTATATCATTCTTTGGCATTCTTTTGTTACATTCTTGGTATGCACATACCTGGTAAAAATAGATCATGGTTTGCATGTTTATTTAAGCTGACATGTATCTCTGCCACTGTCATATTGACATTTTTTATTATATGGGCACCGTTTCTATTGAATGGCACATTCTTCAATGTCATTGTACGATTGGCTCCATTATCGAGGGGCATCTTTGAAGATAAAGTTTCTAATATATGGTGTGCTATCAATGTGTTCTGTAAGTTACGTACAATTTTTACTAATATTCAGTTGGCTCAAATTTGTTTGGTAGCAACTGCACTTGCAATATTACCGGCATGTGCAAATTTACTGTTCAGGCCAACTAAAGAATCATTTGCCATATCATTAATAAATGTTGCTTTAGGTTTTTTCCTTTTCTCATTTCAAGTCCATGAAAAATCTATTCTTTTAGTAGCTGTACCTATTATATTACATTTTCATGATGATCCCTTTCCATGTTTTTGGTTTTTGATCATATCTCACTTTAGTATGCTGCCATTATTCATTAAAGATGGTTTAAGTCTTGCTTACGTAAGTACTATATTATTTTACACTACTATTGTATTCTGTATATGGCCTGACATGTTAATTGATAATGGCATATTAAGAAAGAGGAGTAACGTAATAAATAAAGAAAATTTAGTTGATTACTATAAACGCATATTTGACAATAAACGTGCATCACAAGAGAAATTAGCATCGGTTACAAAAAAAAATTTGAAGACACACCAAACATCTTGGATCTTAGTGCTATTTGCTGTGTCCATGTTAGGCGCGATAGTATTATCAATAGCAAGTTTATGTTTACAAGCACCGAAAAAATATCCTGATTTATTTCCACTTTTGGTGTCAGTATATTCCTGTGGGCATTTTTTACTGTTTTTTATGTACTATAATTATCAACAGTATTGTGTCTCAAAAAAGGATACAGTAACAAAACTAAAGACCTCTTAAGCCTCACATTTGTAAAATATCATATTACTATATGCAGAGTACATTGTACCTGGGAATCAAATAATATGACCGGGTTAATATGTCAAAATGTTAAACAAATATGTACATAAGACTTCACATTGTACAGGATTACTGTAAAACGGTTCATATGTAAAAATAAATGTTGCTACATTGTAGTATTTTACACGTACAACATATATGTTTTGTATTTTCCTTATTTCATGTAATGGAAATTTTCCGTGGCTTCCAAGTTATAACCACATCCTTGGTTTTTATAAATCTGACCTCGTATTGAAAAATAGCTATACCAAAAAGTATAATTTCCGAAGAAAATGATATAAGTATCCATTCTCGTTGTTACAGACTGTTGTTCCATAGAATAATAGTTTAATTGAACAGTTACCTTCATAAACGGCTAAAGGGTACTTGGAATGTATTTAGATTGCACTGTTTATACCTGTTAAAGTAACATTGACTTTATCTATTTATAAAACGAGTAAGCCTGGAATTCTACAAACGTGTTATACAATGTTAACTTTGTCTGACTGATGTTTGGTCTATGTGTTTTCACTTATACAACAGTATTTGTTGTGTCGTATAATTTCGTTTATCACTTCCGCCCAAAGATGGTTGATATCATCATTGCTTTGATCGATTATTTCTTTGACAGAGATATTTTTAGATGTTATGACAAACGTTTGGATTTTTGCTAAAATCGTTGTGGTTTCCGAGAATAAGCCAAATACGCACAAGTGGTTGCTAATAGTTTTTACCTGAAGTTATAGGAACTTTTGCATTTTTTTATTAACACTCATTGTATGTATTACATACTAGGCAATTCTATGTACCATGTTGATAGGAAATTCTATTTTTGATAATGGTCGTGAAAGCTTTAAATTCTTAGCTCTATACACTTTACAGATCAAGAAACTTTGCAGAAAACTTTCATTTTATGGTTTTCGTTTCTACCTCTTCATACAAAATGTAACTGCAGCCATACTTTCCAAATGAATAGAAAACATGTGCGGGTTTAGCTTGTTAAGCTTATCTGAAGCTTATCTTTTGAAGTCATGGAAACGCATTGACTAATTCTTACCCATATTACTGAACGTAACAGTAAGACTGTAATTTAATGAAAATTTCATGCAAGAGGTACATGTGATTATAAGACCAACCTTGGACTAATACATTTTGTATAAGCTATTTATATTCATATGGATCTGAACTTTGCCCCAAAACTTACCGATGAGATTTAAAGTGTATCTCAGTATAGTTCCACCTGCATACGTGAAAAGTTGTGTTGTACAAGTGCAGTAGAAAGAACAAATATCAAAATTGTAAGCAAAAATTGAAACTGACAATTTATAATGAATACTGTGCAAGTCCTGTGTTATATTTATATTTGTAGGATGTGAGATTTTGTACGAACGACCAATGAGAAAGTGTGTGTATGAGAGAGAGAAAGCGAGAGTGAGAGAGTGAGAAAGAATGCATGTATCTATATTTGTTATTAGGAATGTTCTAGAAACCAATTAGTATAAAGGTGTTGAGCGTGATAACAAAAGAAGTGAGTCTTTGCGAAACCTTCAAGCGTAACAGTGTGTACATCATAGCAAATATTTAGAGATTATCAGCGAATGCGTTTAGTGAGTTTTGAGTGAACATTTATTAGCGTTTAATACAGAGTGAAGTGCGAGAAACATTACAACCATTACTTTTGTGTTTAAAACTGTTTAATATCATTCCAATCAAAAAATCCTACATATCAAAGACCTTTCTGTGTGCATTATTAATATATATGATTTTCTTTTACGTATGTTCAGGAAGTAGTGGACCAATCAGATGGTTGCGGTGCTAAGTTTTCTGTAGTGGTTGTTTCTGATGAATTCAAGGGCAAGCCCCTACTTCAACGGCACAGGTACAGAACTATGTTGTAATTTTTCAATTTGCTCATTAATCACTAGGATAAGTGAAAATTTATAGAAATCAAAATAGACACATCACGATTCTAACAGTACTTTTTCTATCTAATTTAGGCTAGTGAATGGAGTATTAGAAGAAGAATTAAAGACAATTCATGCATTTTCACAGAAGACACTGACCACAGAACAGTGGAAAAACCTATAAGTGTATTGTTTCATAAAGTTGGGCAACCATTTCATACTATCAGTTATGAGACTATGATAGTCATCATTCAATAAACAAACGTAATTATTTAAATAATTGAACTAGAATACTTTTTCTGAATCTATTTGTTTTCGTCGTGTTCAACCAGCAGACTAGAGGCCGGAACTGGTCTGTTACATTAAATAGACACACCTCGAGCTCAATATTAAAATGATTCAGTTTAAGGTTTCTGCACCAGGAAAGGTTATTCTCTACGGAGAACACGCAGTAGTTTATGGGAAGACTGCAGTCGCAGCTAGTTTGGGTTTACGCACAAATTTAGAATTTCAAGAGCTACCCGATACAGAAACAGTTATTAGATTAATATTTCCTAAAGTAAATTTAACCAAAACTATACCTATACATCAGGTAAAAGATTACTTCATCAGTAACGCGGACTTAAGACTTGATGACAACCATGACATACTTTACAACAAAGTTCAACAATTTGTCCAAACGATCGGTTACACGAATCTTAAGCAAAAATTGAGTTTGGAAGCATTTTTCTACTTGCTAGTATATGTTTGTTACAAACAAGACTTGAGCATAATACCATGTCAAATTCATTTGACCTCAGAACTAACTGTCAGTGCAGGATTAGGAAGTTCTGCTTCTTTCTCTGTTTGTCTTGCAACGTGTTTCCTCCATCTGTCTCGTTTACAAAAGAATATAAAGATACCTTTGAACGTCAAAGATCTGGAAACCGTGTCACAGTATGCTTTGAACTGTGAAAAAATAATGCATGGAACACCATCTGGCATAGATAATTCCGTATGCACTTACGGCTCTGTAATTGAGTACAAGAAGGATCAATATATCAAGCCGATATTCGGAGTGAAAAGTATGAAAATCTTGTTAGTGGATACTAGAGTTCAGAGAAGCACGAAAGTGATGGTAGAAGCGCTAGCTGAATTAAAGCGCCGATATCCTGGCATCATAGAACCAGTTCTTGACTCTATTGAAAATATATCGAAGGAAGCCCTTCACATTATTAAACAGATTCGGGATTCGTCTGAAGCAAACAACGAAAATCTTTTCAATAGATACACACAATTAATGGTAAGTGATATTCAAAGGTTCCTATTCAAGTTCGAGCAATATCTAATACCACCTTAAGTATCTTCGAAATTAAAGATTAATTTAGATGTGAACTATAAACCGTGTAATTAAGCGAACTAATGCTTCTTCAGATGCGTGCTGTAATAAAATAACCGACCGTAGAAAGTTCTCACATGTATGATTGCAGTAACGATAATTTCACACGCCTTTCACTGGAAAATAATCATTAATTTACTGTAACTTTATGCCTTGATACAATTTTTTCCAGAGTCACTAACATACTATGAAACATAAGTAATTTGTTGAAGACATAAAAAATAACCTTTACATCTTTACAGTTACTTCTGTATACTTCAACTTTTGCCTAACAAATGTTTGTTTCGCTGTTTCGCACAGCTTTTAGAATACAGTTGTGATAATAGATATTGCTCGCCTTTTACAAATCTACAGAGATTTTGTGAAGAGCAAAATATAATTGACTGTTAAACTTGTTCTGTTCTTCCACTGTACATCTTAGACTCTTATAAGAATGAATCAAGGATTGCTAGCAACGTGTCAAGCGTCGCATCCGTCGTTGGACCGAATATGTGCCGAAGCGCATAATTACGGTTTAGCTGGCAAACTTACTGGTGCTGGAGGAGGAGGCTATGCATACATTCTACTATTTCCGCAGACGGAGCCTGAAATGATTTCAAGTATTACCAGAAAATTAATGGCTGATGGTTATACGGTTACGCTAACTACTCTGGGGGGTGCCGGTGTTGAAATTCAAGAATGACATCGCACATACACTTTCGAATGTTAAGAGGTAGAGTTTCAATCAACTTTTTGTATCCTATATATTTTTTTTATCGACATAAAACATGACATAATGACATCTTGTAAGTTATATTTGTGGGAAAACATGTTTTTGGTAGGGGACCTTGGGTAGATACGTCAATCTATCATATAGTTTATATGCATGATTTACTTTGACAATATTAGGTCTTGTTGGCCTAATATAATTGTTACATATGCATATTGGTGATATATAAAACGGAAGAATCGTAACGGATGTGTATTGCTTCACAATTATATATTTTACGTTTAACAGAATGTAACAACATGTGGAATAGTTTAATAAATATATAAAATGTCTCATTACAATTAATTGGAAGATGACAATAAAACATTTCCGTTATTCTGTAAGCACAACAGTAATAATACTAATTACATATTTAGTTCATTATGATACAAATGATTTTATAAGTACGGGATCTGATTAATTACAGTCGTGCTTCAATTCCGTAATATGATCTATTGTTATGCGTTTAATTGCTATTATGCAATTAGTATGACTAGTTTCCATTAATATTATCGTAATGCCCATCATTGAGATGAAAAGCTTACTAACAAGGGCATTTTATCCATTCATTTGAAGACAGAAATACCGATAAAACACTGAACTATGTACAAATACATATAGTTTTTCAGATTATCTAGATGCAAACCTAACTAACTCGCAATGATATAAATACGATGCATATAAATAAGAGCAGCACAGTGCTGATTGCATTTGCTCATAACGTTAACTAGATGGTAATATATATTTTTGAGCGGTGGAACGTGATGTCTAATGTAACATTCGTAACAACGGCATAAATGTCTATGCATCAATGTCAATTAAATTTTATGAGTATATCACAATCATATGTGATTGTTGTGATGTAAATATTATACAAATACTCTAAACGTTACTACAAAAAAAAGGTAAAGTTATTAACGACATCTACCTAAATGCAATTTACATAACTACCATAACATTGTTATGGAAACGCAATTATGTATGATCTGATGCTGTTAGCATCCGTGTATTTTATGTTAACTTTTGTGATCATTACATTCCTGCATCAACATGAACATAGAATCTGCCTACCAGCGTTTTTAACTACACTATCTATACAATTTCGAAGAAAATGGCGTTTTGTTACTTTATTTTATGCGATTAATATTGTATACGCGGAAGATCGACTGCCAATGCACAATGTATACCGTCTTTCTTTCGATGTACGTTATGGGAAATGAATAAACAATACTTATTTTGCATTCAGCAGGAAGTGCCAAGTACTTTAACAGCCCTAGAACCACATAAACAGTTAACAATATATATCTGCGAATCATGTGGACCCCGCTGTTCTACCCAGATTAGCATAAATTATCACAATAACCCCGTTTTCTAAGCAAAGAATAACGCTGTCAAACGGGCGCAGTTTCTGAAATGTCTCTAAAAGCAAGTTAGATACGAATGTAATTATAGTGGCGGCCAACTCCAATAAACTTAATCAAATAAGAATAAATGGATCCGCACAGAACAGCAGGCATAATTATTTATTTAAATGTCATTGTTGAACTTACTCAATTTTTTTGCGCACTACACAAAGCTAGGCACGCCTATTGGAGGTAAGGACGAAGAGCTGCCATTTAGTGCAAGCTGATCGAGTTCAGTGGGTTCATCCCCTCTCGCTTCGTCAAAACTGCTACTGGGAATAGGCGGACTACTTTGCTTCTCCTCCAACTTTGCCTCCGCTATCCATTCGGTTATTTCGTTTGTATACATTTTTCGTTGTAAAACTTCGCGAGTCCGTGGCCGTGAACCAACAAACATTGTAGTACCCTGTAAACACAATAGATCGAACGTTCCTAAAAATAAGTAGCATTGGGTATTGAAAGCACGGAATGCAATTGTCAGATTTACCCCGACAACTAAGGAGGAGCGCAGCTCCTCCAGAAGTTGAAAGTCTTCTATGATGCATTGCAATTCATCCCATCTTAACTCTACTTCCTCGTGCAACATTTTCTCCTCTGGAAAACGGAGACAATGACAGATGACGAATGTTATAAAGTAGTCTGTTGTAAAACCAAATTATCAACAACATGAGCGTACCGTCACGTTTGGAAGTTGAACGTTTATATTGAATCCTAAATCGGAAGGCCTCCAAGAAACTGGACACGACGATTGTTAGAACAATCATGGTCACCAAATAAAACGTCATAAAGTACGTTCTGGTGTACATACCGACCGTGAATGCAAAAGCGTTCATCTGTATGAACCAGTTATTGACGACTGTCAACTCGAACAGTGTCATACCGCTTGCTATCAAATTATCAAAAGTGTTAAGATAATAATATCCTAGCGTGGTGCTAGAATTGATAGAGTATTTATAAAAATCTTCAACCGTTGTATTTCTGTAAAAGAAAAAAAAAACAATATAAACATTATAACATGAAAAATACTTCAACTTTTTCGACCGCGTATCGTAAAGGCTGTGCGAAGATACATACTTGCAACAATTACGCATGTCGTATCCAGCGAACAATTCCATTCCGATGATAGCAAAGAAGTAATACAGAACCAGCATTACTACAGCTGTAGAACACATTAGTGGTGTTAAAATAACAAGTGTACCAAACACGTCGCGATATCTTTTCTTAATTTTAAACAGCCTCAGCATTCTCAGAGGTCTAAACAAGACTAGAACCGTCGCGGATGGGAAGAGAGTAAGTGCACAGGCTGCAACCAGTGTCATTATCGAGGCCCCCAAGTCAAACAGATTCCATCCAGAATTGAGGTAAGCCCTCGTTCCCAAACCCAACACTTTTATCAAAGCCTCTGTCACAAACACTGGAAATCATTAATGAGCGTCACTAATGATAGAGGTATCTTTGACGGTGTACATTTACACTTACAACCCCCAAACACTAAAGTGTCCCAACAGGCAGCGAATCCATGCGCTGACCTTTCTAGACTCTGTGTCGGCTCCAGCAGTCGAATTATCATAGCGATACCGTTGCCAATAATAGTTATGTCTGAAAAAGAGTTCTCTTGTTTTTCATAACTTTACGGCAGCGCGTACATCTTGTTATCGTATGTACTCACACACCACAGTCTCAAAGTATGGCCATCTTATAGCGGCATGCGCACCCATGCACAATATTTGCAAAGGTTGCCATGTTGTGTGATACCATGGAACGGAAGGATATTGCGGTTCCCACTGAAGCATCGCGGCATCGTATATACTTTGAAACTCCTCGGCATTTAAAGCACCGCTGCCAGACGTGTTCATATGCCGAAACATTAGAACAATGTCTCTTGTCGCTGAAAGATATAATCACCGTAAATTTCCGACTTCATATACTTTGATGCGGTAAGATTTAAGCGATAACTGCGGCAATCGTTAAATATTATCCTTGTTGGGAATTCCGATACTGCATGACATTGAATATTTTGCAAAGCGCACTTAAAACTGATTGTCTAGCTAGAGTTGGTTGCGCACACATACATTTGTGTGGAGCGTAATAACGCATAAGTCCTTCGAACTGACGGAATCGCATTTTTTCCGGATTCTGCTTGGAAACGAGCAATTTAAAGGCATGCTGACACGCCTTACGCTTATGTAGAAACAGTTTCTTGAATTTGTCGCGTTCTGCCGACGTAAAGGTTTCATTCACCACAGCTAACATTAAGTTCATCATAACGTACAGCATCGTACTTAGATATGATACAAAATATATTGCGTACCACTTGCTTCTTGAGTAAGAAGGCATCATTACGTCTGGAAAGCTGAAAATTTCGTTAAGCAATTCACTCAATAGTTAATGCCCAGAGTGAACGGAACAAATTACTTAAACTGGTGCATATTGTTGTACTTACTTAGCCGTGGTAAGCAGTACAAACAAACTCACGAAGCTGTCTTGCAAGGTGATAAAATTTCTATTCATTTCGCTGAACATATAGTATCCCAGTACCGTGTACACTGTGATGAAGAAGAGAAGAAGTCCTAGCATATCTAAAATCGGCGGTAACGTTAAGAGTATCTGCCTGATAAATCTTCTGACGCCGCCGCAGAATTTTGTGTCTACCAGAAAAATGGGCCTCAACGCTCGAGTAACGCGGAAGTGAGAAGATTGTCGCACCAAAACGGTCATGGCCTCGAGAAACATAATTGCCAGCGTGATACACTAAAACAAAAAGAAAAAAAAATACTGGTAGTTAAGTATAAATTGCCTCATTAGCATGAATCGTTATTCTACGTTGTGTTCGATGGAACTGAGAGTCAAATCGAGGCTAATATGGACAGTAGGGTGAATAAACGATACAGTACGTCTGTACGCCACAGCAACTTAGATTAACCAATACCTTATTACATATTCCAATGGTGGGTTCTAAATGATTTAACACCTGGTGCGTTCATACCATTGCATAACAAATATGAATATAAATGATATGATAATACAATGCATACGCATGTATTAATGAATGACGGCCGGTAATAAGTTGCAGATAAAGTGTTAATAAAAGTACTTTCGAACTCGTTTTCATATAAGATATTGTGAACGGGAACATTCCTGGTCGTAACAATGATTACATAAAATAATAAAATCATGGGGTTCATGAGCAATTTCTACTTCTCTCTTTGCTTACTTAGTACAAAACAAAATTTAACTGCATCTACTACAGCTGCAGACTCTCTTATCACACTATTCTTATTCTCACAGCTATTATGAACGTTATCACAAACAAGAGTTTTACTGTTCCACATTATTTCCATGCATGTGTTATCACGTGACTCTATAATTCGTGCAGTGACAAGGAATGTATATACGAAAGGAAAATTTGTTCACAGATATGGGACCCTAAAGGGAAATACAAAAGCAGTTATGAAGAGAATAATTATAGATATTGCAAGTGCTCTGCACTAATCAATCACACAATACATTAATTCCCTTTTTAAGATACTGGACAGTAGCAATCCATAAAACATGACTCACCTTCAGCATTGTACGTTTGTGTTTAAACATTGTCCCCCAACCAATCCACCTTAATTTTAAAGTTAATTCTATTCCAATAATCATCAGAGCAAATAGTTCAATCGACCCATGTGCCCAAACTGGCACCTAAATAAAGGATATTCAATCATTAAACGCATGTAGTAACTTAATCAAACATGCAGACGAAAGACAGGCACCACTTACTTGAAATAAAGGTACAGCTGGTTCTTCCACAAGTGCTAATGCTAAAAGAATCAAGGAAGTCAATAAATCTAATCCATAATACCAATTGTTATGAACCAAAAGATAGGCCGGTAAATCTTCTGGATGTCTTGGATGAGAGTCAAACTTGTCATTGTTTCTCCCCTCCTAAAAATATTAAATAAAAATAAGAGTTATATGGTGATAATACAAAAATCATAGGTCTTAATACTATAGATTTTTTGCATAACGAAACAATACAAAATATACAATTTATGGGAAATGTGTTAATTAGATGCTATAGTTATATAAATGTATACTTAAATAAAGAGGCTGTTTCTATATCTTCTGAACATATCAATTCTTTACATATTTGTTAAAAATGATAATAACACAAAAATTAATATTCCTGAGAGAAAAAACAACGGTCATCATAAATATGAATTAAACATATATAAATATATATAATTAATAAGCAAGTAATTTTAAATAATAGGTGTACAACTTTGCTCCCGCCGTTTTTTGCATTGGACGAAAGGGAAAAAACGGCGGGAGCAAAGTTGTGTACCTATTAGTATTTGAAAACTATATTGTAAATAACTAATCCTATAGGCAGACACCAGTATCTGATTACATGTACCTCTAAAAATATAGCTGCCTCATGATAGTTCATTTCCCAATGCATATCAGTATCCAAAGCCACATCATGTGATGTGAGTACCATATTTTCTGACATGTTTCCACCTTCAACTCCATCCGGTTCAAACTTTTGATTTACTTCAATTGGGCTCTCTACATTATCAAATGGTGCCCGTACATGACTCTCTGGGGAAGAACTAGACAACATAGATCCATATCCTGTGAAGATAAGAACAAGCGTGTTTTATGTAAATGAAACTACTATATTGGTTTCTGTAGAAACCTTTAGTATACAAGTGCAACAGTGCCACATAGACTGAAAAAATGTCACATATACCATAAGTGTAACTGCATCATGCATAACTATATACCTTTGTATGATCTAACAGATGGAATCAATGTAAAAAATGAAATCAAATGTTAGATCATGACTGGATAGTCACTTATTGTACTCAGCATGTTAACATTTCACAGCCTGTCATCCATACATCTATTCACAACATTCACCACCAGCTCAGGGCCATACAAGACATCATCAAACACATTACACAAGTGTATGAAGATGCTATCTTCAAACTACGCACTTCCGTAAAACTAGAATTCAGGTATAAATCACAAACACCTACATCACTTCCTCGAAAAAAGCTTTTTATGAACTTCCACGTAAAGATAACCGGACGATAAAGAGCGGATCGTTCGACAAAATTTAAACGCCCAAACCATTATCCGAATGACCTGGCAGCCGCAGTATCAGTTTCATACCGCACATACGGCTGAAAATGCTCAACTACGCAAATACCGTAAATACCGCAAATGCTGCTTTACGAATCTCCGAGTTCATCGAAGATGATACACCGTTGCTTTCTAGCAGTGTCGCTCAACACATCGCCAGCACCTCACGAGCATTGAAGCGTAACGGAAAAAGTGCAGTTGTGCACTCACTCTGATTAGATCCGTGAGAGTTGTCCTGTTCCAGGGGCAGGCTCGTTTCGTCACTAAATCGCTGATAATTGCCATTGTACTCGGTAGCCCTGGAGGAAGTCATTTGACCCTGTCACATGTATCGGGCAGGCGTCTTGCTTGCCTGGACGCGGCTGACGTTCCACTCGTTCGACTCGTTGCAGTTGTTCGACGTCGTCCGTCCCTCTTCACCGGTTAATGACTAAAAGAACGGACGCGACTGGATTAAAAGGCGCACGCAGACGCATATATCCATGGATGAAAGCTATATTGCATCTCATAATGTGTAACAAAGTGCGGCGCCACACATGAGCTGCCCACAACACTGTGCTGCTGCTTTGACGTTTCAATTTGCGATGCGCATGCGTACAGACAATTCGATTTCCACTTTCTATTCTGTGGACGACGAATGTTTGTTGATTTTTAGTTATGTTTACAGAAACGTATGACGTCTGGCTGCAGTGGTTGGCGAGATGAAATGTATGAATTTAGGGGTTTAGGTGGTTGGACGTTTGATAGTGATTACAATGTTTATGAGACAGAAGCACAAATGATTGTATCTGACTTCGGTAGAATGCAGAAAGTATGAAAATATTATCAGTCATCAGTAATACTTTCTATTCTGTCTGTTCTTCTTTAGTTATATTACAATAACACGCAACGTCTTGCTGTACTGGATAGAGACATGCAAAGTACAAATTTAGGGGTTTATGTAGTTGAACTTTTCTTCATGATTACAATGTTTATTAGATATAAATATAAATGATTGTTTCCATGATTTTGCTAGAAAACATGTGAATATTACCAGTAACACGTTCTATTCTGCTCGTTCTTCTTTAGATATATTTACAGTCACGTGTGATCTCTTGCTGTACTGCATGGAGACATGCAAAATATGAATTCAGTTTATGCAGTTGAATCTTTGTTAATGGTTGCAATATTCATAAAACATAAACTCAAACGCCTTTATCTATGATTTTGCTAGAATACAGAAAACATGTAAATATTACCAGTAACACGTTCTATTCTGCTCGTTCTTCTTTAGATATGTTTACAGTCACGTGTGATGTCTTGCTGTACTGCATGGAGACATGCAAAATATGAATTCAGGAGTTTATGCAGTTGAACCTTTGTTAATGGTTACAATATTCATAAAACATAAACTCAAATGCCTGTATCTATGATTTTGCTAGAATGCAGAAAATATGAAAATATTACTAATAACAGATTTCAACAATTATGATATATGTTGCTTGGATTCGAAAAGTAATAGGAGATTAAAAAATGATTCTTACAAGATTGACGATGCACAGACCAGGAACTGACGAGTTCTAATACCGAACCAACGAAATTCGGTGCTTTACCAACGCGTGTAAGTTGATAGACCTTATCATTAGCAAATATATCGAGAAGTAGTAAAACGGACACGTGCGAAGTATTTTTTATCTTTATTTCCTCCAAAAACTCAAACCATAATCGCAATAGAAGATTAGAACTTTAATCTGTGCGGGTATTGGCTACTGCGCAAGCCAAACATCGCTGATAGATAGGTGAAGAGTAGTTTCTTGTCGGGATGTTTCTTAATAGCATCAAGGACGAATTTATCGACAGTTTTCTGGTCATTTTTCCTTTGTTCACTAGGTTTGTACACCTCTTCCTTCTTAGTGAAAATGTCGCCTTCCTCTTTCTTTGCGCGCTTGTCACGTTTCCGCTTGAAGTATTCGTCATTAATGTGATTTGGTAGTTTGAAGCCAGTCATGTCAAGGCGTGTAGATGTTGCAATGACATAATTTTGGCTCACTCTGCGCATAGGGCATGCATTAAGCAGCAAAGGACCTATAATAGAAACATAATAATCAATACATTATTTCTGTAATATACGCAAAAAGAGAGAACACAAATAATACCCACCAGTTACGAGAAGCAGGCCAGTTCTCAGGTGCTTCAGCAGAACAACTCTCTTTCCTTTGTGTGGTCCTGCCAAAAGAATGCAAATGGTACCAGGTTGCAAAGATGGTCGCATATACCGAGTGTGATGGCGGAAACATTTTTTTGCAGGATGAACTGCCACAGGATCAGCAGTAGGATAGTTTGCCCTCCTCTTCTTCAACAAAACAGTCCTGGTCTCACCGTTCTTATCACCACTGATTTCCTTCTGAATCGTTAGTGGCTTCTTGGGCTTAACCTATGAAACAAATATTAAGATTAGGATACAAGAATTAAGTAATTTTACCACATGAATACTGTTTTAGTTATATTACTATCATTTTTCAACACGTATAAAAGAGGTTGCTTACAGTTTTTGGAGTTTTCTTTCCAATGAACTTGTAAAGGGCTTTCTTATGGTACATGCGTGTCCTGCTAAATCTGTAGACACCATTTCCCAAATCATAATTCCTTGATTTGGGGCGGCGTTGTTTGGTCTCCTTCTTAGCTGGAGAAACCTTCGCTGCAGGTTTCTCCGGAGCTTTTGCCTTTGCATCCGTCATCTGTGAAAAGACAAATTGATTTCATCATTTTCTTGAAACTGAAAATCCAAGTTACATTCTATAATAAAGGTAATGAAGTTGCTGTACAATAACTTTATTCTTCTCAAACCAAATTTAACAAATATATGACAAAATCTGCAAGAATGGAAGATAGCAAATTTATAAAGTGCCACTAGTAACAAGTATAGGTTATGACAGCGTCGAAAACATTTACGACTCACTTAATATCTGTACCACACAAATAGCAAGCAATTAAATAATATTGATCAAACAGCGGATTTATTATGAATTTATTCTATAAAGCATCAGCACGTATCCAACGAAAAAGGCAAAACAAATGTCAAACCTCAACCTTACAATATGCTAACCTATCATAATATTCGGAAAAATGCGAAAAGTCGAAAAATATCTTATCTCCGAGGTAAAAGAGATTTCAGTAATGCAGAATTTCGTTAAAAATCTTAATGGACATACGCTAAAACGACCGGATTACTCAGATATTATTTGATCATTCATCGCGGTGCAATCTTACCGTGAATCAAGCGGTTAAAAGAGCCTTTCACGCGTCTCCATCTATTGGCTGAATTCTAAGTTTGCGATAAGTATCGATGTTCATATCGATAGTTATCGATAATCATAATTATCCAAAGGAGTCCTATTTAAATAACTCATAACAGTCAAATATTTTTATTCAATTTACACCAAATTGCGCATCGCATATTTGATAATGTGCAATTACGTTTCGTTAGTTCGAAAACAAAATAAGTACCGGCACCCATTTAAATAGACATAAATGTAGTTTAATTTACATATATCCGTTCCCAAACACTCTATAAAATATTGAAAGCATATTTTACTTTTGTATGATGTTGCGAGTAATGCCGCTAAGCTGATATTAAGCTTAGACTTATATAATTCGACTAAAATTAAATTTCCATAAGTTTAATTACCTGGAAATGCTACTCGCGTACGAATCAATATTATAACTTCGTGAGAAATAACTATAATATAATGAAGCAATATGTTCTTGCAATACACTTTTACAGATGCATTTATTTATAAACTGCTTCATCGATAAAACAGGGACTAGACTACTTGATAGTTAATTTTGCGATATCTCAACTGAATGTTATCAGTTACTACGTTAGTGTCAGTTTATACGTGTGCCATCTAAGTTCGAACTGTTATCATTGATTATCATTTCGGTCTTGCTTTTTCTTTGTCAGCCGATGTTCTGCTTAAGGTGATGCTGTAAATTCGTAACAAAATTCATAACATTTTTCGCATCTCGACTTCTACCGTTAGTAACTAACAACGGTCAGTTACGTAATACTTTGCAACCGCGTATTTTTCTAAACGCCCAGATTCCTCGCAATCGGGCGGGTCTGATTCTTTAAGAAGTCCGTGTGATAATGCAACGTGCCTCAAGAAAAGTGTTTCATTTACTTGTCGTAATTTTATGTCAACGAAAATTTTGTTCGTAGGTGTAGAAAATATGTCCCCACGACAGAGACACCGCTCCATCTTGCGATTTATAACATTCAAGGTGACATTTGTCGAATTGACTGTGCAATTTGTTACCAGTTCATAGCGGCTAAATTGAATGGCGAAGTTATAGATATTAGCAATGATTACAGTGAAAAATTGGAAAATGGGTGGAGAGAGGTAACGTCATGAAAATTATTCGTCTATAAACTGGGACTTGTTGCGCGGATGGCTACTATAAATTAACCACTCCTCCTTTCTTTTCCATGTAAATAAAAGGTACAAACAAACCGGCAAAAGTTAGTTTATTACGTATTGAGTCAAATAATTTATCCTGAAATCGATACACCGAATTCAGAGAAATTGGAATCGCTATACGATTTTCCCGATGACTTAGATCGCATCTTCTTACGTTGGGAAAATGGCAAAGTAGTTGGGTTTTACACGGTTAAGCCAAAAGGTAAATGTTCGGCAATATTTTCGAGACGGAGTCACGATTTTCTTTTTTTGTTTTGCTTATCGTTATGTCGTGATTCATTGATACTTCTCGTCTGAACAATTTGTGTGTGTCAATTACTTAGGTACGGAGGTACTGGCAACAAGAGAAAGATATACGATGCCGGTTTTGGATACAGCATATATTCGGTCCGAGTATAGGAGCAAAGGTTTTGGCTGTGATATGTTGTCAGACATTGTACAACGTTTTCCAAACGAGGATATTGGGTTCTCGAAACCAATTTCTCAGGGAATGCTAAAAGGTAACCGAAAACAACACGATTTACGTAAAAAAAAACAGACCTGGACATTAACTTTTGAAACCCAAATATAAAATAATACTTAATAGAAGATATAGTACTTCAGTTTCCAATAAAACCAAATTATGTTTTATTAATGTACTATTTTAATTAACTGTTGCAAAGTAAAGTGAATCAAAATTTTAAGTTCCGTTAATAACTAACATAGTCACAAATTCGAATTATTCATTTATTCATTCCATAATAATTCAAATGCGAAATACCACACATTCATTTGAATATAAATTTTATAACAAAATGAATCCGAAATAAAACGTTTAAATTAGTCACATCATGTGTGGAGAATAAGAGTGAGTTATATAAGATGAATATCTACATAATTACTTCAATATATCTTTATTTAAATCATGTCCAGGTCTGTATAAAAGTATACGTGTGAAGCACATCCTTACAACATTTCTGTTAAAATCTCTCAATCTAGTGTTGAAGTCATTTTTAACGAAACACAAAGAAAATCGGCTGCGCTTCTGGGAAATAGCCGATTACGATATCATTGGGTCTCAGCAGTTAATATGGTATTGTTTAAGAGAGCGTCATATATAAAAAAAAGGGCGAACAGAATTTATTACAAAAATCTTAATATTATAACAGAATTTGTATACATATGTATATGTGTATATGAATATACATATATATACATACACCTGCAACTGTACATTTCCTGTATGGATGTTGAACGAGATATATTGGTTGTATATATTTTTTTATGGTAACAGGTATTGAGCACATAATGCGTTCAAATGTCGTAAATATATTTAACGTATCATCAAGTAATAATTCTTAAAAACTTGAGATTTTCAATTTATTTTAAATTACTCTTAAACTCATTTAATAAAATAGATCCTATAACCATTTTCTCGCAATTTACACAAATTTCCAGTTGATCGGTGTCGATTATTTTTATTGTCACTAAAATCAGTGATTTGGACGCTAGCGTGTGAGCAGCAAATCTGTAAGAAAATTGTTAAAGTCATTGTAATACCGTTTAATTATATAACTTAGAAAAACACTTGTAAATTCCGAAAATTCAAAAGTCTATAACACAATTAAAACCACTTGATTGAATCAATAATGTATAAGTCGAAATCTTCTGATCCTGTTTATATATGTAACGTAAATAAAACACAATTATTTACCTAATTACTTCATCGTCGCTAGACACAACCGCAACGTTTGCACTTTCGAAGACCTTTTGGGAAAGTACCTTCCTGTTTGTTGTGAATTGTATCTTTGCCGTATGCTCATTCATACCCTTGAGTTTAGCCTTTTCAGCGATAAACATGGTCTCCGGCAGAACTACCGATCTTATAATCTCGCCGATCGGTGGTTTAATTGTAACCGGACAAGAGTATTTTACCTCATCGATTGTAAAATCGACACTGAAATTCGCCGGTTGGGTGGAATCATTGAAATTGACGCCAAGCGTAGAAGACAATGTTGAACTTTTATCAAGTTGCGGTATTTGTGCAAAATCATGAATAAACATTCCCTTTTGCAAATTCTGAAAACAAGTTTTCATATAGGTGAGATCCAAGATTTTTCCAAATGTAATAATAATTTAAAATTATAACATGTTCATACCTTAGAACCAACGTTTATTTCTTTAATGGGTTCGTTGCCTTCGTTTGAAAATGTCAACTCAATGCTAACTAAATGAGAACTAACTAAATGTTGGGACCTGGTAAATCTGTATTCTATCTTTAATCCGTGACCAGTAATGCTGTTCAATAGCTCCGACTTCTTCTGTGGGATGAAAGAAGCAGAAACTTCTCTTACTCCGTTTGTGACAGTTGGATTGATAGGGGTAAGGAAGCCACCTAAACTTGGCGTCATGACGGGTGTCATTGGTACAACTGGACAACAATAAATGTCAGCAGTAATTACAAGTCACTCGCATCGTATATAGATACTTTTGTTTGTTTACGTAATTATAGACTCACTGTCATCCAGGTCTAAAAGTAAATCGAGGTTACTCTTTGGCATCTCTTTCACTTCTTCTTTTAAAACTTTGTCTTTTTCTTCTTCAGTTTCTTCCGAACCACTTTCATCATCAGAATCGGTTTCGTCACTCTCCGTATCACTTTCAGATTCTTCAGACTTTTTCGCGTTCTTTGCCTTGTCACTGTTGTCTTCGGACTTATCAGATTCCGACGAATATTCTGAAGTATCGCTTTCTTCGTCTGACGAGTCACTGGATGAACTTTCCGATGTTTCTTCGTCGTCCGATTTTTCTGATTCTGAAATATAGTTTACCGTTATTAGATCGAAGAAACCTGAAACGTGTTCAATTTCTTTCTTTAGTAACACGACGGAAATTAGGAACCTTCAGCGGCGCTACTGCCATCATCACTGTAGAAAGGTTTTTCTTTCTCCTTTCCTTTTTTGTCCTTCTTTTCTTTTCTACTATGTCTGTCTTCTCGCATTTCGCGTGCGATTGTCGGCTCAGCAACGTCTCTGAGTGAAGGATCTGGTGCTGCTTCTGGAAAAGACGGTAAGGGACGATAGCCGGCACACGCCATGTCCAGATAATGAGACAAAGTGCCCAATTGAAAAGCTGAATCTTTAAACCTCGACGTTAAAGTCGGGGCCGGTTTCGGCGCCAGAAAAATTCTTTTTGCGTACTGAGGGAGTTTTTTCTTAGAGCCGTTCTCGTCGTCGAAGATAAAGTGTCTGAGAAAACGGGCACGGTCCCTAATGTCATAGTTTTGGTCGTATTTCGCAAGTTGGAAGACATACTGGCAAAATGGCTTCGTTTGAACCGGATTGTTCAAGCATAATTTTACGGCAAGATTCAATGTTTGTAGCTTAACGATGTCTTGCTCGTTTACAAAGTTCTTTGCCATTTTTCGAAGAACATCGGGCGCTATCTTTGGAACACGGTCTGAATATTCGCCCAAAAGCCATAAAATAGATGCTCTAGCCTGAGGTATTGTAATAAAATCCATTAATTTCGCCATATGGGCGATTATATCCTTATGTTCATTTGGTTGAGTTTGTAAAAGTTTTTTGATAACTACAACGCTCTCTGCTACGACAGCCTCTATAAGAAAAACATTATGGTTGAAAAACATGGTTATTCCGTATACAATAAGTGATTAACACTGTCTTACCATCCCTATTGCTCAATAAGGAAACTAATCCGCTTAGACAAGTGTCTGTCACTTCTTTTATATTGCTTGCACATCTGCCAATTGCTTGTATACTGGCACCGACAAATTCCTTGTCACTGCTTGATATATAAGTTTGAAATTCTCGCAGTATCACACCAATACTTGTTTCGGTTGCTAAGTTTGTCAAAATATCCAGTTTCAAAAGCTTAATGTGTGTAGGGTCAGAAGTCCTTACAAAGAACGACTTAAGGAAAGGTTCGAACATCCCCTATAAAGAAAAATACAATTGATTGCAGAGCGCGATTAAAAGTATAAACTAAACGAGGTAGAACAGTGTCATTTATACTGAAGAAATGAATATTCGCTTCTCTGCGCATGCGATAAACATGCCCGTTTCAAAAATCTGTCACCCTTTCACACATTCTTGTCTATGCACCATACTTACATTACCTTTCTGGTAATTGACATGCTGGCAATACAATGAAGAACAATACTTTGCACTTCTCTATGGCCTCTCAGTAATCTTATCAATGCTTTTGCTGCTGTCATAACTTCGCTTCTCGGTGCAGCATGATGATACAACTGAGAAACTGCCATCACTACAGACGCATTACGGCTTTGTAAAAGAGGCTTCGTATTTCTCAATAACAAACGATGATCCGGGTCTAACGAGAATTTCGGTTTTTTTGTATTGGAAGAATCTGAATCGGAATCATAAAATGGGCGATTTTCGTCTTCATCAACACTCTGTAAAACACGACAAGCTCTTTAGTCTTTTCACAAAGTGACCGTTTCAGAATTCTGAAAGTTACAATGACTTACATCTGAATTAGGATTAATAAACTGTGTTCTTGCGTATCTTGTTAACATATTAACAATGACAACCTGACCCCACTCATCAACGTCGACTAGTAGATTGCATAGCTTTCGATAGTTCTTATGAATAAGATCTATTCTGTCTGGGCAGACTTCTTCAAAAGCCATGACTGCTGAGCCCACAACAAGGGTAGTTTTATCAGAAAGAAGCTTCTCCAGAACACCTATTAGCTCTTCCTTTTGTTCAGGATCTAATGAATACAATTTCGGTATCGCATGAGCTGCTGTTTTACGTACATACGGTGACATGTCGCTAGCTGAGTCTTTAATGGCAAGCATAACAATAGGCACTATCATAGAAACTCTTATGCTGGACAGAACTCTTAAAGCGCTGGCTCTTATTAGCTGATTAGGGTCTTTCAGGGCTCGTTGAAAGGTAGAAATCGATAATAATGCAAGATCTTGCTGATCCTCTGCGTAACGAACTAAATATACATAGACCAATTTCTTCACTTCAATATTCTTTGACACAACATTTTTCACTACGGCCGGAAAGAGTTCAGATGCATCACGTCCTTTAGCCACCATCTGTAACAGGGCAAATTTTCAGAGAAATGTACATTATACTTGCGAAAGTGTGGTATCAAATTTGAATACCCCAATTATCCGCTTCATAGCTTCCAATTTCAGGCCATCCTTATTACTGTCCAGCATTTGCTTTAAATCTTCATGTCTAAACAGATGAGTCTCATGTATTGTATGTTCGTATTAAAGCATGCTGATGAGAGTGTAAGACACGTTGTTCAAAAGTAGAATAATCCAAATAATAATTACTTTTTATAATCCGAGTGGAAAAATCCACCAGATGCAGGATCTGTGGCGAGTTCTGAGTCGCCTGCACTTGACGGTCTGTCATTACTGTAGGATCCACCGTTATTAGATAATGTACTCGCTGCGGCCGTTAACATTGTGCTAAATCTTTTTAACTTCACGCAATGAGCACAGTTTCTATACGTATTTTCAGCGAAATACAAATTCGTGCACGGCACTACGGGTTATGCAAAACTTTTGACAGCCAGCTGCTTCTCCCAAGTCTCCATATTGTTCAAACATTAAGCATGGTGTAGTTGAAAGTTTCACCTACCAGTACTCATGAAAGCGAAACCCCACCAGTTTTACCGATTCTAATTAAAATTACGAACGTATGCACTTTTAAGGTGTAAACCAATTTTATTGTAGATAGATAAATAGTCCCATGCTTTTATGTAATATGTGAAATATATCTCCAATAAGCAACCATTTTCTTATAATTAAATTTCCTTGGAATATACAATGCTCGCATACCATAACAGTGCGTTTTCAGTAAAATACTCATTTTATGTTAGACGGATGAATGACACTATCGTGATTTATATGATAACTTACGTCGTATTTAATAACAGTATATGTACATAATTCATTTTTTATTATATTATTTTTATTACATTATTATATTACATATTAATTTTTTGTTATAATAGCAGTAAAAGTATGATATACTTCTACCATAGATTAAGTACAGAGATAGACGTACGACTACGCCGAAGAAAACGTATTCGAATGTAATCTAGGTTTGAAAACGACAAAGATTGTACAGAAAGATGTTGAGGTTACGTTTTTACCGCTTAAATAATTGTTGTATTCAATAATTTCAATGAACAAATATTATTTTGTTCATCTTTTATTATCGAGTATTAACGACAGAGATGATCTACAGGATATAATGAGGTTTTAATGCAAATATAATTTCATCAAAATATATAAGAAATTCATAACAGGTTCAGAGATATGGAAAAGTCATTGGAAAATATTTATCTCTGTCTGATTTTATGAGAAAATATTAATTGTCTGATTTGCTCGCCTTTCTAATACATCAAACAAGGTGCAATACAACTTAATACAGTATAAGCAGTACAAAATTCATAATAACTCTAGAGATATAATAGTTAAGCGCTGAAAGTAGGTTCAGGAAGAGTAAAAAAATTACCTCAATGATAAAATAAAAATCTTTACAGCAATTTGATTTTTCGGAATCAAAAAGGGAGCATGAAGAGATTCATTCAAATTATGGCTGTACTGTGAAATTCACAAATTATGAAAACACAGCTGGCAGTAGATGGAAAATACCTGAAAAATCCACACGTTATCTAGAATAATGAAATAGGGCATTATTTTTGTCTACATGATTATAAATTATACTATAATCACGTTGCACGTAGGTAACCTGTTATATTCAGCTTCACAGCTACTAAAGAGAATTTTATATGCTAAAACTTTTAACTCTCACCTTCATACTCACTATTTGACTATGCTTTTCAGTGCTTGAGATTTTATGTGCAGGGGCTAAAACTGTAATGCTAATAAAATAATAGTACAATTTTGTGTAAGTAAAAATGCAGAGTTGTGTGATAGCCAATCATTTAAAGACTAGCTATTGGCTATGACTAGAATTACTAAAGCTAAAACTGTAATGACATATTTTTAATCATGTTAGTACTTTCCTCCTGAAAACAATAAGTAATAAAATAATAGTACAATTTTGTGTAAGTAAAAATGCAGAGTTCTGTGATATAGCTATTGGCTATGACTAAAATAAAGCTAAAAAATTTACTTTCCTCCTGAAAACAATAATATAAAATAATAGTACAATTTTATGTAAGTAAAAATGCAGAGTTGTGTGATAGCCAATAAGATTCAAAGACTAGCTATTGGCTATGACTAGAATTACTAAAGCTAAAACTGTAATGACATATCTTTGAAAACAATAAGTAATAAAATAATAGTACAATTTTGTGTAAGTAAAAATAGTTGTGTGATAGCCAATCAGAAAACTGTAATGACATAAAGCTAAAACTGTAATTACATATCTTTAATCATGCTAGTACTTTCTTCCTGAAAACAATAAGTAATAAAATAATAGTACAATTTTATGTAAGTAAAAATGCAGAGTTGTGTGATAGCCAATCAGATTCAAAGACTAGCTATTGGCTATGACTAGAATTACTAAAGCTAAAACTGTAATGACATATCTTTAATCATGCTAGTACTTTCCTCCTGAAAACAATAAGTAATAAAATAATAGTACAATTTTGTGTAAGTAAAAATGCAGAGTTGTGTGATAGCCAATCAGATTCAAAGACTAGCTATTGGCTATGACTAGAATTACTAAAGCTAAAACTGTAATGACATATCTTTAATCATGCTAGTACTTTCTTCCTGAAAACAATAAGTAATAAAATAATAGTACAATTTTGTGTAAGTAAAAATGCAGAGTTGTGTGATAGCCAATCAGATTTAGCTATTGGCTATGACTAGAATTACATGCTAGTACTTTCTTCCTGAAAACAATAAGTAATACTAAAGTAATAGTACAATTTTGTGTAAGTAAAAATGCAGAGTTGTGTGATAGCCAATCAGATTCAAAGACTAGCTATTGGCTATGACTAGAATTACTAAAGCTAAAACTGTAATGACATATCTTTAATCATGCTAGTACTTTCTTCCTGAAAACAATAAGTAATAAAATAATAGTACAATTTTGTGTAAGTAAAAATGCAGAGTTGTGTGATAGCCAATCAGATTCAAAGACTAGCTATTGGCTATGACTAGAATTACTAAAGCTAAAACTGTAATGACATATCTTTAATCATGCTAGTACTTTCCTCCTGAAAACAATAAGTAATAAAATAATAGTACAATTTTGTGTAAGTAAAAATGCAGAGTTGTGTGATAGCCAATCAGATTCAAAGAGTAGTTATTGGCTACGACTAGAATTACTAAAGCTAAAACTGTAATGATACATATCTTTAATCATGCTAGTATTTTCTTCCTGAAAACAATAAGTAATAAAATAATATCTTTAATCAGTTGTGTGCTAGTATTTTCTTCCTGAAAACAATAAAAGTAATAAAATAATAGAAAACAATAAGTAATAAAATAATAGTACAATTTTCTGTAAGTAAAAATGCAGAGTTGTGTGATAGCCAATCAGATTCAAAGACTAGCTGTTGGGTATGACTAGAATTACTAAAGCTAAAACTGTAATGACATATCTTTAATCATGCTAGTACTTTCCTCCTGAAAACAATAAGTAATGTTTGTTTATTCATGTTATAGTTTTGAATTTATCCTGGAAACTGGATGAAGCATTGTGATTGATGTCTATATAGGAGTACACAGCATACATAAATATTGGCTGCAAACCCTATACAAGAGTTAAGTTGCTTTGCTGACTTGAAACAGAGTAATATATGTGATATATACGTAGCAATATAAATTCCAGTAAATATTGCAAATGAACTGAGAATAATTTGATAGCAGCTGCCAATAGAACAACGTGTATCACAACCATTAGATGCCAGAGAAGAAATATAATATATAACGTTAAAGTATATATACAAAAGTGCAAGAAGCTAAAATGATTGAAATTTCAGTTATTGGTGTAACGCTCAAGTGGTCATCTGCTGAACGTCTTCTCAGTTGCAATGGTCTAATTACACAAAGTGGATAATTATTTTCTTACATTTCTATAGAAGTATATCACATTTGTTACAATCTTAAAATCTTGGCACAGGGCAATGTGCACTTACAAGTAATGTTCCTCAGCTTAATGTATTAATTAAAATATTTGGCTCTGATTTCAGACACTTTGGAAAGGTCATGAGAATAACACACAGAATTTGCAACTGTACTTTATGATAACTGTCACAATATTTTTGATGATTTTGATAATACTCAGCTACTGCATATAATCCAAGGGGTGCAGAGACAAATAAGTATTATCAAGTGTCATATTTTTCAAATGTATACAGTGGAAAAAGAGTAAATAGTGAATTTTTAACATTGCAATTAGACTTTAGTAGTGGTTTATATTGGTGGGAGCCAATCAGAATGGAACCGCCGCCATTTGCCGTGATCAGCCAATCACAGCTCAGGACCGAATAACCGCCATTAGTCCGTGCTTGGCAGTGAGGTGGTGCAGATCGTGAAAGGTGAGCTCTGACATTTACGTCGTTTTATTGTTAAATTTTTGTCGTGCGACGTCCAAATATATCGAAATATTGTAAATTTAGAACAGGGCAATACGTATTGCCGTGTAGCTTTGTTCGCTCTGGTGATTTATCAAGGATATTCAACTCTGATTTCAGACGGTCTTGCGCCGTGACATCGAGACATCGTATTTTGCCGGTTTTGCATGATTTTCGGTGAGTTTCTTCACACTCAAGTATTTAATTTGCTGCATATCCTGCATGCGCAATTAAAAAGTGACATATATTGGACTGCTCTACTGTATGTGTACGAAAATAGGCCGATCCTCAAATTTTTCGATGTATTGTAGTTGTGTGGGTTAGGCAAGCACACGCTTTCTCACGCACACATACCCGTTGGGATGTACTATACCGCGAAAACAGACTGGCCAATCCCTGCTCAGCTCTATGTAACCGCCATTGTTCCCAGTCCGGTAGTGACACGGTGCAGATCGCAAGAGGTGAGCTCCTACATTTACGTTATTTTATTACTTAATTTTCCTTGTACGATATCTAATTTTACCGAAATATTGTAAATTTGGTATGGGGCAACACGAATTGCGATGTGGCTTTGCATGCAATCATCAATTACTAAAGATATCCGACTGTGATTTCAGGCGATGTTGCATTGAGGAAAACGACGGACGCCACGCCATATACACATCGAATTTTTCTGCTTCTGCATTATATTTGGTGAGTTCGACTGTATTTAAGTATCTAATTCGTTACATGTCCTGCATGCGCAACTAGTTAATGATATATATTGGGCTTATTCATGGAATATGGGCTGTACAGTTGTGTAGGTTAGGCATCCATACTTTTTTTCACACACACATACCTGTGCAAACGTACTTTAGCGCGGGAACAGTTGCCAGTAGAATGAAGCGCCCTCAAGCGTTAGTTGTAGCATAATAGTTTCTGTATGAATATTTCTTAAATGTTCCGATTATCTTAATTCATTTAAATGTTTTTTCTAAATTTAGTATATTTACATAATTATTGTTTTCTTGCAAACTTTAATTAGTTTTTGTAAATGCAGTACGTATATTTTGTACATATTAGTATATTTTTGTAATAATCCTTTCTTCTTAAAAATCAGGTTAAATTCGTTTGGTTAAAAATAATTAATACCGGTTTTATATTCTTGTCTTAGATAACGACATGCAGCGATCTTTACGTGGTGTGATCTGGAGAACCAGCATTATCCTCGAATGCTGATTTACCCTGAATCGAGATATCAAAATAGAGCTGATTTTTGGTTCGTATTAAGAGTTACATCGTTTCAAAATGCCACCTTTTATATGAAATCTATATTCTCATCTAACTGCATTCAGTTTCAGGATTCTGTGGCCGCGCGCAATGCGGTTTAGAGTCAGTGTTTGAATACGATGTATGATTACCCTTTCAGCCATATAGGCTCATTGTATACCTTCAACCCCTTTCACTACAGTATCACGTGAAATAGAGCCAGTGTTTGTTCGCAATTTTTTCACTAGAGTTGCTCTGGTAATTAACGCCAATTTTGTTTGTCATAATCATTTGTACAGAGCATGAAATTACTGTAGTTCTGTCACAAATTAGACTCAGTATTGTTTGTCGATACAAATATTCAATTATAGTCATAAAGTATAGTTTTTACCGCGTAGTAGCGTCAGTGTCCTTCAACGCCCACAATGGATCTCAAGTTTTTGCAGAATGACAATATATTGTAAGTATTTAATCTACTAATGAAGTTGTTCATTGATACAGTTTTAGGTAGACAATAAATAACCATTTTTCTTTGTTGTTTTACGTAGACAGACTTCAAGCAAATGATTGTTGCTACATATCTGAGGCTAGATAAGAGAAAGAAGGGCCCAGAATGCTGAATCCTGACACTGCAGAAGTCTGAGGGTCAAGGATCCGTCGATGCAGCGTGTTGCAGTGGTATGCTGACAAGACATCACCGATGAGTCACATTTTGATGTCCCTCCGATCACCCAAACATGTCGCAGGACGATTGGTCCGAACCGACACGGGTGGTTGGTTGTATTTATTTTTTAAAGTTCAAATGAGAGCATAGTGGCCGTAGGTATACTCTGCGGAGTTTATCTATGAGTGGCAATTTGTCTGTGTTGCATGTGTACATATTTATAGTAGGATAGGTCTTCTACGCTCATTTCGTGTGTATTGTAATTGGTTGGTGATTCCCAATTCGAATAAGTATTATATGAGGATAAATAATTTGTAACTGAGAAAGTCTATCATTTTTAAGCTTACATGTTGTAGATCTACGAAATTAATCTTAGATACATTCCTACATTAAAGACATATTTTATAACTATTAATGTTTCTGATTGTACTTTTGGTACAATCAGGTATAGTTACATGTTTTCGGTTCGGTTTAATATTAAAAGAGCGAGAAGGCACTTCGCGACGAATAGTACCTGCATTTGGGGAGATACAGAGATGTCTGATGGTAACTTTAAAATCATCTTCCCAAGAACAGGTCGCTCGAGGCTAACTAATCTTTTCATTTCAGGTTTATTTTATGATTCTTACTTCTGAACATTTTAAATACGATTCAAAGTTCTTAAAACGTAAAGTCATGCATGCTCATTATTCCTTTTTAATTGGGAAATAATTCAAGTAAATTCTCATAACTCACATAAATGCATATATTACATTTGAGATAATTGCAAAAATGTATTAGCCCGCTTAGATACACATATTTCACTAATTTTAGTTCAGGATGTTTTCAGCAAAAATGGTCGGTATACATTTTAATTGCCCGTGTTCATAACGTATGGTCTGAAACCATCCATGCGCCCAGGTGCTGCATGTATGGATCTGGCCAGTGAACACGACTTTAAATATAAGATCTCTAATGCATATATAAGCGACTGTCATTGCGTTCAGTGTCCGCCAACTTGCTTTCCATTGTGTGTGGTATGAATGGTAGTGTCATGGAGTGCACGTTGGACAATAGAACATGTATATTGAGTACTCGTTGCAGTAATCCCTAATTTCTTAACAAATTGATATGTCCTCAATACTCCGTTTATAGTGTAAGTTGATGCTCAGATTTAAATCCAGAATCACTCTGTTCATTGTACAGATAAATTATTTAACAAAAAGCGCGGTCGCGACTATCTCTAACGGTCACTATCCTTTGACAGTCGATTTCAGGAATTGGTACGTACAGTAGTGAATGAATGATGATGTGCGCTGAGTTCGGGTGTCGGAGACGTCCCGGGACGTACTCTCTAGGAATAGGCTTTTTGCACCCGGGCGGTATGTGAGAGAATGGAGTGAATGTGTTGGTGTGATTGGTTTGCATTTTTAAATATAGGTTTCAGGCAGGCAGGTAGCATACTTCTGTGTGAATGGTAGATTTTAAGTAGGCAGGGCCAGGGTGGAATATTGCTTATTCTCTCGCGAGTAGGTCTTCGGCGTTAAAGTGATATGTCTACACCTGGAATTCACTTGATAATTGCAGCCATAATATTTTGTTCATTATTTACTATTATTTATACAATGCTTACTTCGAAAATACTTATCTGTTCCAGTATTCCTATATTCATAAAGTAACAGTTTAGCATCCCATTATATTTCATGTAATAACGTAACTGTCTTGTATATGAGTGCTGTTATACTCATTGTAGTAATCAGCTGCAATAGTCAAGTGTTAAATTTAAGGATATTTTATAATTTTAAGCAGAAATGGTTACACAATCGTGGTGTACGTATTTCGAACTGATCGGAAATTTCGGTTAAATGTGCACGGGTACGGTCTGCCGACTATAGATTGGCGGTGCCTGCGTGTTAGCTTTTATTCTCAAACTTGATCACTCGTATTATGAGTGATCGGTATAACTTTCGAATAAAACAGGTCTAGAAATTTTATATTAATTTGATCACTCTTCAAGGCAAAGGCGAAATTGATATTGCTTCATGCATATATTAACATATAGGTCGGGTAGGCAGGCACATTTAACAAATTTCGTTCTCACTTTGCCTTTGAACCAGTGCTCAAATTTATGTAAAACTTCCGATCTCTGGTAAATAATTTCCGATCAGTGGGGACTTGCCGACGCATGTCCGAAGTAAGAAGAGGCTATTGTTTCATAGCTGAAGTGGCCCGAAGAAGAGGGCTTCAACGCTGCATTATTTTTTCCACGATAGCCACTATGCTCGTCATTATTCATGTTGCACATACAACTGTGGCCGTTGTTTTTGCAATTTGAATGTAATAGGAATGATTAACTGCCTCCTTTAACTCATTTTCTAACGTTTATCATGTAGAGAACATTTTGAAGTAATGACAAAGTATTTGATTCTTCTACAAGAACAAATGCTCTAAATGTTTACTTATTTTTAAATTGCGACATGTACATTTTGTACAGTTTTTCTTGAAGAGTTAAATGCGGCTAGTTATTCAAATGTGAAATAAATGATAGATTCACTAACATACGTTTGCTTTTTGTTTCAGGTTCATCGTCATCCATGGACATCTTCATCCAACGTTTATTTTAATAAATCATATTTTTGTTATTTTAGGTTCTTCATATTATTTTTCCAGATTTGTTTAATAACATTTCTTTTCTGTTGCAGGATCTTCATATTAGTTTTTGTATTTGATTAATGATATCCGTTTTCTGTTTCAGGCTCTCTATGTTACTTCTCATGATTCGATTAATATCTGCTTTCTGTTTCAGTTTTTTGTTCAACTTTAATGTGGACTCTTCCAATTGTTTGTATTCTTTTCCGTTAGAATACTGCTTTTTGGAGTTTTACAGTTTTTGTTTTTTTTACAGCTAAATTCAACTAAACATCATACATCGCAACGAAAAAACAAGATTGAAGACACAGCATTTAAAATTGTATATGATTTACATAATTGTAAAATGAGCATACATCTCTTTCAGCCTTTTGTTTTTTATGTAGATACCATTACTGCTATTCCAAATTACTCGCCAATGAAATAGGTTTTCTAACCGTAAGGCTGAAAGGGAAAAAGTATAGATAGTAAGTAGTATACGTGCACGTAGAATACATTTCATAATTATTATTAGTGATATTTGTAAAAGAGCGACAGGTGAGCCTCTCTCACCTATCATTCTTCGCGATAATTATTTGCAGATTCCGAACGCCTTTGATCATCGAATAAATTCTGGTAGCGAATGGAAGTTATTCGAAAAGTATCAATATGGAATCAGTTTCAAATCGTCCATATGATGGGCCCGTATTGCAAGGCGGGTGGGTCACTGTTCGCAGCAACCTCCACGTGGTGTGACCTGGGCACTATTACCCACGAATTGGATATTCTTATCTGAATCATGGATCATAGTAGGCTAAGAGCTGCGGTTCGCGTTTTAGTACAGAAATGTTCCAGAGAATCTGTTAAATTTTGAGCAGAGTATTCTTCAGATTTGAGTCTACGAGTCCTGTGAAATTTATTCTAGCATTTCATCAATGTTTTTTACCTTCGGCTATTTTTCGTAAAGTGTATTATTTCCAGTGGAGAATGTATTATTATGCATTTAGATAGTTGTTCCGCTAAAATTCCTGTTAGTTTTATGTCTTGTGTACGCAGTATCGTCGTGTTATACATTTGCATTGTTTTGCAAAATTATTGATTGTTCAGTCGCTCTTCATTAACTTTACATCCATTATCAGTCATATCCCAAAGATTGTGCTGATTTTTTCAGTGACGTTGCGATCTTTTTTTTAAACACCTACGTTCTCTATTTCATTCTCCACAAGGCAGGTTGCTTAAAGTAGTTTCATTTTTTTACCCGGTTTTTCGGTTCGTTTTCCACAATTTATTACACATTTTTGTCGATATCTCCGGAACTATTACGAATTTCGGGGTGCGCCTTGCATTTTTCCTAGTCATTTTGCACCCTCTTTGATATGTTAAAAGGGCAATCAAATCGGTGACCCATCATTTTTTCACAAAAATGGCAAGGGGTATACCTTAAGATTTTGTCGATTTCTTCAAGGCCCTGTCCCGTCTAAACTAGTGAACGAAACCTGTAAGTAATGCAGGTTTTCTTAAAGCTTTTTGGACGCTCTATCACGGGGGTTAATAGCGATCAGCAATTTTGGAAAAAAATGTCCTGTACTTTCTTTAAATCGACATATCTCTGAAATTAAGAAGAGTTCAGCGCGTGGGAAGTGGTCTATCTTCAGCGCAAATTGCCCTTTATTTTATGATATCGGTCCAAAAGAGAGGAAAATATTACATTCTTCGTCTATTTTTGGTCATACGTCAATAGTAAGTCTTCGGTGATTTTGAATATCTGAATACCACAGAGAATTGTTGAGAAATGTGTCGTCGAGAAGTATATTCTACTTTTTTCGGGTATTCCGCTTAGCATCATACATCGATGAATTTAATATTTACGGGAATACGAATTTGATTGCGTTGCTACACCCTAGATAATTCAAATAAAAATCCAGTCGATGATATAGCTACCATACAGCTATTGTGTAGTTCCATAGTAGCCTCCGAGATGGCAGGAACGTGTTCATTTGTAAACAAGCCGAAGTGTTTCGTTCGTGGGAGGCATAACCTACGTATAATTGGTACTAGAATAGGGAACAGGTCATAGTGATTCAGATACGCCAATGAGCCTGCTGATATCGTTACGTAATTAATAATAAGGCGAACGTGAAACGCGTGTGTGGTATTTGTGATAGAAAAGCACCTTGATGGTTTTGTATTCATGCTGCTTAAAGCGTACCATGTAAAGGTTAGTTGGAACTGAGTTCTTTCAGATTTAAATTTCTAAGACATTACAAATTAAGGTATTCTTGGACTCACGACTTAAAAATACATTATTATTTCTTCAGTATAGGTAATGACAAAGAAGGAAGTGATATGCTATTTCCGTGTTATTTCTTGAGGTGTTACTTGCCATAGAGTACTTAAAAAGGGTCCTGCAAATCAATAAAAATGTTTGCCAGCGTAGGCTCACGAATACTGAATAGTAGAGTATCCGTCATAAGGCAGAGTATACAGAAGCATAGTGCAAGTGCAGTGATTGAAACGAAAAATGAAGAAGGAGCCAAGTATCCAGATATACTTGATGTAAGTTGGACAGCACGTTCATTGAGAAAACAGCAGGAATGGTACGATGCAATACAAAAGCTAGAGACAGTGGAGGAGAAACTTATCAAAATAAATATGCCACGTTACTACGGATGGAGAGTAATTTTATATGAAGAAGGTAAAATACCTTATGATGGTCTACGTCAAGCCCAGCATGCAACCAGAACACATGTTATTAGTACATCAGGGTTGCCATCATACTATGACAACATTATTAATTCAGAAGAATTAGATTCCACTGTGGAAAGTATTAGGAAACAAATAGAAGACATTATTATATTTGAGCACTGTAGTAGGAAGTAAGTGGTTTGAAACAATGTTCTTTCAAGTGTTTTGCTCAGATTAGTGAAATTTTATTCTTCTTGATGCTGTGTTGTAGGAGACGGCATGAGTTAAAGGAGGATGTTATGGAAAGTGCAAAAGAAATGGAAAATATTGTTGCAAATGCAGTTGCTTCGCAAGTCCATAGAGTATTATCAATACATCTTGCTCCAAAGCTTTCACACATAATAGAAAGTCAAATGGAGCTTAAACCACGTATAGAATCATGCTGGTCAATGGGCGGTGTACCTCCAGCAGAATCACTAAAGAAAAGAAGATTACATTTCCATTGGCCAAAAGAATGTGTTGATTATGATCTAAATATGTGGATTCAATATCTGGGATATCCAATACTCCAAACAAGGCACAGACATCCTTTAGAACCTATTCTTTCATTAAATGAATGTGAAGATTCTACGTTAGAGGTGCCATTATTTAATTATGATCCAAGAACGATAGGATATGCCCAGAAACGAAGACACATAACATGTATACCAGGATTTTGGCCTGGGGATGAATGCAAATTTGGCTTGTTGTCATATCACAATCGTGGTCACATTCTTGAAAATCCATATAGTCCCATAGATGTCAATGAAGTACTTACCACGCAAGCTGTATTAGCATCTTTCAGTTGGCTGAATGCACAGGCATTTTACCAAGGTGTGCTTGTGAATACAGTGTTAACAAGTTCAAAACTATTGGCAAAGTATTTCATTATTATCTCTTGTAGGTTTTTCTACGTTTCATGATGTTACGTATCCGCTTGTGTCACAGGCCATTGTAACCAACAGTCAGTGGTGGTCATTTTATGTTTATCAATTGAATACAACATTGGTGCATTCAGATCATGTTTATAATAATCCCAGGCGCAATATTTGTTGGGCTTCAGAACAAATGAAGTTGTATGATACAATAGAAGGTGAAAAAATCCATGGCTTCAATGACGAAGTATTGAAACATTTAATCAAAATGTACATGAATTCTCCTAAAGAGCGCGAAAATGTCAACATGTCGCCGTATTTGGGAGAATCTGTAAAAATAGTAGCTGATATAGAGGAAGAACCTCGTCGAGCATGGTTGGAAGAACGTTTCAAACATCTTGTATCTAATAGACCTAGACATAAGTATGTGCTTAACGCGTCTACATATTGTAATATTGCAAGTGACACACAAGTATTACACATCGTAATAACTTTTCTTTTCAGGCGCATACCCGAAATTTATGCGTGGCAGAAAATATATTTAATTGATCACAAACATCGGCCAAGGGAGCGAAGGTTGGCTCCATTCCAACATGGAATTGACATATACCGCCGTACATTAGACGATCATTTACCACCTTACATACCACGAAAGTTAAGAGATCCACGTCCATCTCGCAAAAAACACGGACGATTTGCACCAACCTTTTATCCATAGGTAACTACAATTCTGCATTCACCTAAAGTGGCAATAACAGATGATCAACAAAGAAATACAATGCCATGTACGTCAAAGAACTCCGTATCCTTTGTTTGAGCTAATTTTATACTATGTTACATATAATGAAGTACTATCTGTTTCGACATCGCCAACCGACACTGGGCATGTTTGATGAAGATGCGATTGCAAATGTATGTTTGAGTAAACGATAGAATGAAAGAATGTTTCGTAGTTTATTTCGTAGCTACATAGATAAAACATCTTGTAACAAAAATTGGATTTCTGGAGGTATATCTCATCCGCTGTATATTATAGTATGTATAGATAATGGCGACATTTCCATGTCAATGTACTGATCTCTGGTGACATCATGGATAGAGATATTTTGTGGACTTTCATTCCTTCAACACAAAACAGTTAAATTCAGTGAGGCGACCGAAGGTCTGATATGCATGTTGTAATTTTCATCAAAATCGATATCGTACCTGTTGTATAATACAATCACTGTTTCATCACTTGGGACCTTGAAAGCCATGGTCTTAATTTCGTCAGTTTGCGTCATCTGAATGTTTATTGACCCTGGTGGAACGAATTTAGAGACATGTTTCAGAGCATAGAACATGGGTTGTTTGTAAAATTCGTCGTTGTCAGGGTTCACTATAATTGGTGAGTCCACGTAATTTTTTATCCAGTTTGGACTACCTTCCTTGTTCAATACACAATTCCAGTCCATCCAACCAGCCACGCCATTCCTTATATGCTGTAACATGCATTTTTTTCATAAAGATCGGCTAAGCTTGTCCAATATATTAATTTTACTTTCATCGTATTTCGCAAAATGCAAGTGATTATGTTCTTGCAAATGGAAAATCAAGTGGCAAAAATCGCGTGACCTACCTCTATTATATTCAATATGTAGCGTTCGCCACGCGTCCATGATCCGAGAGCTACTTTTGGCCAGTCCGAGAGTTTACTCCCTGAGATAACAATCGTTAATATACGTCAGGTTTTCCTTTGTTCTTTACCGCAAAGATTGATATCGCGTAGATATCGATATAACTAAGATACATCTAACAACATAAGCATCTTTGAAACAGTAAGTTATTGAAACGTTGGATCAGACTTCTCCTATTCTTCCTATGTGCTTCAGAATGAGGCTTACCCGTGCACGCTTCCGTCATGAGTAAGAATTTATCTGGAAAATCTACGTATGTCTTCTCGAGAAGAGATGATGGGAATATGTCGTCTGCGTACCAATGCATCGCGATGCCATCGACGTATTTGTTTGCATCTTCGTTATTGAGCACCAGTCGTGGGTACCACGGCAACTCGAATATTTGATCATCCATTATCATGATTTCGACGTCTTTGGCGTCAGAATTACGTAAGGTTGGCCCCAAGTTTTGAGCAATCCATTTTCCTAGCTTTGTTGGCAGCCATGCCATGGAGTTAAGCTTTCCGAAAGGATTTAGACCGTTAATTGGTTCATTTCCGGTTGTGATTGCCCACATAGAAATATTGTGTTTACGGTATTCATCGATGAATTTCTTTATATATTCGGCATACGTCTGGTAGTATTCATCCCTCAGGGAACCTGGTTGGTTAAATGATATGTATGTTAATGTTCGCGTTATCTAAAAAATCTCCGTGGAAACACACATTATTCTACTTATAGATTAGAAGAAGCGCGGTTATGAAGTTTGCAAGCTATTCCTAAACGATATTATACAATAGTACTAGAAGAGTAGCTTTGACCGCTATCAGATTGTTTACGTCAACTCATTTTTATTACCGAATCCATTTAGTTTGCAGTTTGTTTTCATCCATGCTGGAGCACTCCACGGTGAAGCAAATATTTTGATGTCGGGGTTTATTTCGATAGCTTGTTGAATGTAGGGTATTTTGTATTCCAAATCTTCAGGCTGCAGTGCGAATTTACTTAAGGAAACATCACCTGGATTATCATCGAGTGTGTAAGGTCGTGTTGAAAAGTCAGTTCCTCCAATAGGTACGCGACCTATGCTATATGCACTGCCTTCTTTACTGAAGTATTCTCTAAAAACGACATACACAAATCGATAATTAACTAATAGTGATAAATGCAAAACGTTTCATATGGTGTTGTATAACAAAGCTGGCGTCTTCGAACGAAACAACTAACGTAATTACTCACGAGCTTATTTACTTAATGCACCCATTTTTCCATACTAAGTTGCGCGCTTTCGCCGCAATAGTTCGCCTTCGAAATCGGCGGTTTGAAATTCAGTTTGAGTCTTTTAAACTACCTGAGTGCTAAAGTCAAACTAGATATTTGCCCTCTAAGTATGCTTACAATAACTTATGGAAAGCCTGTAATATTCATAATACTTTGGCAGGTATATAGCGCTGGTTAACACTTATCAGCAGAAAATGATATGCAAACTATTCTGAAGTATATGTATCAGCATAAGTTACGCAAACGTAATATGGCTATAATCCGTGGTCGTATTGCTAAAATAACACACATCACGTGCCTCGGTTTCATATGCAGGGTGTAGTTCGTGCTGATACGCATTATCAATCTTTTTTCAGCGTCACTTTGATCCAATGCAATTAATAACGTGGCAAACACTTACACGTGTACCGACAAACAACCGTGTTCATACGTTCTAATCTATCGAGATATCTGCGCAAAATGTGCTCACTGATTACAGTATGACCAGATAGAATCAGTATTGACCACGAATTATTTTACCGATACAAAATAAACCTTTGACTCAATTCGAATTGTATCGATCAGTCTAAACAACTTTCGCCAGATGTCATACGCACTTCATTATAACGTCCTGCGTCGCTTTGCTCAGCGTTTTCATATTTATGCCGCTTGAATCCGTAAACGCGCAGCCCCATCCTTTAATCGTCTGATAGGTATTGTTGCTGTACACTTTTAATTGGATTTCGTACGCTCCACTACGTGTGAGTTGCCCGGGCGACAATTTCATTCGGAGTCCATCCTTGTTCGAAACGTACGAATAGAATGCGTTTGCTTGCGGATGGCCGGTTGCCGGCGTAGAATCGCAATACGTTGAATTACAAACGCACACGACACTTCCATAGCCGTACGAACGGGGTATACACTCATTTGCTTCACCTGTAAGTCACCGAATTTAGTCGCTGGAAATTCGGGGAACGCTCGAGTGGTACACGTAAGGCACGGTGATCGGAACAATTAAGTGTAACTGCGAAAATTTGAGTAGTTTGAGAGTCAAACTCTATGAGGTAGTAACGTCGTACCGTGGTAAAGGTTTGAATTCTTTGACAGTAATGAGTTGTTATTTTTGTTGTAAAGATAAGAGAGTAGTGTGTGCTAATGCCAATTATTGTACATTACGTGCGTGCAAGTACCTTTGAGGGTAAAGAGGGTGATTAGGAAGAGTATTTTGTACATGATTTTTCTTTCACTGGCAGCCGGTCCGTAATCTGTAATAGGCTACACGTTTAATTCGAGTTTAATTTTTGTATTCCTGGTAAACATTGTCATATCAAATATCGTTATGCTTTCGTTTCTTGTTTTAGTCTGATATAATATGTAAATTTAGAGAGAACGGACACAATCTTCTTCACTACCTTGTGTCGTTTGGTAGATTCCGGAAGATCTGGTTAAACGTAATGTATATTCGCCGAAGTACGCCGCGACCTAGGTGGGTTACATATCTTTCTTATAATCGTTTGCGCTATAACAAAAAGGCGTGTTTTGTGTCATTTATTAAAATTGAGTCTGTACGTAAAGTAACAGTGCGGTTAAGCGTGTATATAGCATTACGATAATGGCCAGAAAGCAGATATGCACAACTAGTTAAAACGAGCGACGAATTGACAGACAACGGTAATTTTACGCTTCTCTGTTTTTCTCCTCCGATAACACCAATCACACGAACGCACGCGATTTCAACACGAAATAGTTCTATCACCGTTCTTCAGTATGCATCATGCCATGAATCACACTTGAAACGGAGTAGCATCCGTGTGTCTCAATAAATCCTCTAGACTACACTACCGACAAGACTTCCGTACGCCACACGTGACAATCAGGTACTTTATTCGTTGTATTTAATATTATCCGCCATCGCGAATAGGATTTATCCTGACCGGAACCATAAAGAACACGTACAATAATTAACCGTTTAAATGATATCCCGGAGAGCCGACAGTATTAGTTTTTAAAAATTATACTTTCTAATTCGTAGATATTAAAAAATATGTTCACACTTCTTCAATGGATTTGATTAAAATATTTTAAACGAAGGTGTGGCTTTCTGCTCGTGCTTTTTGTTTGTACACACACCCGTTTTATTCATTTACGCACCACCTAAGTGGCAAGGGAAATAAATTAACTCCGCGTTAGCTGTGTCAATAGTTCACGATTCCCGAAATATCGCGGTATCCTTATAATAGCAGTCTTTTCACTTTTAAAAGATAATACTTCGTAATTTGTATAATATGTAAATATGTTCGCACTCTTTTATTGGATTTTATTGAAACACTTTAAACGAACGTGGGCGTCTCTGCTCGTTGTCTTTTTTTTTTATATACACGGACCCGTTTTCTCGATTAACGTGCTGCCTAAGTGACAAGTAAAGCAAAATGAACTCCGCGGTCGACGTGTCAAATGCTCGCGATTGCCGAAACTTCGCGGTATACCTCCGATAATAGCGGACTCCGTGTATTGAAGTAAGTTGCAACCAGCAGCGGTCGGTCGCTTTATATACCTATCATAAGTCAATCGCATAACGCCTGCGAGTCCATTTTGAGTGACAGAACCATGACGCGACTGTGCTATCGGTAGCCTCGAAAAGTGCACAGGCACGTAAAGCAACGTCCATGCTGAGCTTCGCATCATTGCGCGCGCACCTTATCATCTCTTTAAAATGACAACTTACCGATTTCTGATTTGCGCGAATGATTTTGACCTTAGATAGTATCTGATCTGAGAGCATAGCACACGTGTGGTGTTGAAATCGTTACTGTAAAACGATTTCTTACGACGACAAAGTATCGAACGACAGGGTGACGCAATGCACTGCCGCCGAAAACAAAACAGACGCGACACCGACAAAAGCGCAGCGTATCTTCGAGAGCGCGTCCGATCCAGCGAAAGGGTTATTCTTTGCCGAACCACGGACGACAGCACATTTTACGCGATCAGAAGACATTTGTTTTACATTACCTATTGTTATAACGTTCGCGACACACGTTATTCAAAGTTACGTTCCGTTGAGAAGTGTTTGCGTGTAACTCTGACAAGAGTCATTATAGTGATTGGGAAAGAAATTATTCTGAGTGTAGTGCTACATTATTATAATCGCGCCTAATCGTAACTGGTAGACGTAGTTTAATTTCTGTGTCCTCTTTCGCAAAGTCTATCGCGTCGTTGTGGGCTTCAAAACTGAATCTTGTGTCTAGGTAATGCGATCGATGCTGCTCAAATATTTAAAGCTGTGTTATAATAATGATCGCCGGTAATACTGCCGAATAGGTTCCGTGATTCGAAACGTGACGTGACCTACTCGTGGATCTTTCGAATGACAGATGATAAGGCTTGTATGCGTGCCGCGATTATGCTGGTGACAAATACCTTCGGCCGATAATAACTGATTAAATATGCCTTCGGTTTTATCTTCATTCATCAATAATCTTAACTTATACTGGTGCAAAGTTTTAAGTGAGGAGTATCTATGGAAATTACTTTGTCCGACGTTAAACCATCTATAAGTGCCAGTTTATTATCGGTATCGTTTAATGTGTTTGACACTGGATGTATGCGCTCTCTGCCGTACAATTTCAGAATTTATTGCATACCAGTTAATTTGACGCTGCCCTCCTCGTCACATACATGTATATCGGCACAGAAAGTTGCTTATCTCGTGAAGGAGATGAGATATCGAATTGGATAAGAATTTCCTTTCGATTGCTAACCATTATCTATCGCGCACAATGGCCTCCTTCGATTCGACCATCTCGTATTCTGCCTTAATCCTCTAGATTTCCTTATCTCGTCCTACCGCATCTAGAAAGAGTACTTTATTTTTTACTGCATTCCGTTTTTCTGCTCTGAACGTAATAATGACTTCTTTGATAGAGTCCCGGCAAAATGAGACTTTCTCTCACAAAATACCTGAACCGTGGCGTGAATAAAATTCACGTATTAACATATTACAACATCCACGAAAGCTTGTTTGGCAGCATTCCTTTCTTCAGTTTAGGGAATTTTTAACCACAAGAGGGCTTCATATATTTCTTCATTATGCAATTCAAATCACAATAAGGTTGAAATTCAACACATTATCTAGTAAAATTATTTCTGCTTTTATACTATTTTTTTACATCCTAATATATTCTTCTTTCACTCTTCCATATTGCACCTTCTCGTTTCATAGCTTCATTCCCTCTCGACCGCCGATCGGTCCAGAAGTCCACGTTACGAAATGTTTCCTACCCTTTAACGCGTTTTTCATTTTGGCGGATGCCAATGGTTTCAGTCCAGCGACAGTTTGCATTTGGTTACATCAGCGTCCACACATTCTGCGGAAAGCAAGTTTTGATATGTGTGAGGTATCTACAGCATTGAATTACTGCGTATTCTCGATGATTTCGCTCATCCTGGCCTCCTTCGATTCGACCATCTTGTATTCTGCCTTAATCCTCTAGATTTCCTTATCTCGTCCTACCGCATCTGGAAAGAGTACTTTATTTTTTACTGCATTCCGTTTTTCTGCTCTGAACGTAATAATGACTTCTTTGATAGAGTCCCGGCAAAATGAGACTTTCTCTCACAAAATACCTGAACCGTGGCGTGAATAAAATTCACGTATTAACATATTACAACATCCACGAAAGCTTGTTTGGCAGCATTCCTTTCTTCAGTTTAGGGAATTTTTAACCACAAGAGGGCTTCATATATTTCTTCATTATGCAATTCAAATCACAATAAGGTTGAAATTCAACACATTATCTAGTAAAATTATTTCTGCTTTTATACTATTTTTTTACATCCTAATATATTCTTCTTTCACTCTTCCATATTGCACCTTCTCGTTTCATAGCTTCATTCCCTCTCGACCGCCGATCGGTCCAGAAGTCCACGTTACGAAATGTTTCCTACCCTTTAACGCGTTTTTCATTTTGGCGGATGCCAATGGTTTCAGTCCAGCGACAGTTTGCATTTGGTTACATCAGCGTCCACACATTCTGCGGAAAGCAAGTTTTGATATGTGTGAGGTATCTACAGCATCGAATTACTGCGTATTCTCGATGATTTCGCTCATCCGACGGTACTCTGCATGCGTAATCAGGACGAAATCATGCGCGTGTTACATAACGTTGCGAATTTGAGCGGGGAGACGAGACCCAGTGGCATTGTAAAACTACATTGCTGCGAATGTGGCATTGCGGTATGCTCTCTGGGCCCCAACAAGGCTTCACTACAGTGGCTCTTTATCAGACCCTCTCGATTCACAACCTGCCCCTATGCACTGTCTGATTACACGGCCGTGCTCTGAACACTTCTGTACACCGGTTTGATTTCATATTCGCCTTTTACGTACGTACAAAGTCGAACGCGTGTTTTGCCCGATTATCCGCGCTAACTAATTCAGATTTTTTGAGGCAGCGGTTATCAACATGTGCTTGACCTGCAACATTTCTTGATTGACCTTACTAGTTTGGCCGATGTGAGGGTTGTTTCAAAAATATAAATGCATTTGTTTCATTATACCGGGCGCCAGTTACAGCAATCAGTACACATAATGTTGATTATTAACACGTTGACTGCCGTGCGTATTTTGCTGTATTAGAACGACGATGCTATGAAATACTACAGCGTTTGACTGAATTATGCAAAATGTAAATAATGTGCAAGTATTGGAGAGTAAAGAATCGCATCACTATTCTAACAATAACTGCATTTATAAAATAATTATTACTACCCATTGCGAATATTTTCGATCTTCAGTAAAATCTCTTGCGCCGGTCACCGGTGACCCCCACGGCAGCCAACGTGTTAATTTACAGAGACATTTTGCGAAAAACGTTTATGGACAAGTATAAGAGCATCGACGTAGGCTGCGTGATGTTACTCGTTGTCAGTTGCACTTGCAACAAGCATCGTTTCGCAATAAGGGACGCGCTTATCGAGCAAGCGACGTGTTTCTTTCGATTCCGTTTCGCCGGGATGCAATCTTCCTCGGACGAGTTCGTCGGGACATGCGAGCGAAATGTCTGGAAAGGTTGAGGAGACCGGATCGAGAGACAGGCGGGCATAGGCAGATGGGGAGATGAGAAAGTAAGAGATAAAAGTAAAGATTTGAATAGTGACATATTCAATTTCCACCGAGTGATATGTCCCCCGCCTGGACGGTGACTGGATATAGGCGTTAGCGAAACGTGGCCCCGCAACGCGTAAGCTTCACGCCGTATTTCCACGAAAGGCAAACATTTATCCGGCAAATTTATCCGGCGAAAGCTGGCAGCGGGTTTCCTCACTGTTTTCTTCGCACCGCGAAACAGAATGAAATCCGCGCGGCGCGACCCGCTTTATCGTCATTTTTGTCACGTTTGCAACATGGATATGCAAATGTGTGCGTTCGGTGGCCCACGTTCCGTTGGTTCTGGAGGGTGTCCAAGAAGGCTGTGTCGACGGTGTCGTAAGAGGCACTTTCTTTGCTTTCGGTTCTTCGGCGTCTTTATTAAAGTTTTGGGTTTCGGCTCGTTCGTTCTAATGTATTAAACTGCGTCCGAGTATGAATGCGATAGACATGTACAGGGTGCGTCGCCAAAATCCGGACAAATCAAACATTTTCTTGGAACATAATTTTTATTGCAATAATAGAAAAGTAAACCATTTTTTTTGTTACTGTATTGTTTGTTGGGTCATAAAGAAAACATTCACTCAATATAACCCCCCTCTGCTTGAATGACCGCCTCCATTCTCGGTCTAAATCTGTCGCAGGCCCGTTTTAACGAGCCTCGGTTCATATCGGCGTATGCCACTTCAATAGCGCCTCTTAATGATGAGACATTGGGATGTCTGGACTTGTTGGTGACCCTTTCGATCACGCTGTCTACATAATAGTCGAAAGAATTTAAATCTGGGCTGTTGGGAGGCAGAAAAGCAGGTTACAGCGTTCAACTCGCTTTGTCCTGGCAGCTTCGGAAAGCATCTGTCTCACTTTTATCGCATAAGACTTGTAGCGGAGGTCCTCCTCGACGATTCGACGCATAATTTTTTCGCTTACACCGACAATCGACGAGAATTTTCGGATCGACTGCCCTGGATCCTGAAAAATGAGCTCCTGAGCCCGTTGAATGATTTCGGGCATCCTAAAAACGCGCTCCTTCGAGTTACTTTTCCTGGCCGGTGTTGCAAAACCTTCGCTGGACTTCTCAGACTCGTTATATCTCGCGACAACATCATACACAGTCGATCTTGGGTATCCGAAAAATCGAATCATTTCTGTCGCTGAGCGCCCAGCGCGAATACTTTCGATAATCGCGGCTCTTCGATTATACTCTGCACTTTGGTTTAACATAGTTACAGTTTCGAGGTTATGAATGTTTATTACATGCTTTAAATTATTTCGTTGCCAATAGCAACATCTCCAAGTGGTATAGAACGATGGGAAATTTAAATTGAATTTTGTCCGGACTTTGGCGACGCACCCTGTATACGTTTCACGGTACGCGTGACCCGTGCGTTCGCTCTGGGATGTGTAAACGATATGGTACATATCTGAATAAATTGATTTTATAATTCTTGTGGATCTTAGTATGTTATCAAAGCATCGCTGGGAGTAGTTTCGACCATAGTCACCGTCAGCGTCTTTATTAGAAGATTTTGCACTCGTTTGTACTTAGGTCTCAAAGTGTCTGCCTCCAAGTGTGAATGCAACGGACATATACATATATGTTTTACATTACACAAGACCTATATTTCCACTTTGGGATGTGTAAACCCTAGGTACATATCTGAATAAATTAAACCTCATAATTCTTGCATTTTTAACATGTTATCAGATAATGTTCGACATTAATTTCGATCATATTCGCAGTCCGCGTCTCTATTAGAATTTTGGGTTTTACTCGTTCGTTCTAATGTACTAAAGTATCTGCCTCCATATATGAATGCACCGGGCGTATATACGTTTCACATTACACGTGACCTATATTTCCACTCCGGCATATATACACGTTACGTTGCATTAATAAATTAAAAGTTATAATTCTTGTGCATCTTATCATGTTGTCAGAGCATGTACTCGCTTGTGTCAATGACATGACCGAACCTCATCGCTCTCCGCATACAGCGATTGGTCCGTGCTCAGGCGAAAATGCGCACATTAATAATCCGCGGTTAAACCTCCATCGATGTGTTACTTGTCCGTGACGTGTTATCCGGACACGTGTCCACATAGGCCCTTTTCGAGATCTGCAAACATTTATCCTTCATACTAATCGCATTACCGGCGACTGGTTACCAGCGCACGCGTTCCACGTACTCTCGGCGAGGGCTGCCCTTATTTGACACGAATCAATAAATCGATCGTTAAATAACGTTCGCTCGGAAAGGAGCGCGGAAGAGAATAAAAAAAGCTCCGCTCCGGCTATCAGTCGCAGCGTTCGCAGATGTCTATTGCTCATACGTACGTATCGTATGCACGTACGTACACATTCGTCTGCGAACAGTCGCTCGTATATCGGGCGGAAAATCGTTGAGATTTTATTACTTACCGTCCGATCAATATTCCGTTTCTACATCGATTTTGTCGGCCGGCGGATATATTTGAATATAAATAGCGATGCTCAGTTCAACGCGCACGACAGGGCGTACATATACGTACACATATCGGGGTACAGGCCCTTTGTGCTGTATATGACAAATTGTTCACCGCAATTAGGAATAGGCGTGCGCGGGACAAGCTTCATGAATGTTTGCCACGATGCGCACGAACAGGTACACACTGATTTCCATTTGCGCGGGTGTGCAATGGGCGCCAGATACGTATTCAGTGCGCATCGTTAGTGCTACAAGTGCTTCTCTGTTTCTCAGTTCGGTTCCGAACAACTGATTACGCATAGTTGGATCGAACTGGCGCGTATGCAGGTAGATATTAAAATATGTGTTTTCGTAACAATAGTAATTGAGATTCGTGAAAACCCCCAGGGGTTTGTCTGACAAGGGGAGGACCGCCGGAAACGGGTAGCACCCCCGATTTTCGAAAAAATCAATGTAAAAGTCAAAGTTTTCCGCTCTACAAAATTGTGAGCATTACCATCTTTGTGAAAAGACGGGTGCAATATTTTCGGCTAGACGATGTCTGTGCAAAATTTGGAAAAAATCGGTCACATATACAGTCCTCGTCTTGTCAGACAAGTACGGGTCTAGCGATCCCGGGGTACCTGAGCTGGTTACCTTTCCTAAAAAGGCGTACGTCCCCTACGACACAGGGGAATTAGGCTGTGAAATTAGAGATAAGGTGGAAATGGTATAATGAAATTAACAGGTACGCCATGCGCTGCTAGTATATCGTTGCAAAGTTAGAAACGCTGGAATAATCCGTACACGTTGCCATTGATAATGAGCACATAGGTATTCATATAGACAGAGTTAGGATGTGGGTTATCTTTTAACAGAATTAATAATAATTGCATTTAATTTCGAGAGCAATGCCACTGATTATGTCACCGACGGGTCGGCAATAAATATCAATCGTGAGAATAATAATAACAAATAGAGCGATATGAAGTCACCGCGTGTAATCGTGTCGAATTGCGAATATTTGTATTTGTGGGGTTGTTGAAAACGGAAAAGTGTCTCAGAAGATTATTTTGTATTTACAACCGTTACTAAATTATCTCTGTAATTATAATCGGCGCTAAATTATGAGTTTACTGTAAAATGTGTTATTTTTTCGTCGATGTCATTCGGTATAAAGAATTGTCAGTCATAAAATCATAAAATGGTTACAAAAAAATAACTAAATATACAGATGTTAGAGATATCATCTAACGAAGTAGATATAGCTATGAAAAATAACGCTCGTAAATAAAACTAACTTAATGCAGTTTAAAAAGCAAAAGCAAATTGTGCACGCAGAAATAACAACGGCTTTACACAAGTTGCTGTTACGCTCCAGACATTTCACTAATACAATTTTATTAAACGTCTAATCTGTCTGCGTTGTTACAGCTAAACTTAAACTACCGCGCATTATCAAGAGATCTCATTTAATCACCTTCGAAAAATCTCAAGCATGCACGTGCTTCTGTTACAATGACAAATGATTACGCCGTCTCGCATTTATAAAACGATGCTCGTCGGCATCGATTCACATAACCACATTGCACTACTTTATAGCCGAGGGCGGGCGCTCGCACTCAGGCAATTCGTTTTCGGCTGTGGATCGATGTAAATTTTACCTTATCATTGAAATCGGCAGATTGAACCGTTAACCGCAGCTGGTCGCGTCGGGATCGTGTCATCAGTCCCATGTGCGGCCACCTGTTCCGTCGGAAAAACGGAGAACTCCGTTTAAACGGCCGTCTCTCATTTTACTTTTTCAACGGAGATCGCTAAATGCTGTCCGTCGCTGATCCTTAATTTCCGACGATCGCTCGAGACCCGCGATTGTTCGGCGTGATTTTAACGTTATTCGCCAGTTGTCCCTCCGCCGCTACCTAGCCGAGTGCGGAACGTGACGCTTTTAATTTTATTTATTGTTCCGATGCGGAACTTGTTACGTCGGGGAATAAGGTCAGACTCGATTTATTCGCTCACGACCCGAAAGCGACAAATCTTCACGGGCGAGTCGTCCCCTTCGAATCTCGACACTGACTTTACAAAACGTCGCTTTCACTTCACGGCCGAAGTTTCCATTCGTTCGATAAATTACGTCGAGCTTAAAACCGCACCTGCTTCTTTCCCGTTCAATTCGCTGCTGCTGTTTCCCGTGCGACGAATTGAAAGATCTGTTTTTCTGTCGGTGCAGTTGACCAGCAGATCAGCGCTATTTATTTCTATCCACGTGTGGTTAGTCTTTCGTTCGGTAGAGTACTTGCAATTTGTTGTGAATTTACGAATTTAACACTAGGCTGTCGAGCATATATACCTGTTTCTATGGATACGCGTCAAAATGAATAAAAGCCAACATTTTCTTGTACAGATAACTGCTGTGTACTTTCTTTTTGAATCCACAAAACGAAGAAAACAATGAAACTTGTAAGACGACTTCGTGCCACGAGGGCAACTGAAATACCGAGATCCGTTCTTCGTTCTGATGCTTATCGCTTTTCGGCATTACGAGTTTTCAACGTAAATACGGAGATATGAACGTAAGCAGGTACGCCAACCGCTGCAGATTTGAGATGTTGGGTTTATAGCATCTGCGCTGCACTGTGTGTACTTACTTTTGACAAGTGCTTTGTAAGAACTTCTTGATTACGTTGATATTTATTTCTGAAGTAATGCTTTCATGTCCAAAACTGGTTTACTAGGATTACTGCTTAATTTGCGATGATGTCAAGATGGCGCGAATCCGCAGAAATAGGTATATGACAAAAAAACTTCAGGATTAGAAGGTTTAGAAGGATACTAATTCGGATACACATTAGTCTTATCAAATGGACGAAAGTCAACACATCTAATAAGAGAGGAATCTAAACAGGTTCTGTCGTTTTCGTTGAGAAAATCAAAATGTCTCAAAATAACGCTAGTACGAACTTAATGCATTCCGTCAGTAGCTTATTCCGTGCATTACCCGATCTTTTATTAGTTGCAATAATATTTCATTGCGCGACTACCGGCGTTTCCGGTTAAAACAGCGTGCTCTCATCGCAAGCACTCTTTTTGGCGAAATAAATGACTTCTGCGGTCTGGGGAGCCGACTCGGAGAAGAACCGTAACAAGTTTATTTGCAATGCAACCGTCAACAGCAGGTGCTTTACATAGTTTCTGCCGGCGGTCCATTGCCCATTTTATTCTCTTGTAAAATTGCCTCGACCTCTCCAGCTGCCACGTCGGCGGATTCGGCCATTCCCGGGTTTCATCCTCACGTTCAACCTTTCCGCAAACATCTATTACCTCTTACCCTACGTCGTTCGGTCGTTCCCGTGTTTATAGTCTATGCCAATGTGTCGCGGGTCAAAATCCAACGCGTCGTTAAAGCCGCGTCGTTGCTGAAATCTGTTACGGTCGCCTGGCACCCTCCTCAATTGCCACGCAGGAGGTGAAGACTGATCGTTTGAGGTTCAACGCTGATGGTGAGCTGATAGTTGGTTGCACAATTAAGCGCGTCACAGTTCATGAAGTATTTTTGTCAGTCTTACATATAAAACAAAGAACACGTAAAGTTTTTTTATGGCTGAAAATGCTTGATTTTTTAATTTTACTTATATCTTATTCTCATTATTATAATTTGCATTCTGCGTTTTATCTATTATTATTGTTTATATCATTTTTTATATTAGTGAAAGTGATGCATCAAGTACTGGAATAGAAGTGATTAGCATACATACTGTCCACTTCTGAGAAGGTTCCGAAACGTGTTGAGAGTTTTATAATAAAATTCTAAAATCAAGCATTTTTAGATATAAAATGCTTTTACATATTGATTTATTTTCATAAAACAAAGTTCCACATTTGCACAAAACACGCGGATAGTAGAAAAGTAATGTTTCTGGATAAGGATGATTCGTCGGTGTCTCAACGGTGATGATAAGCTGATAGTTGATAGCAAAATTAATGCGCGTCACAACTCATGAAGCAATTTTTCCAGTTCCAGGAGTGATTAGCATACATACTATTCACTTCTGAAGAGGTTCCGAAACATGTTGAGAGTTTTAATAATAAAATTCTAAAATCAAGCATTTTTAAATATAAAATGCTTTTACATATTGATTTATTTTCATAAAACAGAGTTCCATATTTGCACAAAACACGCGGATAGTAGAAAAGTAATGTTTCTGGATAAGGATGATTCGTCGGTGTCTCAACGGTGATGATAAGCTGATAGTTGATAGCAAAATTAATGTGCGTCACAACTCATAAAGCAATTTTTCCAGTTCCAGGAGTGATTAGCATACATACTGTCCACTTTTGAGAAGGTTCCGAAACATGTTGAGAGTTTTATAATAAAATTCTAAAATCAAGCATTTTTAAATATAAAATGCTTTTATATATTGATTTATTTTCATAAAACAGAGTTCCATATTTGCACAAAACACGCGGATAGTAGAAAAGTAATGTTTCTGGATAAGGATGATTCGTCGGTGTCTCAACGGTGATGATAAGCTGATAGTTGATAGCAAAATTAATGTGCGTCACAACTCATGAAGCAATTTTTCCAGTTCCAGGAGTGATTAGCATACATACTATTCACTTCTGAAGAGGTTCCGAAACATGTTGAGAGTTTTAATAATAAAATTCTAAAATCAAGCATTTTTAAATATAAAACGCTTTTATATATTGCTTTATTTTCATAAAACAGAGTTCCATATTTGCACAAAACACGCGGATAGTAGAAAAGTAATGTTTCTGGATAAGGATGATTCGTCGGTGTCTCAACGGTGATGATAAGCTGATAGTTGATAGCAAAATTAATGCGCGTCACAACTCATAAAGCAATTTTTCCAGTTCCAGGAGTGATTAGCATACATACTATTCACTTCTGAAGAGGTTCCTAAACATGTTGAGAGTTTTAATCATAAAATTCTAAAATCAAGCATTTTTAAATATAAAAGGCTTTCATATATTACTTTATTTTTATAAAACAGCGTTCCAAATTTGCACAAAACACGCGGATAATAGAAAAGTAATGTTTCTGGATAAGGATGATTCGTCGGAGTCTCAACGGTGATAAGCTGATAGTTGATAGCAAAATTAATGCGCGTCACAACTCATGAAGCAATTTTTCCAGTTCCGTGAAGACCAGCGCTTTTGTGTAACTGGACACAAAGCATGCCGCCAGTAGACAAGCAATGTTTCCGCTTGACTAACTTTTCATTCCCGGGCCTTACTTTGTGAACGCGTTCAAAAATGTATTGCCAGAAACCCACTATACTCGCCCTTCTTCATTACGAAGATTTCATAAATGCATCATAACCGCTGACTTACGAATTATTAAAGCATAGAACACGCGACCGGATACTATTGCAGAAGTACAATCCATCTGTAGCGTCGGTGCGAGTGTCTGCCAACTGAACGTCGGTTCCGTTGCAACACCGGGAAGAAATCTTTTCCGAACCTCGCCCACAATGCGAATCACGGCTTCCAATTCTGTTCTACCGCAGTTTCGTCTTTTTTTTTCTTTGTCGCGGGCACGTACATAGCGCATTGAATCCCCTGAAATTACTTCCTCGAGTTCTACTACGCCCCGTTCCAGCGCGCGGATCGTAAGGGAAGTTTTATAACGCGCTTTAAGGAGATCGTTCCGCGTCGTGGACAGGTCGATAAGTGGGTACGATACGAATGAGGAATTCTCCCGTTCTCTGTAAATCAGGCCAGGAGTCACCCCTCTTCTTCTACATCGTGTACGCGAGCCGATACGCGCTGCGATTTTAAGGGCCAGGATATGGTTAGGTGAGCCGTGAAAATAGGCTGATTCGAAGATTGAACGGAACTGGTTAACGCATCGGCACTTGGAGGGGCATGCACAACAACGATAACATTATCTCCTAGGCCGAGAGCACACTCATCCCTTACGCGACCCGACGGCGTGTAGCGAGAAAAATGGCCCGTAGCAATAAATTCGTTATACGCCGTTGAATGATAATCCGCGTGGCTTTCGGCAACTTTGAGCTTTTAGGCCACGGCGACGCTCCCGATTTATATACTTCAGTACTTTATTTAGCTTGCTAACCGACGCGTCGTCGGACAATATTTTCTACAGTGAAAATATCTGGGTGCCCCTTTTTTTCAAAATAATAGTTTTTTTTTGTGGGAGATGTGAAAACGTGGGCTTAGGAATATGAAAGTTTTAAGCGGTGCATTAGTCTGGACATTGTTACTAACGGTGGACAATGAAATAAAAAGCCAGTTTTTGGTTGAAACTGGAAACGGATTGAGGACTTTTATTTGAACGTGTCTATGTGTTCATGGTGTATTTTTCTGATTGAGCAATTATTATAGATTCTTTATGAGGGGGCACCGACTGTTCTGAAACACGTAAAGCCGTTCAAGTAAGAGTTCTCAATCGGTTGCATTTTCATCTCATTTTCAAAAAGGATTTATCTCATCATTTGCTATCAGTAACATGAAAAGTAACATTTTTACGGGTAAACGCCACACGGTTCGCGTGTGAGCGATCAACGCTTCAACGCTTCAAATTCACGCTTGATCAATTTTTTCCCGTTTCCGCCTATTGATTAGCGTATGCGTTCAATCACGCTGATCCGCATCGCGGATTATCGGTGATTTCGGCGCGGCTGCAATGTATCGGTCGGGAAAATAAATAAATGGTGATATTTGATGTCAGGATACGGCAGTCATTATAAAAAAGGAAACCGTATTGTAGGATTGCGCACGCACGTGCAAATCGCGCAGTTCTCGTTCTCTCATCCCATCTCGCCGAAAATACATATTTGCAACGTGGATCAGCCGTCGAGTGCGTCTGTCGGACAGCCTATAATATGTCGAACTATTGCTGTGCGGTTGGAAATATGACGATACGTGTTGACGTTCCGTTAGATTTGATGTAACGAAAATACGAAAGAACGAAATGCACGCCATGTTATCCTACCTGGCGCGTGATTTTTCGAAGGTTTGGCTTTATTGAAACTGCAGTGACTTTTTGTGCTCATTGAAGAGCGCGTGAAGTAAACGTTGAGACTCGCGACGTTGGGCTGAGATTTTACGAGACGAAAAGGGTATGAAAGACGAGGAAATATTGCGTACCAAAATTAAGAATATTGAAAAAGAAGGTGTGTGCGAGAAGTGAAACTTCAAAGATATAGGAATAGGAAATTTGCAGGGTAAAAGCATATTCAAAACATATGTAATTATGCGTTGAAAGTAAATCTTGATAGCTAAAACGATAGACAAAATATTATACATAAATTCGGGACTGGAGTTTACCTCAATATATACCAAATACCGCGTCGATAATTGTCCTATCATTATTCCTCTTCAGTTTCGATATCATTGAAGAAACTGAATATAATTAGTATTTCACCTCAATTTTCGTTAAATTAAGCTGCACCCTCTAGAGTATATGCAAGCTATAAAATCAATTATATCACTGATTCTCTTATTTGGTAATATATATACATCCACAACAATAATTGTTTGCCCACTTTCAACAGTATATCTCATTGTACATATTTCTACCACTGCCGTGGCAGTCACTGTCACAGCGTTAACCCGTTTTAACCCTTTGACTGCATGGACGCATATATACGTCCGCCGAAATCTTTCGGTGTAGACTATGGACGCATATATTTTGTTTCTCAATCGTTTCGATTTCTTACCTATTGCCACCACAATTATCAATGTACGAGATGAATACACATGAAAATGATTTATTAAATAATTTTCTTGCATTATTTAATTTGGCGTGAATGAAAAATTACCAGTAGAACTTAGTTGCGCCTTACATAATCAATCACTAGAGTTTGCTCTAGTGAAAAGAATTTCGTCCTCAGCGTGCGCTTCGGTCGGAAGTATTCAGCAGTCAAAGGGTTAACACTTTGCGGACGGATGGCGAGATATCTCGTCATTCCTATTTCGTCGTTCGGGGCCGTTGACGAGATATATCGTCTTGCGTATTTCGTCATTTTAGAACATTGGCGAGATATATCGTCTTGCATATTTTGCCGTTCGGGACAGGTCACGAGATATCACGTTGCTACATGATTGTCAGCGGCAGTTTTTCATAATTTGTATTGCAAATGAATTATTTGAAACCCTGAAATATGGATAGCGGCAAAACGATTAGCAATATTACAGAAATATTTGCGGACAGTTTAAGGGATACATAAAGTGATGACGAGAATATGAATATTTGTGAGGACTTTGTCGTGTTCCACTTCACTTAGTGTCATGTTTTACGAAATATCATACTTTAAAAAATGTGTAGTTTTTACACATTTTTACTTATTGAGAAATATTAAAAAAACATTCATTTTTAAAGTTGTTAAAAATAAATATTTCACGGGACAATGATTTTTAACACGTTACTGCCAAACGTATTTTGCTCTATTAGAATGCACCGTTCCAATATAAATTGCTTTTACAAGATTCCAAACAGGCTTCATTGCGAATTTTTTGCATTTTTAGTCAAATATTTTGCACCGGTCACCGGTGACCACCGTGTCAGTCAACGTGTTAACTACTAACAAATCATCACTAATTTAAAGATATTTGACGCAAAAAAATACCCGGCCACTGGGTACGATTAGCAATAAAATGCTCGATCCGCAAAGTGTTAACATAAAATATGACTCAGTGTGCCGAGTCACTCTCCTGCGAAACAAGAAGTTTCTCACCAAAAAATCGATGAAACTCCCTACGAAAAACGTCTAACATAAATGTAACCCCTTCGACACAGGACCCGTCATCCAGTCGAACATTCGCCACCCACCATCTTTCCGCGCTTGCCACTTGGCGAAACTTCCGCAGCACGCTGGCGTGTCGCCGAGTGCATCGCTTACGCATTTGTAACGCGGCGAGTTCGCATAATCCGAGTAGGTTATAAATCCGCCGTTAAAAATTTCTGGGCCCACGTGCGCCGGGGACGTATCGATTACGCATTTGTAACGCGGCGTCGGGCAAATCTCCGCAGTCATAAATCTCCGCCGGGATGGAAAAAAAGTCTCCGTCTCGCAGTGACGCGCGTGTATCGATTGTTCGCATCGAAGAGGCCGAGGCCGCGCGCGGCGTCGGGCCACAAATCTTCGATTATTAATTTCCGCGGGCGTATTGATTATACATACGCGCGCTCGGGCCGATCGTTTCGCGTAGAGTCCTGGCTGCGGCAGAGTGCTCATCCCACAGGAGAGCCCGTGCGAATTGTCGGCAATTACCTATTCAACGCGACCTCGCTCCAGATACTACGCATCCAGTTCCTCCTTCGGATGCGCCGCGTGTGTCGGGTGGGCCGCAGTCGTAAGACGGTAATCGGTAAACCGCATTCAGTTTTGCTCTTTCACTGACGTTGAATTACTGTTCACCGCGGGGCCGGAATGAAACGTTAACGAGGCGTGCTGCCTCCCCGTGCGCGCTCACTCGTTACACGCGTGCGAATGAAATTAAATAACCGAATGACGTATGCGCGCTATTCCTATCCTGCGCCTTCAGGAGCGACGACGCGCACACTTTCGGGAATTACTTCGCGGCTCGACGTCGTTTTCCTGGCAAGCGGGACGTTTGTCGGGATGTCGGCAAGTCGCCCGGCTGACGTGCGCGACGAACTTGTGGAAGACGTGGGCATGGATGGTGGGATGCATAATTTCAACCTTGCGCTCGACTGTTGCCTCGGAGGGGACACAACGAAATTGCATCTTGTTACTGCGTACGAAATGTTAATCATTTTCTGTCGGTCAAATGGTTTGATTCGATTGAGTGAAAGCTCTATGTTTCGAGACATGTGAGCCTCCTTTGGATTAACACTTTGACTGCCACGGTGGTCACCGGTGATCGATGCGAAAAATTTGACTAAGAATGCAAAAAATTCGCAATGAAGCCTATTTGCAATCTTGTAAAAGCAATTGATATTGGAACGGTGATTCAATAGTTCGGCTTCTAACACCTCTGCGTTATCTTCCTTTTTGCACGATTTGATCATACTGTGCGGTATTTCATCGCATCGCAGTTCTAAAATAGCAAAATACGCTTGGCAGTCAACGTGTTAAATGAAAAATATAAAGAAACGAGAAATTATTACACATTACACCTTAGAGAATAAGGTATAAAAAATGAAACTATAAACCAGAGAAGTATAAATTATACAATTTATATTTCATTCCATAAAATTATTTGATAAAAGTTTCATACAAAATATAATTCGAACAACCCTTCAGCATGGATGGTGGGATGCATAATTTCAACCTTGCGCTCGACTGTTGCCTCGGAGGGGACACAACGAAATTGCATCTTGTTACTGCGTACGAAATGTTAATCATTTTCTGTCGGTCAAATGGTTTGATTCGATTGAGTGAAAGGTCTATGTTTCGAGACATGTGAGCCTCCTTTGGATTAACACTTTGACTGCCACGGTGGTCACCGGTGACCGATGCAAAAAATTTGACTAAGAATGCAAAAAATTCGCAATGAAGCCTATTTGCAATCTTGTAAAAGCAATTGATATTGGAACGGTGCTTCAATACTTCGGCTTCTAGCACCTCTGCGTTATCTTCCTTTTTGCACGATTTGATCATACTGTGCGGTATTTCATCGCATCGCAGTTCTAAAATAGCAAAATACGCTTGGCAGTCAACGTGTTAAATGAAAAATATAAAGAAACGAGAAATGATTACACATTACACCTTAGAGAATAAGGTATAAAAAATGAAACTATAAACCAGAAAAGTATAAATTATACAATTTACATTTCATTCCATAAAATTATTTGATAAAAGTTTCATACAAAATATAATTCGAACAACCCTTCAGCATGGATGGTGGGATGCATAATTTCAACCTTGCGCTCGACTGTTGCCTCGGAGGGGACACAACGAAATTGCATCTTGTTACTGCGTACGAAATGTTAATCATTTTCTGTCGGTCAAATGGTTTGATTCGATTGAGTGAAAGGTCTATGTTTCGAGACATGTGAGCCTCCTTTGGATTAACACTTTGACTGCCACGGTGGTCACCGGTGACCGATGCAAAAAATTTGACTAAGAATGCAAAAAATTCGCAATGAAGCCTATTTGCAATCTTGTAAAAGCAATTGACATTGGAACGGTGCTTCAATACTTCGGCTTCTAGCACCTCTGCGTTATCTTCCTTTTTGCACGATTTGATTATACTGTGCGGTATTTCATCGCATCGCAGTTCTAAAATAGCAAAATACGCTTGGCAGTCAACGTGTTAAATGAAAAATATAAAGAAACGAGAAATGATTACACATTACACCTTCGAGATTAAGATATAAAAAATGAAACTGTAAACCAGAAAAGTATAAATTATACAATTTACATTTCATTCCATAAAATTATTTGATAAAAGTTTCATACAAAATATAATTCGAATACCTCGTAAAAAAATATGTTGGAATGTAAAGTTTTCTATAAACATGATACTTTGTGATTACTCCCGCGTTCGTTCGTTATGTTTGATTAACCGAGACGACGAGAATTGATATCGCTTCATAGATACCCTGAGCTGACATTAAGTAGTGCATATGCACGCCGGCGCTATTAATTGCGGGGAGGTATACGGTAATGCCTGCGCAAATACATAGATACAAGAAACTTTCGCATGACGCTACGTAGGTAGAGCACGGCGTGCCACACAATGGCATAGACTTATGCAAATTGTGGACGAAAGTTTTTAATGAAAATTTGTAATCTTGGATTTTCTAAAAGGCTTCAAAGTTTCAGGATGTGATGAAAATGTTAATCAAACAGCATCTTCGGAGTAAGACGTGGGATTGCCCAATGCCGCCCACCGTTTGCATTTAAATATCCATTTTGGCTTTCGCCTTATTTCATTAGATTTATCGCGGGAGTCTATTTTGGGTAATGGAAGGCGTTACAGAAGTTCAATGCTCGTGCACATTCGGCGACCTTGCTGCGTAAGCTTATTATCAGGTGGTGATAATATTAGCCTTGTTGGAATGACGGGTTCATGCGGGCATAATTTTACACATGTAATATGTTGGGTTGGTCAATCATTCTTACGTAATATAGATTAAAGATTTTTAATCGGTTAGTCGAATGACTCTTTATCCAGAAGGGCACAGAATTTTCAAAGAACAGAATGATGAAGACGCGTGATAGTTGGCTGAAGATAAACAATAAAACATTGAACACATGTTCGATCAAGATATTCCTGAAAATAAAATACGTTTCTTCAATTTTTCCGTACAAACCGAGTGAACTTTTTGGCGAACCCAATACATTACATTGCATTACATGTGGGGCAGTACACGCAGTGCCATCAACGAATCTCTTCTCTCAACTCGATACGGTGGAAGCTTTTGAGTGGTTGCCAAATAATGCCAAACGTTTTATTGTAGGATCGCTCTTGTGCGGCAGGAGAGTTCCAACCGTTCTGCTATACCACTCTAATAATTCTAAGCGATTGCATCTTTTCCCGCAAAACTCCCGGCTTTTAATTTCAAACGGACGCGAATTTCATTTCGATCGCTCCGCATTTAGCGTGGCGCAATATGCCGCAAGATGCGGCATGAATATTAATTCGCGTGCAGGTTAGACGTGGATGCGGTGAAAAACCAAACCCGTTCCTAATGTATTTCGGATAAAAGAATGGAGGACGTCTCTTCGTTTCCTTCGTAGCGATGCGAAATTAATGCGCGGCTTCGATTTTAACCTGGCACGAATTCCGTTTTCCCGCGAAAATGGCAATTTGAGGCCGATGCGTGTTCTGTGCATATCGATGCAGCATGTGAATTGCGGGTTTTAGTCGCAATTGCGCGTTCTCCGAACGTGTACGAGCCTTGTTCCTTTTCATGAGATGTCTACATCTGTGGCCATTTTATAAACGAACGTGAAGCGTTGGTTTAGGGTATCGTGTCGAAGCGCTTTTGATTGTAAAAATCGTGTACACAATATAAAAAGATGATAAGATTACAGGCGGGTTTTAAAATGTTCAATGACAAGGTTTATGAATTTTTTCAAATAATGTCGCGACTTCTTGTTAACGAAACAGTTGCCCTTGCAGTATTTACCGAAAGGCTGACAGTGAAGTGGAAAAGTTAATCTGCCGGCAACTTTGAGCAGCGAAGGAGCGCTTAACTCTTCATTCTCACAAAGACTCCTGATTACTACTAGTGCGCTGCACCACTTGCGATCATGTAAAATTAATTGTACATTTAACATTAATTATTTAACATGAAATGAATTTCTGCTATATAGCGTCGAAATTAATGCAAACGTCAGCATCTAACGCGTTACCTTTGACGAAACATAACGCTTAACCTTTTAGGTACGGCTGAATTCTGCGCGTGGTTATTTCCCTGGACGGTAGAGTCTAACGCGAACTAAGTTTAAGAAAAATATTTTTTGAAACCATACAACACTGCAATGTCTAACAGACAATGCCGTTCTCTACACGAGTACATTGGAGAGAAGTGTTTGATGATTAAATTATAATTCATTTTACAAATACATACAATTCACTTTAATAACTAATAATACAATTGAGTATTATATATTTTAAAACATGGTACGACACATAGACCCACGTCACAATCTTCACACTCATAGGTTGATCTTCGTCTTATATCGTTTTTTAAACATACAATACAATTTCGTAACGCTTTTTTAATTTTTTTGGATTTACAGTACGATTGAAAATGTTTTTTTGGTTAGTTTAACGGCTGATCAACGATATATTTGCTTCAGCTAATGTGAAAGATGACATCCGCGAAAGCCACTATAGTGGCGTGTCGTCCTGAAAATGATATCCGCGAAAGCCATTATAGTGGCGTGTCGTCCTGAAAAAGATATCCGTGAAAGCCACTGTAGTGGCGCGTCGTACCTAAAAGGTTAACTTAGTACATAAGAAAACCATGCTGTTTCACTCCTTAACCCTACATTTCAGAAACATCCTGTACACTCCCTTTCGAATTTCACTTTTACCGCGATTTCTCGCTAACGAAACAGGCGCCCTTTCAATATTTACCGAAAGGCAGACAGTGAAGTGGGAAAGTTAATCTGCCGGCAACTTTGAGCGGCGAAAGAGCGCTTAAGTCTTCATTCTCACAAAGACCCCTGATGACTAGTACCGCGCGCCGCACCACTTGCGGTCATGTAAAATTAACACCGGTACTGATTATGCGCCGTTGCAAATTCCGTTTTCATCGGGCTAACGTAATCTGCGAGGCAAGAGAACGAGCAGGTGGTTCGGGAGGGGCGGGTGTGGTTTTCATAGAGGATCCCGCTGATAGTGTGTAGCGGAGAATTTACAGGTACCGCTGGCGGATACATCGAATGCATCGGGCGGGGATAAATGAGATCAGCGGACGGTACAGGTGTGGTGTGCATGGCACAGTGCAACCGCCTAATAACTTATGATTACTTTTGCAAATCGCTTTAGCCGAATTAGCGATCGTAAAGTGCGAACCGGGTTGGATGAAGCATCCGAGTCTGGGCACGCGAGCAACAAATTATCTGCACTGCATGTCTACGTCTGTTGTACGTCACCGAGCGATTGTGAGGACTGCGTTTTTCAACGATGTATTTAAATGTAGGGATCGTTCGTGGTGTGCTTTTACGTAACGGTTGAGATAGAGTACGAACGGAGATGTAAAATATGAATTGATAAGAACACGCGTTGACAGTCAGCGGGCGGAGTGTAAAACGTTAATTCTTGCATATTCTATTTCACGATACGAGAGTCTATATATCATCGTATGCGTCCGACAGAAAGATTGTAGTGGAAAACGGCTCGCAAAAGCTTTTTTACATAACAATTCGTATGTAATGGTCGGCAATTCTTTCTCCAACGTGCATAGCATTGCTTCCGTATCACGAATTTGAGACATAATGACGTTCAATACTCTCCAATTTTTAAATATGAGTTCGGTTTTCACTAGAAATCGGTTCGGCATTTTCAGTATCCTTGATAGTCACGCAATCGTAGAGCGCGTAAGATGAGATATCTGCCATTTAGGAGATCGACATTAAATTTTGCATATACCATCCCCTATGGAAGTACCAATGAAACGATTTAAATACATGGTCTGCATTCGGTTCAAACCATGTCACCTGTCATTCTACCCTGATCATCTCTTCAGGACAGAAATATCGTACTAACTTTCTCGTAAAACATTTTTTCATATAAATCAATCGTACCCAATTTTTGGTCGTTCTACGCAATAATGTATAATTATGTGCTCGTAATGAAAGTTTCACCGTGCCCTCCCAGGGTAAGACGCAAAATTCGCACGGTCGTTATGTCAACAAACCCGGCGCACAATTTCGTTTCCGCGAACGTGTTCTATCGGCAATAGAAGTTTCGTGTACGAGCGTAGAATGCGACGCGATTTGCGGGAAAGGGCGAGTGTCTCGCGTGGGTAAATAAAACGACAAATGAAAAAGTCGTCGGGCCCGTGCAACGCGCAGCAGTTACACTTGGAAGGCACTCGGCCCATGGCGTTCGTAAGAATAAGTGCCACTTTACTCGGGCGGAGCGAAATTAAATTCAACCAAGATAAATGACGTTGCTAAGCCAGCTCCGGGTGCGAACATGTGAAATGTAAATTAGTTTAAATTAAGGCACAGAGCAGTCACGGCTCCTATTAAATATATAAATATGCCCCCTATCCCACGATACCCAACACCTACACGCAACCGGTGCTTTGCGTCCGACTGATGGCGATGGCGGTTTTAATTAAATTGAAAAAATGTCGCCCGACAAATCGACGGACCTCTATTACAGCCACACTCGCGCACACGGTTAGGCAGGGTCTGTTGACGATCAATGACACGTCAGTCAGACAACGCAAGGTATCGATGTAACAGCTGAGTACGTCGGGAATTTAATAGCTTTGACATTTTTTAGTTTCGTTCGAGTCGTTCTACATATGTCAAACAAATCATAAATTATTTTGATGATAAATATTTCTTGTACCTATTTTGGAGGCAAGTAGTGTGCGGACAATAGGTAGTCGTAATGCGATATCAGTTGAGCACAGTGATAAATCGGGATACGTTTCGTTACGGTTAGAAAAAGTATCGACAACAAATTCGCGAATGTCAATGGTCGACGTTCACTTCTTGCGGCACATGGTGCAGTGAGCTTATTTCGTGATGCTCGCTGCTTCCTAACGTTCGTTATCCGCGTGAATAAAGAATTTCATTTAGAAATTGTTGCGCGCGGGACTACGTCAAATTGCAAAAAAAGTTCATCCGCGCATGGAACTGTACCGAAGCGGATTTGCATAGAACCGTGAGAGAGAATACAGGTGGTTATAGACGGCACCCAGCTCAAAGCTTTCACTCGGGAATATAATTTTCGTAAGTGACTAAGGAAGTATCGCAGTGAATGGAAAGGGTGATTCTTTTGAAATTATTCGGCTTCGTCTAGCCTGTTTTCGATTTGCATATGAGCGTGCACGTAAGGCATTTCGTGATGAAAGGAAGGGAGGATGTTTTTCAAGGCAGTTTATCAGTGAATGCTTGAGGAAAGCAAAAGATGATACAGTCTACGACATGACAGTGGCAAAATGCTCCAGATTTGTCTAGTTTACTTTTATTTCGCACGTCGACCTACATATGCACTGGGCTTTGAGAAGAAATTCACACTGATTTTGTTCATATTTAGTTTAGAGCTTAAATATTCGGCTCCGTTTGCCTTCGAACGACCTTTCGAATACGTTAAAAATTATTCGCGCCCCGCCCCACATACTTACTCATTATGATAGATGACTATCACAGCTTTGAATAAAACATCGTTCATCGCTTAGGAGCAATTTGTTTTCGCACATTTTAAAATAACGTATGCAACGTAAATGTTAAAACGAAACAGCCGCTGACACAATTTGTCGGCTTTGACGCACGTACACCGACGTAGGCATTCCGCGTAGCGCAAACAGTGACAAGACGAGCCAAGGGCAGAACGGCAAATAATCCGGAAGAGCCGGGCTGGACAAAAACGTGAGACTGCACTGATGGTACACGGCGATGAGAGGAGCGGGATGCGAACGATCGCATAAAAATTCTTAACGCGCAGTCGACTAATACATGCAACAGGACGTGTAGTACGCGTAACTCTCGTATTGCCATGCATGCAAATAGCACGGTAAGCGCACACGTTGCTGCCCAGCATTAAGCCAGTCGGTAGGCGAGTCGGTCCGATAATTTAAACTTCGCGAGTCTTGTCAATTACAAAGGTGGCGGCGCGTAATGCCGACCAGTTGTGCCGGGAATACAGTAGGGCGGAGAAGGAGGCGCCGTCATAAAAGTGCAGAAGCTCATTTTAACACGTGCTTGCCCCATCCACGTAGTCGGCTTCCACGTTCTTCCGGTCGGCTCTCGCGTGGCATTGTAATACTTTCTGGTCACGTTTGGGTTATGCATGAACTTTAAAAAGTGGCGGCTTCGTGCTTACGGAATATTAAAGTCATTCATATTTATCCGGGGACTAGATACTATGGGCACGTAATAACGCATTTTTTCTCCGTCGAAATTATCCCTCTTCGGGTCGTCCACGTTACCCTTACCAAGAGGCGCGGCTCGTGTGGGTGATATTCTGCAATTGCCGTACTTTCTACGCGCCCATTTGCACTGCGCTCCAGTTTTCTTACGTTTCTTGGTAACGCGTCGTTTGCATTGATTATTAACTGCGGCGTAATGCACGCTTTAACGAGTCGGTAGCGTATTCACACGACATAATGTAACATATACACCTATCCTGTGTGTGTGTGCACATCGAAAAAAGTGTGCGTGATTTCGTCACTTACTTAAAGTAATTAATTAATTTCAAGGTAGACAGCTTTCAAATGATACGTAAAGTACAATTGGAAAGCAGAAAATGGCGGACTGTTCGCGAAGCAACGTGTATAGAAAGTGTGATGCTTATGGCAGAGGGTGTGTAATATTCTTCTGGTAAAAATTGACTGCGCCAAATAATATGAACGCTTTTCATGTATCAAAAAGGGGAATTTTTCGGTATAGTGCCGGTGTTAATAAACGAACGATACTAAAACGGTTACTGTACAAATATGTGCGCAGTATACATTTTCCTTTTTCACAGTTTTTGTTCCTGAAAATCCGTTGCTTTGAAACCTCTATAAAAGCGAAATCGCGTAAAAAGAATATAGCCTAAATCGGAGGATAGATGTATTCCTGAGGAAAAAAATTAAATTAAAAACGGAAGACGACTTATATTTCGCCATGCATGCGCGAATACGTTTCCAAATAAAGCTTTCTCTGAAAACGCAAGTGTCTCCGTCGGTGCTCTCGGAAGTAGCATTTCGTAATAAATTTTTCTGCAACATCAACGCGTTTGCTGCTTCTCGCAACCGCTCCTGGCGATAATGTTCTGCAGTTGACAAGCTGCATACGCGGTTGGGCGTATGTATATGTACGTGCACTTCAAGCTGAAGTTTTTACGGGCCTTCCGCGGTGTTCGTTGCTTACCAGGAGTACGATAATTCGAGTTCAAATAGCCACAGCTTAGCAAGAAAACCGGGAAAGGTTTTTTCAAATTTCTACAACCGTAATAGATTTTCTTCCCGGTAACTCGCTGCATGCATATTCCCGCAATACGGTTTTTTTAGTAGCTCACTTTTGCTTTCTTCTGTCAGTATGAAAGAAGTCAACCGAATGAAAGAAGAAGACAGTTGTTCATGCTTCGATTATGGGTAGTTAGTAGTTAGAAGTTAATAAAACATGACGGTCGTAATGCAAAGATCGACTTACATGCGTTCATATGTTTTCAATGTTTAAACGTTGAGAAAAATTACAATTCTTGACATGGACGCATATTTGTTTCTGAGGGCCTTTACAAGTGACTATCATGTGACTTAATATAGCCGCTAGTATATTTTTATTGGTATTTAGTGTAGTTACTTCTTTGTATCTTTAATTCCTTTCGACTTCAGAGCAATTCGTATTGTTATACACTGGAACTGTGTTTATAACCTACTCCTTTGTCCTTGGAAAACCGTAGAGAGTTTATACAGGATTTTGTTGATTGCTTTTTTATAAACTCTTCATTTCGTGTATATGAAGTTTGTTATTATCGTCTACTTTCATACGCAACACACGATTGAACGTGTCAATATACACAGAACGCGTTTGCGTCACCATTTGCCCTTCGGCTTTCAAAGCGGTAACAACGTAATCGCAGCAACTTGTAGTCTACGCCAAGTTCTCAAGCATTTCTGAGTAGACATTTTGTGAGAGGATGGTGTTTCCAAGATAAATTTCGATTTTAAATGTGTAACACTGTAGTATCGTGACTTCTGCTCATGCACTTCTCGGGAACGACTCACTCGTACCTTCCAATCTCTGCTACAAGGTTGGACGGCGATTGTCATTTTTCGTGGCTCTGCATCTGGTCGTATTCACGCATACACTCTTATACTTCGCCATACATATATCATCTCTTCAATTGCAAAGGCGGTTTAAAAAACTGCCAGCAAATTCCTTCAACCCGGATGACAAATGGCGTGGGCAACGGCTACATGTGACAGTTATAGCGTGAGGTAGAGTAAATACACTAGTTCGTCATAGATGCCGAAGTTATACGTGTGTTCATATTTTCAGAGAGGCGACATATACACAAATTTTGTGTAATACGTTGATTACGACTCGTACGATTCTGTACTATTATGCCGCGAGGGAAGATTTAGAGTTCAGGTGAAGACACTTTTCTTCTTGCAGGCACAACTTAAGGTTTATTTGAGAATGGCGTGCGGTTACAATGTTATAACTGAGAGTTTTAGCTATGTAAATTATCTGTTCTGGCCGGAATGCACTTCTAGATCTGACTGCTAGATCTACTTTCTTTATATACTTAGAATGTAGGCGTTGTTAACCAAACAAAATGCTGGGTTTTAGTGGTTGGAATATTCAGCTTCCCACAGGATACGTGACACTTTTCACGGTTGCCACTTGTTCGATTTTCTAAACGTAAATATTATGTTATCTATAACTGTCCTGCCTAAGAAACACGAGAAAGAATCATAACTTACCCTACGGCCTAACAGTACGATTCGTTGCTTACCAAGAGTACGATAATTCGAGTTCAAATAGTCGCACCTTAGTGAGAAAACCGGGAAAGTTTTTCTTCAAATTTCTACGACCGTAATAGATTTTTTTCCGTAGCGCGGCTGGGGAAACACTAAAGAACGGAGAATTACGGTTGCGTTTCAACCGGCACTATCGTACGCGGTACGTGCCGACATGACGAGTGCCCGTCCGTTCAGCAAATTGGAAGGCTCCTTCGTATAATATCGCGACTACGTTGGGAGTGCGAAATTGCCACCGTGCCGAGCGGATATCGATCAGAAGTTGACCGGAGGATACGTATTTACGCGGGTCCGTGGCAAAATTATACCTCGACGTACGCTGTCACCGAGCAATTTTTAGTGCATCGATGCGTACTCAATTTAACGATATAATTAGCTTGACGATGCATGCGGTGTTTATCAATCGGTATTGGCTCTAAAGTAGAAAACCGAACATGGTGTTCGGATGCGAGGTGGTTGGCGGTTCGATGCCGTTCAAAAAAATGTTGATAAGAAAATTTGCTGTTAACTACCGGTGGCAAGTATTGCTAATGGTTACAGATAACTGCAAGTGGCGGGTCGCGGATTAAAATTGTGAGGTGCCGTTATTTTTGAAATACATCTACGTACTGCGACTACAGTGTCTACGTGTTTGGGTAACATATGGAAATTATGGTAAAAACTAAAATAATAAACATGAAGAAATATTAATTGTTATCACTGCAACGATACAGTTTGGTATATTTCAAAACTACTTAAAAAAAATGCATCGGTCTTGTATCGCTTTGAGCGAAAGCACCAGTAGCATTTTTCCTAATATTTGCACGACTGCTAACGAATTTTCTCTTTGTTGAATTCATTACGAGTGTATTCGTCCTGATTCATACTACTCCTCAGAAACATCTCTATTCTCTTCAATGTCGGAAAACAGTGTTCCGGCTCTGTCGCAGTCATCTGAATTCTCCAGAGCACTTCTGTCATCACTGTCTGACGACAGTATTAAATATTACACCCACAAATAAATAAACGAATAGCTATATTGACGTATCGACAAAAATTCCAGGTGCTGCGCTTTTTGCAATACCCATACACGTGCCACCTCTGACTGCAGGTTTATCTAATCAGCAAATAGCCAATGTTCAAATTTTTCTACTCTCTTACCCGAGAACGCGTTTGCTATTTTTATTACCTGTTGCTCACTGGTCGCGAGTGACTTTCGCTTCGCGGATATATGTTCACTGGTCGCCTATGGGTGTCTGTGACTGATCGGACTGTGTCACGGAGTCGGCTCGAAGTACGAAAGAAAAGGATTACTGCAATTCCGCGAATGACCATTGCACTAGATACCGCTAATTGTCGCACGATCTACGTCGAGCCACGGATTCTCACGTAGAAAATTGGGAGCGACCGTTTGCCGGGTGAGTCTTCGACGGGAGGCAGGGCTCCGATAGATCACCCTAATCGCGCGCGTGTCAACGGGTGTGTATATAAAATCGATTGCCGGCCGTGTGACTAATGTGCTTGGCTCCACCTTATTTCTTGCTGTCACGACGCATTAGAGGGTCTTGGACACTTTGAGTGCCTCTTTCAGGGCCCCCCCGGGTTTACACACGAACTCACTTTGGCACCGCCGCCGCACGTGCACGGTTCCCTTTTCATTCCGCTGTAACTTATACGAGGTGCGCCGAAATTATCTCAAGGGATGTGGGCGCTCGCCGCTCATGGATTACACTAAATTACGCAGCGCGGCCCTGTCGGCTGGTACGTCTTTATGCGCTGCTGCGAGAAAAAGTGCTTCACTTCAAAACTAATTCTATTCGCGCTGGGCTAACAAGCTAGTTTGCGCGCTGACACAATTTCAAGCTTGATTATTTTTGCGGCTTTTCTGTTTTATGTCGGCATGCCGATGGGTCTGTATGCTTCAGTTGACCGGTGATATGGTTTTGTTAACACTTTGACTGCCAAGCGTATTTTGCTATGTTAGAATTGCGATGCGATGAAATACTACAGAGTATAATTAAATCGTGCAAAATAAAGGTAACGCCGAGCGGTTCAAAACCATAGTATTGAAGCATCATTCCAATATCAATTGCTTTTACAAGATTGCAAATCGGGTTTATGGTGATTTTTTTTGCATTTATTGTAAAATCTTTTGCACCGGTCACCGGTGACCACTGTGGCAGTCAAAGTGTTAAGCTACGATTTTCGTTCGAAGTCGGTCGATAAGGTCGCCGTTCGGTGACGTTTTCGAAATTGTTTGCGTATTGACAGGTATGTAAGTATACTGTACGCGTGAGTACTGTAGAAATGTTCTTATTACGATGTGACGCACAGCCGGAAATTTAGACTTGGTTTATGTTTAATATGACTTTGCCAATGCAATTTAATCCTCTGGTTCATCCGTGCAGGAAACGGAAGCGTATCTGTGTGGGTTTATTGTATTACGGTATAATATGCTTGTCTGCGGTTATTTTTTGTGTATGTTCAGTTAGTTTTTATCTGTATTTTTTTAGTATACCTTCAAAACTATCGCGAATTTTTGGGCGCGGTTTACACTTTTCTGAGCCTCATTCGATACTCCTTCGATTAATACAGGAGGGAAAATCGAATAATACAGTTTCAGTCGATGACGGCAAAGAAACGCGTTTCCTGTTCGCGTTTTTCCCGATTTTTTCATTTCTTTTCAGTCATATCTCAGAAACTATTTGGAATTTTTCAACGCGGTTGCGATTTTTCTGAGTCTCTTTGTACCCACTTTCAGTTCGCACAATAACAAAGCACTCGATAGAGTTTTCGTTTTTGACCCCATTTTCAGGCTCGTTTTTCATGATTTTTCCACACATTTTTGCCGATAGACTACTGCGAACCATTTTTCCTAGTCATTTTGCACCCCCTTTGACATATTAAAAGGGCAATAAAATCGGTGACCCATCATTTTTCCGCAAAACCTTAAGATTTTCGCGATTTCTTCAAGCCCCTGCCACGACGAAACTAGTGACCGAAACCTATAAGTAATACAGGTTTTCTTAAAGCCCTTTGGACGCACTTTGACATGGGTTTAATCGCGATCACGAATTTTGAAAAAAATTTTTTTGCACTTTCTTAAAATCGGCATATCTCGGAAACTATGAAGAGTTCAGCGCGCGGAAAGTGGTCTATCTTCAGGGCACATTACCCTCTATCGAATGGTATCGGTCTGAAAGAAAAAAAAAAATTTGAAATTTTTGGCCATTTTTACCCATTTTAAGTCGATTTTGTCAATATTTTCATTCATTCTTTGTTATATGTCGAGAACTTTTGCAAATTTTGGAAGGGCAGTCTGCGTTTCTTTAAGCCTCCTTCGACCCTCTTCCATGTCACATCGTGTAGGAAGATGAATGAGTAACTTTCAACTGGTAATCACACAAAAAATGCGTTTTCTTCACGCGTTTTTGCCGATTTTTTCAAGCACTTTTCCCACCGTTGCTTAATATCTTTGCTTTCGTGTAACGAAAATTCTGATCTCTGTCGACAAAGTCTTGCAAGATGCACGATCCTGGGTTCAAGCTTCGGCGTCCATGCGTTACGCCCCCGGCATTTATTTCGTGACTTGGAAGGAAGCAGCGACGAAGCAAACTCGTCGGAGCATTTCTGCCATATTGGGGGATCACGTACATTTCTCCCGATCTCTAGAGTCCGACTTTTCGTAATGGATGCAGGACGCATCTATCACCCCTCGTCATCAACGTCAAAACCCTGGCCAAATACTGTGGCCATCACGAACAGCCCCTCACCTCGTCCTTTGAATGCCAACTGCTGAATACAAAGGAGCCGAGGAAGGCAAGTATATTTCCGACCGATGTGTACAGTGTCTGCGTGTCAGTTTGAAAACTCTGAGCATTAAACCATTCGGCACTCTGTCAAAAGTGTACATTCATCAGTTATACAGATAGGAATCGTTACAGTTGCAATAGTAACTTTATTTAATAGATCATCTCCAGGAGTATTTATTGTAAAGATTGGTCATGGTTTATGTCACGCTCAATAGTTTTACGTTGAACTATTAACCTCATCAGATGTTCTCGACCTAGATATCACTGTCATCGGAAACTGGAGTGGTTAACGATCCTCATTGTCGCGAGTGACTTTGTTGTCAGCTTCTTTTAGCGGAAACGTATGCGGTTACCCAGGAAAAGTGATGTAGGTCAATTTAATCAGTTGTTGCCTCTTTGGGAAATTATGTCATTTTGTACGTTTGAGGGCGATCTAGTGGCTTTTGAGAATATTCAATCCTTTTATTGCAGCGCAGGGACGCCGTATTTATCAAATATTTTTATTCTTGCAGTAATGGATACTGAAAAATAAGCTAACAACAATGGTTGTTAGAAGTTAGATGATTCGCATTCCGCCGGTTGCTTTGATTCGCAGTTATTCCCTCATGTCATACATTTTCTATGTTCAGTTCAATTATAACTCATAAAAATTGAAAATAGAGATAAAGCATAATATCAAGTTTACTATCGTATTAACGCGTGGTTGTACCGTTTATACGTGCGTGATATGAATTGAGAGCAAAACGGGATAATCTCTGATTTGTTGAATTATCGGTCTCGCGGCAAATTCAGAAATATTCATTTTTGGCAATTGTGAAAACAATACGCGACGGTTATTCGCCCGTGTGAAATGTAGGCGGGGCATCGTCGGAACAGGGGGTTGTTTTATCCGAGATTATTATCGAACAACCGCATCGCTTACCATTCTTTATGTGAGATAACCGACGAATGCAATTGGTGAAATGCACGCGAGATGTGCAGCTTCAATTGCACCGTATGACATTCGACGCGTATTATATGAGCGTGACTAAACATTTGACGACCGGTGTCTTTTATGATAGGATTTCAATATTTTCGGATTTCTCATAAATTATGTATTAAAAAACACTGGTGCTAAATGATGTGTAGCACGTCTCGTACTTCGCTACGCGTAACCGTACAGTTACTGTAACAAAAAAATATTAATAATTCCTTACTCATAATTTCGCAAACTTCGGACCGGCGCTTGGTTCTAAATTTACTATTTAATTACCAAATTAAGTATTAATTGTAGTACGATTTAATGGCTAAACGCGCTATTCAATCTTTGTCAAAGTATTAGGTGTACAAATGAATAATCCAAATTATTTTGAGCGGTTATGAAATTTTAAATTGAATAGATTTTTCCACTCTTTTGTGGTTATGCAGTGTTGGCATATAGCTATTAAAAATAACAAATAGTTTTACAAAAAGTCCAACATAACCTTTAATATAATACATTTCAGTTCTTTCGTATTAATTTTACACGTTATACCGTGCAGTCACTACCAACAGTTTACCGCGGGTGACTGCAAAATAGAATTTTTCGCGCGACACTTCGCGTCTTCGATCGTGCCGTTCGTGACTGACTTAAAATCTTAGTTCACTCCTGCCATTCATAAAGCACGTAAGCTGCCCCCATCAATTTCAAATGTTTGCACGCTTACGAATTTCAAAGAGTGGCCCCCGCTGTGCCCACTCAGGTGCGAATAATTAATTAGATCAATAAGAACGCCCCTGCGGCCTACCCCCGTGCGCCCTCTCGTATTTCATGGGAGGGACTATACTTTACAAGGCTCTACGGCTTAATTCGCCTCCGCTGACGGGAGGAGAGATAATAAGAATAATGTCCCGTGATTATAGACCCCCGTCATGAGATCGCTTTGTTGCCGTGTTACCTGCTAGGCATGAAAATTCACGTGTGCCGTTCTACATAACTTATCAAAACCAAGGTAAAAGCGCTTCGTATGCTAAGGCAGCATTACGCGCCACCCTCGTGCACGTTGAATTTTGATAAAAATTCAGATTGTCCCTTCTCTTCTTTGATCTTCTCCAGCCGCACTTTTTGCATTAACGCCTCTCGTATCGAACGTCGTCGCGTCCAAGACGGAGTAAACGGCCCAATGATCGTTCAGGACTTTCTGTTAGCGTTATTTGGGATTATTATTGTAAAACGAAGAATTTTGTTCATTCATTGTAAAGTCAAGTATAGACATGTTAATATGATGTGTAGCGTGTTTATCGTAGCGACGTGGCAGTCTCTTTTTTTCAAGTGCCTTCTGTTTAAACTGCACGTATCGAGTTTCATTCGGTCATTTACTCGCGTGTCTTTGAGGCCACAATTACTGTTTGATCAAAGCTGGTGTTGATTTGTTTCAGTGTGTTTCGAAAGTAAAATCAAACGGAGGGCATACGTATACTTATTTGATTGTTGTAGATTTGCATATTTCACCTGTCAGAATTTTTTTGCCACTAAATAATTACATCATTTTCATTCCTTATAACCAGCTGCGGCATCGCACAATAAACATGTAGAAACGTAAAAGTTAGCGATTCAAGCGCGTGGTTGTTAAAACAATTCCTTAAAAATGCAAATTATTGCTTTATTATCTAATGCACCTTAAACTACACTTTCTATCCTTTCATTGACAATTACATTATTCGCGGTATTACAAGATTTATAAGGCACACATTAGACGGAAAATGGGTAAACGTAATAACCTCGACGCAAGGTTAAACTACATAAGGTATAAATCGGTCCAGCACGAAACGTGTTAAAGAGCAAAGGGTACGGCAGGCAAAGACTGAAGGCGCGAGAGCAGACGGCGCGAAACACGTTTGTTCCGTGATTCGTAGGTAAATATTACGCACCCCGGGGGACGGGAGTGAGCGGAATTTTATCGCGCAGGCCTCTTTGACCGCGGCTCTTTCGTCAAGAATCCAGAGCCGGGGAAAAGGTGCGTTTTTTTTTTTTGTATTACGCGAAGTGCTTTTATCGCGGGAAACTTTTTTAATTATATTTTTATCGCGCCGGGGTCCAGCGCACGGCAGATCCGTGGGTACGTGTGCATTCTATCGCACGTACGCGTGCGTGTACGAACGGCGTTTGCGCGATCTCGCGCCGCAAGCTGCTTTTCCGCTATACATATATTATTCTTTCGTTAAATGCGACGACTATATGCGACCCTTTACATAGGCATTTGAATTATAGCCGGCGCGCGGTCTGTGTACCTGTATCTGCACCGCGAGTATTGCAAATGCACGCTGCGTAGTCGGAAGTTTAAACAACGATTTTGTGTCCGCGGGCTTTATTCAGTATGGCTGAACATTTTGATGGGACGCAGTGACGTTATTGTTATTGGATTTTAGTTAGCATTGACGATATCATCTACGCGCAAGTGTAGAGGTGTACTTGAGTACTTTGGCGAGTGTCGCGAAAATTCCGTAATTGCAGTGATGTTTTGACGTTTGGAATTTATTTTGTTAGGCGGGAAGGTGAATATTGTGTCGGTCGGTGGCAGATGTAAGGGTGGAATGGGTGTAAAATAATTATCTAATTGGTACGTGACACTACGGTAGTCTTGTAAAAATGTGCTTAATGTTATCACTTTTAATGGGTTCAAAAAAAATTGTTAAGCGTAATAGCAGCAATAACGTAGAACAAATTTCTATGACTAAACACCCTGTTCTGACGTGTACGCCCGCCTTGAGATATCTTTGCGACAAAATATTCCTGCGCAGCATTGACGATATCATCTACGCGCAAGTGTAGAGGTGTACTTGAGTACTTTGGCGAGTGTCGCGAAAATTCCGTAGTTGCAGTGATGTTTTGACGTTTGGAATTTATTTTGTTAGGCGGGAAGGTGAATAATGTGTCGGTCGGTGGCAGACGTAAGGGTGGAATGGGTGTAAAATAATTATGTAATTGGTACGTGACACTACGGTAGTCTCGTAAAAATGTGCTTAATGTTATCACTTTTAATGGGTTCAAAAAAAATTGTTAAGCGTAATAGCAGCAATAACGTAGAACAAATTTCTGTGACTAAACACCCTGTTCTGACGTGTACGCCCGCCTTGAGATATCTTTGCGGCAAAATATTCCTGCGCAGCATTGACGATATCATCTATGCGCAAGTGTAGAGGTGTACTTGAGTACTTTGGCGAGTGTCGCGAAAATTCCGTAATTGCAGTGATGTTTTGACGTTTGGAATTTATTTTGTTAGGCGGGAAGGTGAATAATGTGTCGGTCGATGGCAGATGTAAGGGTGGAATGGGTGTAAAATAATTATCTAATTGGTACGTGACACTACGGTAGTCTCGTAAAAATGTGGTTACTGTTATCACTTTTAATGGGTTCAAAAAAAATTGTTAAGGGTAATAGCAGCAATAAGGTAGAACAAATTTCTATGACTAAACACCCTGTTCTGACGTGTACGCCCGCCTTGAGATATCCTTGCGACAAAATATTCCTGCGCAGCATTGACGATATCATCTATGCGCAAGTGTAGAGGTGTACTTGAGTACTTTGGCGAGTGTCGCGAAAATTCCGTAATCGCAGTGATGTTTTGACGTTTGGAATTTATTTTGTTAGGCGGAAAGGTGAATAATATGTCGGTTGATGGCAGATGTAAGGGTGGAATGGGTGTAAAATAATTATCTAATTGGTACGTGACACTACGGTAGTCTCGTAAAAATGTGGTTACTGTTATCACTTTTAATGGGTTCAAAAAAAATTGTTAAGCGTAATAGCAGCAATAAGGTAAAACAAATTTCTGTGACTAAACACCCTGTTCTGACGTGTACGCCCGCCTTGAAATATCCTTGCGGCAAAATATTCCTGCGCAGCATTGACGATATCATCTATGCGCAAGTGTAGAGGTGTACTTGAGTACTTTGGCGAGTGTCGCGAAAATTCCGTAATTGCAGTGATGTTTTGACGTTTGGAATTTATTTTGTTAGGCGGGAAGGTGAATAATGTGTCGGTCGGTGGCAGATGTAAGGGTGGAATGGGTGTAAAATAATTATCTAATTGGTACGTGACACTGCGGTAGTCTCGTAAAAATGTGGTTACTGTTATCACTTTTAATGGGTTCAAAAAAAATTGTTAAGGGTAATAGCAGCAATAAGGTAGAACAAATTTCTATGACTAAACACCCTGTTCTGACGTGTACGCCCGCCTTGAAATATCCTTGCGGCAAAATATTCCTGCGCAGCATTGACGATATCATCTATGCGCAAGTGTAGAGGTGTACTTGAGTATTTTAGCGAGTGTCGCGAAAATTCCGTAATTGCAGTGATGTTTTGACGTTTGGAATTTATTTTGTTAGGCGGGAAGGTGAACAATGTGTCGGTCGGTGGCAGATGTAAGGGTGGAATGGGTGTAAAATAATTATCTAATTGGTACGTGATACTGCGGTAGTCTCGTAAAAATGTGGTTACTGTTATCACTTTTAATGGGTTCAAAAAAAATTGTTAAGCGTAATAGCAGCAATAACGTAGAACAAATTTCTATGACTAAACACCCTGTTCTGACGTGTACGCCCGCCTTGAAATATCCATGCGGCAAAATATTCCTGTGCAGCATTGACGATATCATCTATGCGCAAGTGTAGAGGTGTACTTGAGTACTTTGGCGAGTGTCGCGAAAATTCCGTAATTGCAGTGATGTTTTGACGTTTGGAATTTATTTTGTTAGGCGGGAAGGTGAATAATGTGTCGGTCGATGGCAGATGTAAGGGTGGAATGGGTGTAAAATAATTATCTAATTGGTACGTGACACTACGGTAGTCTCGTAAAAATGTGCTTAATGTTATCACTTTTAATGGGTTCAAAAAAAATTGTTAAGCGTAATAGCAGCAATAACGTAGAACAAATTTCTATGACTAAACACCCTGTTCTGACGTGTACGCCCGCCTTGAAATATCCTTGCGGCAAAATATTCCTGCGCAGGAAAGCATGTCTTTAATTATGCACACTCTAAGGATGTAGCTTTTAGCGTGAGAGGAATTAAAGTGCAACGCGATCGTAAACGCCATATTTATGCGCGCGTATTATATTTAACGTGCCTCGGCGCAATAAACGTGTTAATCTACCCTCATCACGTTGTACGGACTGTGTACCGAAAGCTGTTAATGAAAAAGTTAATCGTCGTCCGACTTTATCGCAATAATTGCAGACTTTCGAGTCGTTAGTCGGGACGGATACATTTTGATTCCTTAGCAGTTTGCAAAAGTTAAGAATAAATGTGCAAGAAGTTTGCCGAAAAAGAGATTATTTTCAAAATTATTATATAACGTTTATGGCAGGAAAACAGTCTGAAAGCAAGTAAGTTATGTTAGAGGAGTCCATGTTATTATAAGCTAAATTTCTGGAAGTTTCCCCATCTTGTGTCAATATAGAACACCTCATCATTACAATCTCGTAGTGCAAAATCGCGATCAAAAGTTTTTAACAGTCTAGCTATGCACTTTTTATGTTGAAATCTTTAACACTTTATTATATTTACTATATTAAATTGATTAAAATATAAAAATTTGTTGTGTTTTATATATTTTCCGTAATAAAACCAAGAGTTAGGTTTAATCATAGCGACTTCAATGTTAAAAGACCATAGAAACCGAAAGCATCGAGATGTTTCTGAATTTAAGTTTGAAACTCGTTCCTGATTACTTTGATGTAATAACGAGCACGATTGTTAATTTTGCTACACAAACGGCCGTAGATTTTATGAAAATATTGGAAGAGCCTGTACTCACCTAAGTACGTCTTTTCGTAGAAATATTTTATTCCTCATCCGGGGTAAAAGTTTTGTGACCGCGGCATTCATATAAAGCGAGATCCGCAAAAGATTCAACCGTCCCTAATGACGCACTTCTGTGACTTGTACCGTTCAAGAACGAAATCTTACTTGAAGTCAAACTTATGCTCTACCGGTACTCTCCGCTTGCATTAAAAGTTAGATACGCAATCTTGTTCAGTCTACACTGATCAACCTCCAAACAAACTTTTGTACATCCACTTCGCATGCATGGTAATGGATACACGCGACAATATAAGTCACGTCCCGAAGCTCACCGAGCTTCGTCCGACAGTTTTGCATTACTTCAGAACGCATTTATACGTCTTGCAACTCTTTTACAAAAGGCTCAAGGCTTCGGTTAGTTTTCTCACGCAGAGCTTGCGAAAGCGTAAGAAGATTACTTCCTTGTTTCCGTTATAAACAGAATGATGGAAATTTGACGAAAATATTTTATTTATTATGGAACTAATATAGAATTCATACAATCAATTCTAGTGGAAAGACTCGAAACTTAGGTCAGGTCGCCGCACACATTTTATTGCGCTTCTGACCTGCGCCTATCAATGCCAACGCGAGAATCTTATTCCATTTTCTCTGAATTTTCCCGACACTACACCTACATATCTTCCCGTCTTCAACGGCTCTGCAAACAACGGAGTAGTCAAAACGTTTGTGTATCCTTCTCCGGGAACAAAAGGTAACACTTGATACTTTTCCGCAGACTCTGTTACCGATTCTCATATTATCAATATGGACAGGTATTAAAACAATAGAACAGAACAAAGCCGGTTATTCCGGAGATAGTGTGAAACTTTTACGGATAACTATGGTTACCGGTAATACACAACGACTGTTCTACACTCTTTGTAGCCAGACTCCATAAACGTGATCGGAAAAATGCGTATAGCGTCTCGGCGCGTGTGCGCACAGTGTACGCAGCTCGAAATTACACGAAAATTAGTTCGCGTTGCCGTTCCACCTCCACAAGAAGCCGTAGCCTGCAGTTCGCCCAGAACAAACGGCGAACCGTAACCAGCGGCTTGCAGTTTTATTAATAACGAGATATTCCGGCTTAGTGTAAGTTGATTTACGCAGTGCGCCTGTAAGGTGCATTATACGCGGATGCGCGCGCGACTAATGAGAATTTAATTAACACCGCGTGCGCACGCGGGGGCGTCACGATTTTAAGCCCATCGCCGCCGCCGTCGACATCGCCGTTGTCGTCGTGCATTCTCCGGGAGGGCCGTAAAGTCGGCAATAAAGTTAACAATGTCATAAAGTTTACATTTACGCCAGATGTAATTTTTATGTAAATCCCGGCGGCGCGGAATTTGCCATCATGCTGTAAAGTTTATCGTCCCGTTACCTTCTTTTTCGCCCTCCCGCCCCATTCGTCCGTTCTTTCAATATTCATGAACGTTCCGCGGCCTTCGCGCGCTGCATCGGTTCGCTATATTTTTCCGGCGCCGACGGCCACTCATAATGCGATCGTTTTAATGAAATCGCCGGACGGAATGACAGCTCGGGCTGACGCATTAAGCAGGCGTTACCGAATCCTCATGAAACGGGTGGATTCTTGGGAACTGCAGGCGAACGCGCTGGTGTTCGTTGCGACCGCGGTCTTTTGATGACGAAAACAGCGCCGGTAGAGAATGCGAACGAGCTCTGATGTAGAAGACAGCGAGTTTAACACTTTGACTGCCATGATGGTCACCGGTGACCGACGCAAGAGATTTTACTGAAGATCCAAAATATTCGCAATGGGTAGCAATTATTATTTTATAAATGCAGTTGTTATTAGAATAGTGATGCGATCCTTTGGTGTCCAATACCTGCACATTATTTACATTTTGCATAATTCAATCGAACGCTGTAATATTTCATAACATCGTCATTCTAATATAGGAAAATACGCTTGGCAGTCAACGTGTTAATATTGAGAATGATAGTAAACTTACAAATATTTCAAGCGATGCAAATGACGCGCTTGCCAATTAAGACACAAAGCAATTAATTCTATTTACGGTATTTTATGCGATTGCATTTTGCGCGGTAAAATAGGTTTGGTTGCCTATAATTTTTCATAGTGTTTATTATATAAAAAATTTAACATTAACACTTTGACTGCCGTGATGGTCACCGGTGACCGACGCAAGAGATTTTACTGAAGATCCAAAATATTCGCAATGGGTAGCAATTATTATTTTATAAATGCAGTTGTTATTGGAATAGTGATGCGATCCTTCGACCTCCAATACCTGCACATTATTTACATTTTGCATAATTCAGTCGATATATAATATTTCATAACATCGTCGTTCTAATATAGTAAAATACGCTTGGCAGTCAACGTGTTAATGTTTGCTACTTGGCGTACTGCATATTACGTGCCGAAACCTGCCCTTTAGTTGACGCTTTCTGCCATTTGGGAAAGACGTACATTTTTGCTAAACACGCTGTCAGCGTAGCCTGTCGAAGAATTTGTAGGGTCTCCGTCATAATAAGGACAGCCCATGCTTTTGAAACGTACGAGTGGTGGTTTCAAGAATTTCGAAATACGTCAATTATATGCTTTCTACGGACTTTATATCAATTTTATGTGGCAGGCCATGAACGGAACCTGGGAGTGGTTTCAAGAATTTCAAGAGACGTCAAATTTACGCTTTCCGTCAATATTACGTCAATTTTACTTATATATGATCTGTGAGATTTGCACGTAACATGCTACGCCGAAGAAGACACGTCTCTATTCACCATCATACAATCAGTACAGTTTGATCATCCACCGAAAACACGTCGGTTTCAACGTTTACACCGTACACTTCGGTCTGACCATTCAGCGCAATAGTTCGTTCAAATCCTTTAAGCCAGTCGTTCATCACGCGTAGATACCCACACAGAATTGTAATGTCAGTTGTACGCTTAGATTTTCTTCACAAAAAACAATGATTCTTTTAGTTCTGAACATACAACTAATCGCACATCGGACGATCGTTTAAGACAGTAAAATAATTACACATCCAGCCTGTCTTAAAGCCAACCTAACCACCGTGCACACGTATTGGCGTATATAAGGCCGTGCGCTGAACATGCATGCAGATCCCTGCATCCGGCAATACTTCATAAAGGATTGTCGCGTCATGCAAATATCCCCCGAACGTTTGTTGGCCGCGTCGCGTGCGTGCACTTGCCGGGGTCGTCATTAATACCCGTTACTTTTCCCAATGGCCGCGACAATTTGCATCGCGACACGAACGTTCCATTCGCTGATCTACACTCGTCCCAATGTGTTCGACGCGCGGGCTGCCGATGCGGGAATATTGGCGCGACGCCCACTTTTGCCTCATTTAGATCGTAGTCAGCGTGAATTACCGTACGCGCCGCTTCGCAAAATTCGTAAATTTGGCGCAACGGGTGCGCTCGAAAAAAGTTTCCACGGTTCCAGAGTTAATGAGGGCAGGAACGGCAACGACGAAATAACGGCTGACTTCTGGGACGTGACAATTCTGATGTTTAACACTAGGTTTACTTATTTTCTTAAACAGACAACTTGTCTGTATTTTCTTTTTCAAGGCACAAAAACAAGAAAACTGAACCGTTCCTTTTCTGATACTTAGCGCTTTTCGGTAGTACGAGTTTCCAATGTGAATACGGAGATGTGAATGTAAGCTAAGTACACCGTGTCAACAACTGCAGATTTGAGATATTGAGTTTATAGTAGCTCCGCTGCAAGATCCTCTTAATTATATTGATATTAATAGGTGTACAACTTTGCTCCCGCCGTTTTTTATTGATATTAATTTCTGACGTAATGCTTTTACGTGTGAAACCGATTTACTAGGATTAATGCGCACTTCACTAAACCTTGGTATTAATTCACCAAGCAATAATATAGTAATTTGGAACACCAGTCTAGCAGTTCTCTCAGAATATCAAACAACTTGACTGAGTTCTGATTTTGTTAACAAACTATTATTTTATATATTTACGCACCGCATCAAGTTGTCAGTGGGATCAGTTGAGGTGGCGGTCTTAAGAACGACATATCTGTTTCTTCTAGAAGGAAACTATTGTCATTCTCCCCGCGGGTGCTAGATAGATTGTCTCATCGAATCTTGGGACCTCGAATGGGTGCCATGTCCACTACTTTCGGATTTTGGCCGACCCCTTGTACATAAAAGACTTAAAGAACTGCCTAAAACTAGAGGGAAAGTCGCTACAAGACGGGACTCGAGTGTAGGGCTACAACTGTGGTCGCATGTAGTATTATAGGAACACAACCCATGTGACTGATTGGGAGAAGGCAGACACAGTTACTTCACCCTTTACAGACTTTCTCTCTAGCTTGATTAATTTGCTGCGAGCCGAAATGTCCTTCCAACGGCAGTCCTTTAAGTGGTAGGTTTTTGCTTTTGTAAGAACGGACAATATTACATTAATTAATTATTGCGCCATAACAACTGCGTTGAATTCAGCAATAGGAACAATACATAAAGACACAGAACATAGGGCCAATTGAAAGAAGACGGACAATGTTGTACCGCCATTTACACGGCTTTCTCCCTGACTGAATGTATTTAAACTTTAGCAGCTTTTTGTTTTCGTAAATACGAACAATATTACATTCATTAATTGTTACGCCATAATAACTGTACTCTGTTGAATTCAGCTATAGGAACAGTACATAGGGACACAATCCATGTGATTGATTGCAGGATGGTAAACACATTTGCATCGCCCTCTACACGACTTTGTCTCTGACTTGATTTATTTACTGAGAACGGAAACGTCCTTTCTACGGCAGTCCTTGGAGTGGTAGGTTTTTGTTTTGACGAGTGCGGGCAATATCAGGCTCATTAGTTGTTACGCCGTTACACGGTGTGGATCGCGGACTGTGTCTAAGAAGAGACAGTTTGTAACACGCAAATAGGGTAACCGCAGTTATAACCGTAAGGTGCATTTTATTTCGATTTATCACGTCACACCACCTGTCCTGTTAGCATCAAGAATGTTCTTTCATGTAAAATTGTTTACTCACAGCATTTCAGTGGGGCAAATTCGATTGACGCACGATCTAAATAGCTTGTGGACATGTTACATAAGCAACGTGTATCTTTTCATTTTATCACCTATGGGCGATGCGTAATGTAAACACAGTCGCTGGACGTTGAATGGCCTCAGTTAACCCATTCGAGACGACGATTTTTTTCGAACACGGTCCTCAGGAGCGAATTTTTTTTTTTATATTGTTAATTTTTAATAAAAACGTGTTTATTATGGAAATCACCCAATTCGTAAGTGAATTCACATAAATAAGATCATTGCACACCGGGTGTGCAGCTCGCTCCTCGGAAAATTTTTAGTGCGAGGAGCGGATTGAACACCATGTGTACAACGTAAGGTAAAATGAAAATACATCATTAAAAAATTTATAAACATTTATTCCAAAAATAGTTAGATAATATAAAACCGTTATTTTGCTTTCAATAATAAAGAACAGAATATAATGCAAAAAAAATCTTTAAAAAGTAGTAAAAAGTTAAAAAAAATAAGCTGAATAATGAAAAAAAATAACATAAGCATGAAAAACATTTTTAGAAAAATATCTAAAGATAATAAAGTAATATAACGCAGTAATAAAAAAGAAAATATAATTTGTAAATACATTTTTAGAAAATAGTACACTGATCGTAAAGTAATTATACATTAGTTGGTTGATGGTAGCGCTTGAAACATTCTCCCAAACATAATCCAGGATTACCGACACAAACAGGACAAGAGTAATTACTACGTTTATATTTTCCTTCTTTGTATCACTGTCGGCAATTCATAATATTTTACATCTAAGAAAGGCTTCAGATAATTTGTAGATTTTTTGGTACACAGTAAAACCAATACCAAATTTTGTTTTTCTGTACTTTACAGATTTCATTAGTTCAAGAAAAATCTTATTTCGACAACTAGTTTATTCAGAATAACTGATAATTGCACATTACTGTTATTGCACACACGGTGTGCAATCGGTCTCGAATGGGTTAACGAAATCGTCCGGGCTCGCGTAGCGCGTCATTTTGTACGAGCCGCGATCGGAAAAGAAGGCAATTAGGGTCTCCGGGGGGATCGGGTGAAAAGGCCAAATTCGCGAAACGTTGATAATAAGCAATGCCCCGCGCACAAAGGAGCGGCTGTGTGCGGGAACAGAACCGGTAGTAATGACTAAAGTTTGTCGCTGCTCTGCTCCGAGCAATGGCGAGTGATTAGGTGAACCACGTGGTCAAATGCTTGCCGAGTTTCCGGATTACATCGAAATCCGAAGGGTATAGAAAGCAAATCGTAGAAACGAACTCCGCCATCGGCTGCTCCGTGTCTCTTCAAACTTTGTCAAAGGTTAATGCAGAAGCGGGCTGAACTTCCGACGACGGCTTCGAATCTTACCCCCCGGTTAAGCTGTCTTTCTAATTATTTCGGGGAATTTAACGAGCGGCTGGAGGAAAGAAGTCTTCCCACGCGTATCAAAATCGAATTGGCTTGCACTAAGTAAACGTCGACTATTAATAGGACAAAATGTATGAGTAACCACGATAAATTTTTTGCGGCTTGTTTTTCATTCCCTGGCGTTTTGATGCTATACGTGGGCAATCCGATAAGTACTTAGCCTACAAAAGAAAAACGAAAATTTTGGAAAATTGACGATTTATTTTTCAACACAGTCTCCTTTTAACTCGATACACTTGATCCAGCGATGAAATCTGGGCATATCCTGCATGAAATATTGGGCATGAGAAAGCTTTCTGCTCGATGGGTGCCGCGTTTGCTCACTCCGGATAACAAGCGCATCCGTGAGACCACTTCAGAGCAGTGTTTGACACTGTTTAAGCGCAATCCGAAAGAGTTTCTACGTCGTTTTGTGACCGTCGACGAAACGTGGACCCACTGGTACACACCAGAGACCAAGGAACAGTCGAAACAGTGGACTGTGCCCGGCGAATGTGCTCCGAAGAAGGCAAAGACTGTCCTATCGGCCGGAAAGGTGATGGCCACCGTTTCCTGGGATTCACAAGGTGTGATCTACATAGACTACCTGGAGAAGGGCAAAACAGTCACAGGGCTGCACTACGCCGAATTATTGAGCCGATTCGACGCCGAATTAAGGAAAAAACGGCCCCATTTGGTGAAGAAAAAAGTGCTCTTTCACCACGATAACGCAACGGCTCACACCTCTGCCCCAGCTACAGCCAAATTCGTTGAATTAGGCTACGAACAGCTGCCCCATCCACCCTATTCTCCAGATTTGGCCCAGTGTGACTTCTTTTTGCACCCAAACTTGAAAAAGTCACTCGCTGGGCAGAAATTTGAGTCGAATGAGGAGGTTATCGCCGCCACGGAAGCCTACTTTGCAGATCTCCAGAAAACGTATTTTTCAGACGGGTTGAAGAAGTTGGAGCACCGCTGGATCAAGTGTATCGAGTTAAAAGGAGACTATGTCGAAAAATAAATCGTCAATTTTCCAAAATTTTCGTTTTTCTTTTGTAGGCTAAGTACTTATCGAACTGCCCACGTATGTATTTCTGTGGTCATGTTTACGCCTGCATGGCGTAATGTTCTGCTAGATTTCATGTTATTAACACTACCATAAAAATGTTCATTGGTGCTTATTGTAACGTTGCGTTCTTCGCGTGGGTTTTACTGTCACTTTATCTGATAGGCGTCTTGGATAACGTCGTAATAACAAAATTGTATTTTTTTTTTTGCGTAGTATAGATAATTGACCCAATTTAAGTGCCGTGTTCATCTATGCGGCGAAAAACTTGCTTTAAAGGAGGCAAGTTTCACGATATCACGCGGCCGTTCGAGTGGTCGCGTGAGGTGATCGATGGCTTCGACAAAAGCGAGCCCACCGCGACAAATCGCACTGCTTTTTGCACATTTCCACGTTCACCGTCGAAGTGGTCGTCGAACAGTGTGTATGTTTGAAAACGGCGATAGATCGATGCGCACCGTTCACGCAGCTACAATGCATATAGTTTGGCATTCGTGTGTCCCACACACGTAACTGGTTAAGTACAGCGTGTGCTTTCGATGGTACTGCATGTTACTGAAGTGAAAATGTATTCATGAAATACGATAGTTCCTTTAAAATTCATGTCAACCTCAAAAAATTCAGTTTTATTCGCGTAATAAGTAAGTTGCACGAAGTGTATTTTATTTGAATTTATCAAGTCATTTAGTTTATCATTGTATTTAATTCGAGTACTTGCGTGGGATAGATTTCATTGACGCCCATTTGAAATATGGAGCACGTCAATACCGTTACACAAAAGCCGTACATCTACTACTTTGTGCACTGTGGGCGATGCATAATGTAAATACACTCGCTCTGTGTTACTATACTACACAATAATTTTAAACTGGAATATACTTAGTATGCAAGTACAGGACCTAAAAATTCAAATAAAACCATACAGGCATAATGGGCAGAAATGATTAATATTTTCAAAAAGGTTGAATTGCAATCAAATGAATTCCAATAAACTAGAATATTGCTCCATCGCATGTGCAGCAGAGGGCAGCATCTAGGTTTGACGCTGTACACACTGACTATGTAGATTAACACATTCGGTATAGTTTTACGGCAATTCGCGGCCACCTCCATTCTCCCATTGTCTGCTAAAAGTCATTGAATGGCCTCAGTTAACGAAATCGTCGGAGCGCGCGTGCAACGCGCCATTGAACGGCGAAAAACCTTCTGTTCGCCGCATGTTATTTTATTATGGGCCGCTGAATGGTGCTTGATTGACCGCGCCGTGTTTGGCAAACGAAATCCTTTCGAAATTGCGAGCGCCCGCAGTGCGACTTTGGCACCAAACGGTGGATGAAAGCGTCAGCGGTGGATGAGGATCGATTCTTTCGCGCCTTATCGATGAAATGAAATTCTGGCGAAATGAATTCTGCCGAATTAACACCGTAACTGCCGCAGTGGTTAACAGTGGACGGCAGTGGTCGCCACTTGTTTTCTCAGTGGGGCTACTGTGGTCACTAACGACCGGGGCTACTCAATGTTAAGAACTAATTGACTAACCTGGATAGCCGAGTAACGTTGTAGTGGAAAACAATTTTCGTTCCTGCTGTAAACGGAATAACGGACGTTTGAAGGAAATAATAATTGATTTATTCTAGAATTAATTGCCGTAAATTGGGTTCGACCGAATACAATATTTTGCATAACGCGAACTGCTGAATAACAAAATAATTTTCATTTTTACTCCAAGCGGAATAATGAAACTTTTAAGAAAATAATATTTTATTCGTGTAGTCGTGTTACGTATACAAAGCCACTGTATTATTTATATATAAAATTTTATATCCAGTCAAATTTGTGTGGCGATCCATGTGTTAACTTTTTGTCGTCAGTTTCGTTTCCTGATTTGTTTCCCTTGATCGTTATTTATCTCTGGAACCCTCTCTTTATCCACTTACGGTGATTGTTGGTATGATCTAGGTAGCACGATAAAGGAAGTTTTGATTCGTACTCGTCATGTTGTACTTAAATGTACGGATGCAAGAGTCGCTTTCATGGAATGCGCGCATTGTTTGTCAAAGTTTGTCATAACTGACTCCTATAATATTCCTGACGTGAGAATATCTGAGAGCAGTTTAGGACTGAATTCTATGTAACTTTCGTTGGAATTCGAGGAGTGTACACTCCGTTGCAGATTTCCACAAATTACCTTACCCACGAGTAGTTCATGTTGACAGAATTTGCAGTTTGAAAAAGGAGTTGTACCGAGAGTCGTTGAATGAAAATTAAATAGATCAGGTGAATAGAAATTAATTCAACCGTAATACGCAAAAACGCTGAACACTATAGAAAACGTTGAATTACAATCAAATTAAATCCAGTAATAAACCGATTTAGTATCGTAACAGTTTCATAATTAATTACATAAATTGGAACTGTTCGTAATCCAATAGTACTTCGACGATTCATACCTCGCTCTTCATCACCATTCCAGCCCAACATGCTCACTGCATAAGTAATTTAATTACGTGATTTAGTAAAAAAAAAAAAAAATTCCACCGCATACGTATTCCAGCGTAGTACATGCGTCGCCTCCCCAATCAACGCACTCAGCATACATCCCACACTTGTTGCCTTCAAAAAATTCTACCCTTAACGTCGCTTTAGTCATCATGCAATCCACTAATTTTACACCTTAACATCCATCGCACGCTCTTCCCACAAGCGCGCCAATTAAAACCCCTTGGACCGCCATCATCTCGTTAGTTATGGATATATGCACGCAGCATACATCCTGTACTTGTTGCCCTCAAAGAATTTTCCCCTACATTGCCATCATCAGCAAAGCTCATCACGCATTATCAAAAACTGAACGTTTAAGATCACTTTAGTCATCATGCAATCCACTAATTTTACACCTTAACATCCATCGCACGCTCTTCCCAAAAGCGCGCCAATTAAAACCCCTTGGACCGCCATCATCTCATTAGTTATGGATATATGCACGCAGCATACATCCTGTACTTGTTGCCCTCAAAGAATTTTCCCCTACATTACCGTCATCAGCAAAGCTCATCACGCATTACGAAAAACCGAATGTTTAAGATCACTTTAGTCGTCATGTAATTTAATCATTTGACACCTCAACATACATCGTACATTCTTCCCAAAAGCGCGCCAATTAAAACCCCTTGGACCGCCATCATCTCATTAGTTATGGATATATGCACGCAGCATACATCCTGTACTTGTTGCCCTCAAAGAATTTTCCCCTACATTACCGTCATCAGCAAAGCTCATCACGCATTACGAAAAACTGAACGTTTAAGATCACTTTGGTTATCATGTAATTTACTAATTTTACACCTCAACATCCATTGCACATTCTTCCCGGAAGCGCGCCAATTAAAACCCCTTGGACCGCCATCATCTCGTTAGTTATGGATATATGCACGCAGCATACATCCTGTACTTGTTGCCCTCAAAGAATTTTCCCTACATTATCGTCATCAGCAAAGCTCATCACGCATTACGAAAAACTGAACGTTTAAGATCACTTTGGTTATCATGTAATTTATTAATTTTACACCTCAACATCCATTGAACATTCTTCCCGGAAGCGCGCCAATGAAAACATCTTCGACCGCCATCATCTCATTAGTTATGGATATATGCACGCAGCATACATCCTATACTTGTTGCCTTCAAAGAATTTTCCCCTACATTACCGTCGTCAGCAAAGCTCATCACGCATTACGAAAAACTGAACGTTTAAGATTACTTTAGTCGCCATGTAATTTAATAATTTGACACCTCAACATACATCGTACATTCTTCCCGGAAGCGCGCCAATGAAAACATCTTCGACCGCCATCATCTCATTAGTTATGGATATATGCACGCAGTATACATCCTGTACTTGTTGCCCTCAAAGAATATTCCCCTACATTACCGTCATCAGCAAACCTCATCACGCATTACGAAAAACTGAACGTTTAAGATCACTTTAGTCGTCATGTAATTTAATAATTTGACACCTCAACATCCATTGCACATTCTTCCCGGAAGCGCGCCAATTAAAACCCCTTGGACCGCCATCATCTCATTAGTTATGGATATATGCACGCAGCATACATCCTGTACTTGTTGCCCTCAGAGAATTTTCCCGTACATTACCGTCATCAGCAAACCTCATCACGCGTTACGAAAAACTGAACATTTAAGATCACTTTAGTCGTCATGTAATTTACTAATTCGACACCTCAACATCCATTGCACATTCTTCCCGGAAGCGCGCCAATTAAAACCCCTTGGACCCCATCATCTCATTAGTTATGGATATATGCACCTAGCATACATCCTGTACTTGTTGCCCTCAAAGAATATTCCCCTACATTACCGTCAACAGCAAAGCTCATCACGCATTACGAAAAACTGAACATTTAAGATCACTTTAGTCGTCATGTAATTTACTAATTTGAGACCTCAACATCCATCGCACGCTCCTCCCACAAGCGCGCCAATTAAAACCCCTTGGACCGCCATCATCTCGTTACTTATGGATATATGCACGCAGCATACATCATGTACTTGTTGCCCTCAAAGAATTTTCCCTACATTATCGTCATCAGCAAAGCTCATCACGCATTACGAAAAACCGAATGTTTAAGATCACTTTAGTCGTCATGTAATTTACTAATTTGAGACCTCAACATCCATTGCACGCTCTTCCCACAAACGCGCCAATTAAAACCCCTTGGACCGCCATCATCTCATTAGTTATGGATATATGCACGCAGCATACATCCTGTACTTGTTGCCTTCAAAGGATTTTCCCCTACATTACCGTCATCAGCAAAGCTCATCACGCATTACGAAAAACTGAACATTTAAGATCACTTTAGTCGTCATGTAATTTACTAATTTGACACCTCAACATACATCGTACATTCTTCCCGGAAGCGCGCCAATGAAAACATCTTCGACCGCCGTCACTGCGTTAGTTACGGACATTCGTCGCTCCAGTTACTCTCAATTTGCTTTCGTCGCCGTCGCGGGAACCTGGGACAGGGCACTGGCACACGAGGGGAGAAGGGCGAATCGCCGTTTGCGCTCGCGGCTTGCCTATTTCGCTGTGCAAACGCCATAAGCACACACTTCGGATCCGGACGTAAATGGTGTATTTTGCGTGAAATCACAGACAAAGGCCGGCGGTAGCTCTGGAGCCGGAATGGGGACGCGGTTCCGTTGGCGGCATACTTTTCATGCTTTGCCGCACTCGAACCGCGACTCGACGATATTCACGGCTTGTCAACGTAATTGTGTACTTACTACTTGCTTGTACGGATAAATGGAAAGCATATTTCATTCGCGGCCGCGATACTTTAACCTGCTGCGTTTGCGAGTGCACGTTCTGGCGAGGGGAAGCTTCTGGCGCGTTGTCTGATTGGAAGTTTTTGCACATGGAATCGCGGAGGTAGCATTGGCGGGTTGAATGTTTGCGAGACGGTATGAAGTCTTGCCGGGTGTTTGTCTTGGCAGTTTTGTTTAAATGCAAGTTACGCTGCGTGCGGATCTTGTTTTAGTTTACATTCGGCGCTGTGAGTTTTATGGAAGACTAACGATGTGAGGGGATGATGTTAAGGGTGAGGTTGCGGCGCATGAAACTTGGGTGCTGCTTTACGTCAAGTTTGCCGAAATGTGATTTACTGGTTTTAATCTTTTTGGACGGTTGGAACCATTACGGTAGCATTGATATTTATTACAAGAACAAAAATGGAAGACCCATTTTTATTACATTTTTCTAGTACTGGTGTATTGCATTAAAACGTTTCAAACATAGATGCGACTAATCAATACAATCTGGGCAGTGTGTGGCTAACGATTTCCATCCGATTGTGAGAGATTTTTGTTCCAAAACTTGCAACATTTTTTTACAACATTCTTTGCAAAATTTTGGTACCAGGTGTTCGGTTCTTTCTTTTCTTGCATTTTATATTGCTATGATACGATTTAACGTATACAACGTAAACGTTAACAAATATTCCAAAATAGTCATCAAACATCACCAACAAAATAAACGCCCCACGGGTAATAATGTCGTCTTAAACAACCATACTTATATTTATTTCGCCATATGCTTACACTAATAAAAATGCTTTCTTCGCGTTGAGCGAACATGCAATTTCGACGTGGCGGTCAGCGTGTTAGCAAAGCGGCGCAGGACAGGCTTTAGTGCCGAATAAATCCACAATCAAAAGATTTAGTAACACTTAAGGTCCGCGCACCCATTCGCCAATTTGTTTCATGACAAATAACGATCCGGACGCTGGAGTGTTAAGGGTGGCGGATGAGGGTGCGGAGGCGGAGTGCTGGTATAAAGACACAAGGCGTGATAAGGCACTTCGGAATGCCTCCTGTTATTATCACCATCGGTCAGCTTTATTTACTGCTGCTCCGTAGGGGTGAGCGTGGAAGACGAAGGAAAGGCGGATAGGGGAGAACGATACCGTCTCAGAGATGGTGGTGGTGGTGGTCTAAAGGACACTGTATCTGCTTCTTCTCTATGGCGTGAGCAGTGCAGTGCTTTTCTCACCGAGCAGAGAACAAATAGCCCATCGTAAGTTCGCACGTAAGGCTACGGTAACGGTCAGACGGCATCGCGTTTTCGACGATTCGCGATTCGCGCGTGCTTGCAGATGCGCGTCAGTTGTACAGATGCAAAAGCACAGCGAAATTCGCGTGAAAGCACTTGTTTCATGTGTCATTGTGATAGATAAAAACAAGAATGGCGGATCTTTTTATTGATTGAAACTTTATACTTAACACGTTAACACGTTGGTCATCGGTGACCGGCACAAAAAGTCTTATGAAAAATGCAAAAAATACCCTATCGGCAGCATTTATAATTTTGTAAATGTAATTAATATTAAATAGTGATTCAATTCTTTGGTCTCCGATACCTTCGCATTATTTTCATTTTGCACAATTCAATCATATTCTGTAGTACTTCATCACGTTTCGGTTTTAATATAGTAAAGTACGCACGGCAGTCAACGTGTTAACTTCATTGCGATTCAATCTTTGCTGACAATGTTAACAATTTTTACCTATCGCGGCAGAACTTATTTAATTTTTAAGATTATATTTTAATTTCATATTTATCTTCCCATTTAATTTGATGTAATATATATAGACTTTAGTTTTATATTTCATTTTATATTAATTTATGGTTAAGTTTACATTTAACGACCAAGAAATATTTGCCGCTTCCACATTACCTATTTCCAGGTCACGCCCTTCAGGGGGGGTGGTCAGGAGTATTACAATTTGTTACGTTCCCCGAATGCGCGAGTTATGTTCGACGCAAGAATGCGCCGTATCGTGTGTGCTCCGGTACTTTTTCCAACGGCGTTGACGTCCGAACGCTTTCCGCCGACATAAAAACGCGTAGTGACATAAACGTTCCCGTACGTTTGCCGAGCCCATAAATGCCAATTGTCTGTTTGCAATGTGCTTCTGCTTTAACAGCGCCTACCAAGAATCTGGTTTACGGCGCTATGAGTCGGCTTTCCGCGTGATATATGCGATATAAATGCGGTGTGGAAAAGAGGCTTTTAGAAACAGTAGTAACGATAATTGTAAGGTCGGACAAAGAGAGGGAGAGAGATGGAGAGGATTTACCAGGTCGTGCACGTGCGCACGTTCGCAGCACTCAACTCGTTAAGTAGGTCTGGCCAAACAATAAGCACTGGCTCGAAAACAAACGGTGCATCGTAAGTTTGCGTGCAAGGCCCCTGTAATGGTCTTACACCATCATACTCTCGGAGTTTATACATATAGAACGCACTTCTATACGGCCATGGATAAGCTTCGCGGGAACTTTTATTGCAGTACCAAAATACCTATAATATGTATATTAACGTGACATAAGAAAGATTAGTGCTGATGTACCAGAAAGGAAGCGAAATACTCGGGGGCACGGAACCGCTCTTCCATCTTTTTCTGCTTGGGAAATTTATTACTTTGGCTGACGAGGATCATATACAGATCGAAACGTACGAACAACATACACAAACACATGAGAAGGAGAGAGTCAGTATACCAGTGCCCGAACATTGCGTTGACACCTCTTCGAATTTACACGAGTTCGTAAATTTACCAAGAATAATCTGTTCCACGTGGATTCGTTTTACGCGAATGAGGACCGTGTAAATAGAGCCCGTCCGTATAAAAAAAGAAATATTAAAAATAATCAACCTTTTCCTCTTAATTGGCACGAATGTATCAAGTTTTTGGCTAATTCGAGAGATTTGAAAAAATTTTCTGCAGTTAATTCACGATTTACTAACAAATCACATTTATGCAATTGATACTTTCAAGTAAGAATTTCCGTCACTTCGACATAATAAAATTGTTTAAAAATGACACCTAACGAGATCTATCTAACCGTATAAAAAAACCGCCGCGCAAACAGACGTATGATTTGCCGTGCAAAAGGAGATCCCTCACGAAAAAGAAGTGTCGCGTAAATTGTGGCACGGTCGTTTTCGTTCGAAGGCTCCAGCTTGCACGCGAAGCTCTTAATGAAGCCGACAGAACGAAAGCCCGGATATCGCGCACGCCGAGGACCGTTCCCACAAAACCAGTTTACTCTGCGTCCGCCCGACTTTCGATATTTTCAGTCCGGTCGCGTCCATTGTAATTTATGCGATCGCAGCGTCGGCCGCTGCGTTTAACTCGACGCCGCTTTAAACGGCGCGTTAGCGGCATCCGCTCCGATAAAGAGAAATTCCATCGGTGACATTTCTGTTCTTTGACGCGGATGCACAATCGTTAACGAGCAATGACGGATCCGCGCCCCGCGCATTACGGGAGGCGCGCGGCGCGTGGGCTCGAATAAATATAAATCGCCGGGCAATAAATTGAACGGACGGCTCTGGCGCCGATTAGAACGCTTCCTATTTATTTCCGTGGACGTCCGCGCGTTTCCCGCGGACGCGCGCGCAAAACCGCACATCGTTCGCCATAATCGACAGCGCAGCGTATATTGCGCGCCCGAACGATACACGGTGTGTCAAGTGACGCACGCTAAGTGGCCCGGTATGTGGCCGTGTCATTAACAAGCTATCTAATGCGTACGCTCCCGTCACGACTGTCGCGTGCGGTCGATCGCTACTGCGCGTTATTCATTCTTTCGAGTTCGAGCTGACCGGCAGAACGGGCTTGCGGGATAACGCTGACGACTGACAGCGGCCCGACACATGCGGGGCATGCGTTTCGAGTGCATTAAAAAACGAGAGAAAACCTGTGCCTTGCGTGTGATGCGGCCTGTGCGTTGGTATTCGACTCCTACGTGCGATCGATCGAACGCCCTCTTTGCGGGTGCGGATTCTTCGAAGCGTGGATTCGCTATTGGAAATGTGTCGAAGGCGCCGAACAGTGTTGCTCGCGGTGTTGTGCATTCTTTAACCCTTTCACTATTGAAAACTGATTGTAATTGTTTGCTTGCGTCTAATTCAATAATGCAAGAAAGTTTTTAGGTACATCTACGAATATGGATACCTCAAAATATCACTCATGCACCTTTCTATAGTACACAGATTTCCAATAGACATAACTCAGGCTAGGTACCAACAGCGTATTGCGCTGACCATTGTTCACTATCACCTCCCATTTTCTCCCCCTATTTTCAATCCTCTTGAGGGAAAGAGCAGCTTCAAATTCATTACATTACGGGACCTTCTTCGATACACAACTCATTTAGCACACAGCACATCAGAACACATATCTCGTACTGTTAGTTGAGGTTTAAAATATAATTTTGACTAAAAACTTGTCCAACATTTGTTAAACGAAAAATAGATACACTCCTTCGTAAAAAGTCGAGTTTATCACGTGTCGACAAACCAGTAAAGTCGATACATTCCAAAAGTTATTTGCTAAAAAACACATGCGTTTCAACTCATACTATGATAACATAGACTGTATTGCGTGAGGGATCGGCAAGATCGACAAGTGCATATATGCATCCATCGTTCACACTGAAAGCTTTCGGCAGATATATGCGTCCACAGTAGTCAAAGGGTTAAATCACGCGGTCGTTGGGAAAGAATAGAGTGCAGAACGATATGTTTGCAGGACACTGTTTAGGGGATGGACGAGTTTGGCTTGGGACGTTGAAGAGAGTTGCAGGTAATTGTGGTAGAGTTCGCGAACGTCTGGCTTTATGTAAAGCGAGTGCCTGACACTCGAATCGGATTTGGAGTCGTAACTTTTCATTTAGACCGCGCTTGATCGTTTCTTTAGAAAGTTGCGAGTCGGTGCGAAACTTTCTTATCGCGTTGCCGCTCGGCTCGCCGCGGTTTTCAGTTGCGCGGTATCCGGCAAAGCGAAGCGGAGAAATCCAATGTGTAGGGCATCCATTGAAATAACCGCTACAGCCAGTTTTAAGGTGTCCGCTAACTATCTATTTAACCAGTTATTTTGTGCGGATACGAAATTAACGTGATACAAGTAAAATATTTCTGACGCGGCTCGCTGTAAACAAGCAGCTGCGCAGCTGTTACAAAGTTAGATCCTGTGTCGATGGAAATGGTTCGCTGGGTACGCTTTTAAAGTATTCGATAACTATGTATCCAACCGTTTATTTCTGTGCGGATGCGAAATTAACGTGATACAAGTAAAATATTTCCGACGCGCCTCGCTGTAAGCAACAGCTTCGTAACTGTTGCAAAGTTAGATTCTGCGTTGATGGTAATATTTTCCTACCTGCACGTTTAAGGTATTCGATGACCGTATCCAACCATTTATTTCTGCACGGATATGAAATTAACGTGAAACAAGTACAATTTCTCCGGTGCGGCTTGCTATAAACAAGTCGCTGAGTTGCTGTTGCAAAGTTTGATGCTATATCGATGGTAATGGCCGCTGGCTACACTTTTGAGGTATCCGATAACTATATACGGTCTCTTCGACTTATGACCGAGTTCCGTTCTGACTAACAGGTTGTAAGTTAGATTTTTATTTTTCGACAAGTTTAAACAAACACACTGTCATGCAAGGTGCAATATAAAATATTACACAACTATTATATATAACTACACAATACAAGGGGTATTCAGGCTGAATGTGACAAAGCAGAGTAGGGTTAAAATAAATTCAAACGTTCGACACACGGGCAATACGCGCTGCAAGAGCGGACGCTAATCGCGCGAGTGAGGAAACGTGAACGTAATTTGGCGGGGTCGGCACAAACAACTCGTCGCTTTTGTACCATTAAGCCCGCGTCGGCTTCGGCAGAAATAATTTCGGCCCGCGGCGCGCGCGATTAAAAAACACTGCGACCGCGTCTCTTCGCGCTCGTATTTTGATTTTGCATAGACACGCGCAGGCGAGGGGTCGGGACGGTCATCATGCATACTACACCATCGTCGGCAGAAGCACTCCGCTCAAATGCAACTGTTCTCGTCCGTGCGCCCTGCCGTTGGATGCGCATAAATGCATGTATGTTACGCGCGGATTGTGCTGCGTTCTTTGCAGAGCTGGCTAGGGTATTATCTCAAATGATAAATAGTGAATAGTCTGTTTTATTTCAAATCGGAAGTGCACGTTTGAAAGTAAAATATTTTATTCGTGGGAAAACCTTCTTAAAAAAGCTTTTGAAGTAGTGGTTTATGTGATGGAAAATCAACATAGTGAGGCTTGCATTTCAGATATTTTATTTTCTCATTTATGGGCAATGATCAAATGTAATTTCTGAAAATATTAATCAATGCTTGATATCCTTAGTAGTAGAGATTGCTTCTTAGTCCCTTGGTATCTGCGTCTATGATATCGTTATACGTGTTCATCAGAAACCGACATGTGTGTTCCATCTCTTTGCACTTCCGCGTGTTTCTTTACCACTGCCTATCAGCACCTCCGGACCTTTCTTTACCCGGTACCTTCATTTCCTGCATTTCAGGCCCGGGCTCTTTGAGCATTAAATTCACTTGCGTCGATTTCAATGCAGCTCTAAGACAATCTACTACCCCTATCTATTTCGATCGTCATCAAATATCGCAATCACCCTTTCATGTAAACTTAAAATATTTTGTTTCACCTTTCGGATCACCAAAATAAAAATAATTTACCTGCGTAAACTTTCCTCCCCGCCTGAAATAGCATTCTGCTACACGGCCAGAACAACGATCATTTGAAACAGTATTTGTAATATTTTTTCCGCCCAATTCTACCCCAGCAGCGGTTCTTCGCACTGCCTACTTTCTTTACCACTGCCTATCAGCACCTCTGGACCTTTCTTCATCCGATATCTTCATTTCCTGCATTTCAGGCCCGGGCTCCTTGAGCATTAAATTCACTTGCGTCGATTTCAATGCAGCTCTAAGACAATCTACTACCCCTATTTATTTCGATCGTCAGCAAACACCCCAATTCTTCATGCAAACTTAAAATATTTTGTTTCACCTTTCAGATCACAAAAATAAAAATAATTTACCTGCGTAAACTTTTCTCCCCGCCTGAAATAGCATTCTGCTACACGGCCAGAACAACGATCATTTGAAACAGTATTTGTAATATTTTTTCCGCCCAATTCTACCCCAGCAGCGGTTCTTCGCACTGCCTACTTTCTTTACCACTGCCTATCAGCACCTCTGGACCTTTCTTCATCCGATACCTTCATTTCCTGCATTTCAGGCCCGGGCTCCTTGAGCATTAAATTCACTTGCGTCGATTTCAATGCAGCTCTAAGACAATCTACTACCCCTATCTATTTCGATCGTCAGCAAACACCCCAATTCTTCATGCAAACTTAAAATATTTTGTTTCACCTTTCAGATCACAAAAATAAAAATAATTTACCTGCGTAAACTTTTCTCCCCGCCTGAAATAGCATTCTGCTACACGGCCAGAACAACGATCATTTGAAACAGTATTTGTAATATTTTTTCCGCCCAATTCTACCCCAGCAGCGGTTCTTCGCACTGCCTACTTTCTTTACCACTGCCTATCAGCACCTCTGGACCTTTCTTCATCCGATACCTTCATTTCCTGCATTTCAGGCCCGGGCTCCTTGAGCATTAAATTCACTTGCGTCGATTTCAATGCAGCTCTAAGACAATCTACTACCCCTATCTATTTCGATCGTCAGCAAACACCCCAATCCCTCTTCATGCAAACTTAAAATATTTTGTTTCACCTTTCAGATCACAAAAATAAAAATAATTTACCTGCGTAAACTTTACTCCGCGCCTGAAATAGCATTCTGCTACACGACCAGAACAACGATCATTTGAAACAGTATTTGTAATATTTTTTCCGCCAAATTCTACCCCAGCAGCGGTTCTTCGCACTGCCTACTTTCTTTACTACTGCCTATCAGCACCTCTGGAGCTTTCTTCATCCGATACCTTCATTTCCTGCATTTCAGGCCCGGGCTCCTTGAGCATTAAATTCACTTGCGTCGATTTCAATGCAGCTCTAAGACAATCTACTACCCCTATCTATTTCGATCGTCAGCAAACACCCCAATCCCCTTTCATGCAAACTTAAAATATTTTGTTTCACCTTTCAGATCACAAAAATAAAAATAATTTACCTGCGTAAACTTTTCTCCCCGCCTGAAATAGCATTCTGCTACACGACCAGAACAACGATCATTTGAAACAGTATTTGTAATATTTTTTCCGCCAAATTCTACCCCAGCAGCGGTTCTTCGCACCATATTTCGGTTTCCGCGGTTCCGTGGCGCACAATGCAGATGTGCGCGTGGGTGGAGGCAGGATCCGCGCGTGTGCGTGTCGAGTGCCGCGTCAGCAAACGAAACGTGCGCGGGCGTGTACGTGCAGACACGTTTCGGGACGTGTAATGCGAACGAGACGTCGACAGTGTGCAGGCGTACGAGATGCATGGGCACGAAAACGCAGGTATAACTTTCCGCGTGCCTCTCTTTCGCTCTCGCATCCCCGGCGCTCGCCTCTGTTTGACCAGCGTAACGAGCACATTTGTTAACCGAAAGAATTTCTGTATAAGTAGCAATTACCCACTCGTACATGCAATTCGCGGACGATCATTCACGCTGAATTCGCGTAGGGCTGTCTACGCTCGACGCCAGCGAGGCACCTTTTTCACTCGCACGGCGTTGGATGAATTCCGGCGAAGTTGCGATGTGGTGTTTAGAAGTGTTTTTCTTGGGCGAGCGAGGCGATGAGGGGTCGTCGGAGGCAGCGTGTTTCTTTATCTAGTGATCTCGATTGAAAGTGATTACGCGAAAATAGCGGAAAATCATGGAGCTGTGCAGTGCAAACGGGGTATAAATGTGTCATGGAATGCGTTTTTTTGGTACGACGTTTTGGTATAGTAGAGTCCGGTTACAGTGGTTATATTGCGGTTACGTTTATTTGTCGGGGTGTGCGCGAGGTCTATTATCAGAAAAAATTACGAGACAGGGAAAAGACGTTCTTTTGTTTTGCGTCATTCTGAAGGGAATTTGATAGTCTTCTGTCGGAGATTTTTAATCATATCAATCTATTTTTTGTCATATCTCGGAAACTATTTCGAATTTTTTGACGCGGTTGCAGTTTTCCCAAGTCTCTTTGTACCCCTTTTCATCTGGCACAATTACAAGTCGATTGGTAGAGTTTTCATTTTTGACCCTATTTTCTCGCTCGTTTTTCACGATTTTTCCGCACATTTTCGTCGATATCTGCGGAACTATTGCGAATTTCGGGGTGCTCCTTGCATTTTCCTTAGTCATTTTGCACCCCTTTGATATGTTAAAAGGGCGATCGAATCGGTGACCCATCATTTTTTCGCAAAAATGGCAAGGGGTTTTAAGATTTTCTCGATTTCTTCAAGGCCCCGTCCCGTCGAAACTAGTGGACGAAACCTATGACTAATACAGGTTTTCTTAAAGCTCTTTGGACGCACTTTCTCGTGGGATCAATCGCGATGAGCAATTTTGAAAAAATTTTTTTTGCTCATTCTTAAAATTGTCATATCTCGGAAACTAAGAGTTCAGCGCGCGAAAAGTGGTCTATCTTCAGGGCAAATTACCCTCTATCAAATGGTATCGAAAAAAAAAAAAAAAAAATTGAAATTTTTCACCTATTTTAGCCCATTTTCAGCTCATATTTCGCCATTTTCCATTTATTTTTGCTCATAACATAAGGTTTTCTTAAAGTTCTTTGGACGCTCTGTCACGGGAGATTAATCGCGATCAGCAATTTTGAAAAAAATCTTTTGCCCTTTCTTTAAATCGCCATATCTCGGAACTAAGAAGAGTTGAGCGCGCGAGAAGTTGTTATGTTCAGCGCAAATTTAATGATATTGGTCCGAAAAGAAAAAAATAATTGACATTTTTCGCCTATTTTTGTCCATTAGTGGAAAACATGATTGTTTTTTGTCGTCAGATTTTAAGTATGTGTATATTTAAATATTAAAATGCATATATTTTCTGTGTGTATATATACATATATTAATATAGTATACTTAATCAGAATATATCGGTTCTTTCAACTACTATTTGTCTTAGACATGGAAATTCGCTACCTGAATACGGGAGATAAACCCCATAAGGTGATAGGTCTACCCTTATATCTCATTTACATACATATATAATGAAGGTTGGCTGGAGGGCGCTGAAAGAGCTCGTTTTCTAAACAATCTCCAATAACATTTCTTGCCCTGCACAACTTTCACAATAACCAAAGCCTTAGAAACCGTTCTCCACTAATTATCGCACTCTTCGTTGCAGCTCCGACAGGGTCCTCCTTTCCACGCACACCATGAATTTCCCACCTACCAACGAAGTAGTATCCAACAGCTTCATGCGTCAATACAAGCGTTTCATATTTCTTCCGAAAAACGTCGACTCCGTTAATAACGTTGAAGCGTTTAAATCTTTACTTCGTTCCCGGTCCGCTGAAACATTTTTCACCATCGGACCGTCTATAATTCCTTGATCCGGGCCGGAAGCGCGGGCCAATCTTTATGTTTTCGAGGGGATCGCTGCGATTCGTCGAACGGCAATTCCGTGGCTGTGCCACAAATCTGCAGAACGCACCGACCCAGTGACCTGACACCCGATGCTAAAAAAATATCGTCGGACTCGAAGCTCGCCTCTGTTCTTTCATTCTCGCCCGCCACTGTGGCATAAAACGGAACCTTCGCGCGTCACACGCTCGTTCCCTCTCAGTAATTACACTTTCGTACGTAGCCCCAGCGCGCGTTTTATTACTGAGGTCTCCTTCAATCTCCTTACCGGTGGCACCGAAAGACGTCCCTTTATTTTGCGCCGCCTCCGGCCTGAAAGGAGTGAGAATCGTGGCCTCGTTATTATGCACAAAAGTATACGACGCGACGACCGAGTGATCCCCGTCGCGGCGATGGAAAACACGCTGTTATCATTACGTTCACCCTCCCTTTACCCTCTCGTGTCCTCCTTTATTTCCGAAACAGTGCATTTCCGCGCAACCTATTAAACGTTTACGTCTTTGTACTGGATTATCCTTTTACGCGTTGCCCGTACATGAAACCTCACTTCATAATCATATCTCATTTTGCGCGCAAAGAAACGTACGTCTGTTTCCGTGTGACAGTCTTTCGCTGCAGCGAGAAGAAAACTTCCGTAGTTTATTGCAGGTGGGCAAATGTCGTTGGGTGCGTCGCATAAGCGCAGAACTTTTAATACTTACGTTTTCGACGTTTTCTCGTAAGATCCGCTACGAGTGCCGGTATCGCAACATACATAAAGTTGCACGTAATACGTCTCGTCTAAGTAGCTTCGTAAAGTATCAATGCGGGACAAACACACAATAAGTACAATCTGATTTTAAGTGTCCATAAAGATGAAATACGGTCGGTCGCAAAGCGGCGTATTTAGTTTTAGCTCTCGTGCGCGTCACGATACTTTCTGCATCTCCTTTTTGATTTATTCCCGTGTGTGACCGCGTAAGCCTCTTGAGCCGTCGTCCGCCGCAATTGGAAAGTTTTATAGACGTTTGTCCTTCCGCGGGAGCCCCTCGTTCGAAATTACTGTGCAGTCTTTTTCGAGGCCGGTAGCCCAGAGCGAAGCAGCCGTTTGCAAACAATCCGATCGTCAAAGAGCGGAGGAAAGGGTTGTCGATCCTCTGGGCGTCGTTATAAGGGCGGAAAGGTAATAAAGACATACATTCAGGGAATTGAATGGGTAAGGAAGAACGTGCGTGTACACGTTCCCGGTCTGCCCATATGCGAGTTCACATGGTGGGGTGCTTGCTTTAAAGCAGATATTACGACACGCCCAGGGAAAGCGGGCGGAAGAGATGACGGGGTTGAAGCTTGAAAGAGGACGGTGGGCTAAGAGAGCAGTAGGAAGGAGACAGGGTGTATGCAGACCGATACGCGATAAGTACGCACCACCGCTTTCGACCTGCCTCTTTACAAAAGCACGATTTTACGCGTACTTTAACCCCTGCCCGTACCAATAAGTTCGGGAGATTCCGGAACAAACGGTCGCGTAAGCCATGCTGAGTGGTATGTTGTGTTCAACCTTACAGTTCGTGAATAATGAAAAAAAGGTATTTTCTTTTGTTGAAAATTGAAATGCACGCGAGAATTTTTATTCTTAGAATATTCTATATGTTTTACGACATTCGTCATGTTATCGTTGTATATACGATGCATTTGACTATTGTATATTCTGGATGAGGGGTACTGAATATAGAAGGATGTAAACAGGATACTGGATACAAAGGTATAAACCAATGACTGTACTACGTTCAAGTTTTCAAAACATGTGCTCATGACGTCCATGTCTGCAGCTTCGCTACATGCATTTTTTCCCAACATGACTCGTTATCCTGAATAATGAGTAAAAAGCTCCTTCTTGGTTAAAAATTGTACATGCAACATACTTCACCATTGTAGACTCCTGATGAGTAACATATAGAGTTCTTAGAATAGACATTTTCAACTAAATTCCAGTTTTTAATCAAAAACGGACTTTTTTAGACATTATTCATGATACGTTATGATGGGCAAAAATGTTTGTAGCTATGCTATGAACATTAAACGCACTTGAATGAATACAGAAACTTACACATGGTATTTCCATTGTTTTTTTCCTGTAAAAGTAATAATACTATAAATACTGAATAACAAAATACGAATAATAGTTTAAAAGTACAGTTTACATATACAAATAATACTTTAATAGAAATTATAATCTTTACATTTTACGTCAACAATACCGAACAGCAGTGCATGGCGAAGAACACAGTTTAGAGTTTATCAGCACAGGTCTGTTTATCGACAGTTTAACGGCCAAAGTGATTTGCTTTGGAACTTATCCTGAGTTTGCCATGTTTAGTCTCTCCTTATATACTATGGTGTAACGGTTCCATTTGGATTCGCAGCTTATTGTGAGTTTGCCATGTTTAGTCTCTCCTTATATACTATGCTGTAACGGTTTCATTTGGGAACTTGCCGGTGGAAAATTCAGGAAGGGAGGACTCTTGGAGGAGTTACGATGGGCGAATCTGGGAAGAAAAAAAGTTTTCTCCCGAGGACAGGATGGTTTGGGTTTTGGCGGTAGTTTCGAGCGTCTCGTTATATGCGAGTAAAAGGAAGAATGGGGCGAATTTTATGGTATGACCTGCAGGAGAGGCGAAAATGACGAAAGCACAACAGCACAAACGTGTCGCGGCTGTTTACGGCGTCGGTCCGTTCTTCCGGATCCATTTCGGGCGTCATCGACCAGCTGTTTCAAAATACGCCGCGCGCGCATTCGAAATTTCGTCAGGATCACCGGCAACGTTATCTCTCGTCGGGGGGTAAATTTATGATGTAACTTCATTGGACGACATGCGGTTGAATTGTACACTCGGGCAAGCATTTCGGCGGACGTGTTTAGCGCCAAGAGCGTCCTTCTGATTCCGAGCCTTTGTCTGCCGGCTGACCCGCCCTCCCTTATTGCCGCAATAATGCGTAGAATCGGAAGGACGTGTTTAGGAGGGAACAAGGTGCGCGTGTGTACAGGTCCCGCTGATTACGTCATCGTGAACCTGTTAAAATTAGATGCCGAACCGAACGACCGGCCCATGGGCATTGGGCTACCGAAATTGCGGGTTACTGCATTCGAACGATCTGCCACTGTTAATGTGCACGGTTGCGCCAACACAGCACTCGTAACTTCTACGGTGTCGATAATGATTACATGAAGCCGCACTTCCAGTTGCGTTCCTTGCGCACAAGAGTTGCGTCATTGCTATGCTGTTAGCTGACAATTACCTTCTCAAAGACGGAATGGTTTAACCCATTCGTGACGACGATTTTTTTCGAATACGGTCCCCAGGAGCGAAATTTTTTTTTTCTTTATATTGTTCATTTTTAATAAAAAAAACATGTTTACTATGGAAATCACCCAATTCGTAAGTGAATTCACATAAATAAGATCATTGCACACCAGGTGTGCAGCTCGCTCCTCGGAAAATTTTTATTGCGAGGAACGGATTGAACACCATGTGTGCAATATAAGATAAAATGAAAATACATCATTAAAAAATGTATGAACATTTATTTCAAAAATAGTTAGATAATATAAAATCGTTAATTCGTTTTTAATTATAAATAACAGAATATAATGCAAAGAAAATGTTTAAAAAGTAGTAAAAACTTAAAAAAAGATAAGTTGAATAATGAAAAAAATAACAAACGAGAAAGAAGTTTTTAGAAAAATGTCTATAGATAACAAAGTAATGTAACTCAGTAATAAAAAAGAAAATATAATTTGTAAATACACTTTTAGCAAATAGTACACTGATCGTAAAGTAATTATACATTAGTTGGTTGATGGTAGCGCTTGAAACATTCTCTCAAACATAATCCAGGATTACCGACACAAGCAGGAGAAGAGTAATTATTACGTTTATATTTTCCTTCTTTGTAGGACTGTCGGCAATTCATAGTATTTTACATGTAAGAAAGGCTTCAAATAATTTTTAGATTTTTGGTACACAGTAAAACCAATGCCAAATTTTGTTTTCCTGTACTTTACAGATTTCATTAGTTCAAGGAAAATCTTATTTCGACTAGTTTACTCAGAATAACTGATAATTGCACATTACTGTTATTGCACACACGGTGTGCAAGCCGTCTTATAGCCTCGGAAATCAATTGCACACACGGTGTGCAATCGGTCTCGAATGGGTTAATGGTATTTTTGGTCTTTTCGTTACAACTGGCATTTTTGGTCTAAATGAATGAGAGTTATATTAGCAAGCGAAGCGTTCGCAGTTTCTTTCGCGGCTGTTTCATTGCAGCGGCTAAATTGTGAAATGCAATAACGCGGGTCGGTTGCAAATATGCGTAGAATGTCGTAATATCCTCGGAAGGCAAGTGTTTCAAAAGCTGCTGATTTATGCAAAATTCTATTGAAATATAAAAATTGAATAATGGTCAGCGTATTTGTGTACGCGCACACGTTGCGGTACTTTGAATACGTCGAGTCGCTAGATCGAGTTATTTCCGAACGCAGGTGCGTTAAATTGCTAATAAAATGGTTTATTAGCGAATGACACGCACATATGGCGGGACCGTTCAAAGTGTCAAGGTCGATTTACACTTATTCAGCACAGTGCACTTTCCTGTAACTGCCGCTGGCGCAGTATTACAATGTTACTGTACTTCGAGAGTTATAAGTTATTATTCGAACCACTTAACAAAATTATCTCTGGGCATTGCCGTCGCCTGAAAACAATATTACCACAGAATCAATACAGATTGCACCAATACACCTGTAGTCAGATATTTTTGTGTCATGAATAATGAAAAAACAGATACCCTTTTTCGTTGAGAATCAGGTTTATTTCCGTTTTCAACTAAAAATAGCTTTTTTACTCATTATTCATAATACATAAATATCCTACTCCAGGTAAGTGATATACCGTGTTTCGGTTCTGTGATAATATAAAAATATTTGACTACTGTTGCACCTGAGTATAAAAGCCCTTTTTCGTTAAGAATTGAAATTCACTTGGCTTTAAGTCACAAAAGACTTTTTATACATTATTCACTATTAGCAATACGGTTGGAAACAACACAGCACTCAATATTTTCGCGCCAGAACCAACTGCGGTGGATAAAAATTGCGTACATACGCTCTCACAAATACACGGGCATTCTGTGCACGATAACCTCAGCCTCGTTGCTGGTGACTGCCGCCATTTTGCTCCACTCTAAAGTTCGTCAATTTCGAATGAGTAAACGAGCGAGCAAGTACTCACGTGTTTTTTTCGTGAGTTCGATGACTCACGGCGATGAGAAAATAACCGTGGAAAGTCCCAGAAGTGGCGACTTGAAGAGTTTCAACCTCCTGTCGGGTTACGTTCTTGTATTCTCTTCTGCTTCCTCGTCTCCCACTTTTCGTTCTCTCCATCCGCGCGTTTGCCTCCTCGACATCAGCCTCCTACCACTTTTATTTGTTCTTCCGGATCCTTTCAAGCGTTTACGGTTACTCGTTCAGGCACTCGGCTACATGAGGGAAAACTGGAAACGTTCACGACTCTTCTACTTCGCCGTTTTTCTTTAATGCAAACTTTCCTTACCTTCGCCCACTCGTCCAATTTAAATACACCCCCGTTTCGCGTATTGTCGTTGATTCGTGTCGTTACAGGCTCACTTTCGGGTGCATTTCCGCTTTTTCACGGTCTCACTGCGTGTGCAACTCCATAAACGGTGGGCCACGAAGCGTAAACAGCTCAGCTTATTCCGCTGTTAGAAATTTGATAGGAAGTTTTTTCTATCTGAAATTATACGGGTCGAGGAGAGCTTCAAGATGATTGGGGCAAATTTTTTGACAACCCGGCTTTTTCAGGGCTCTCAGCGTCAGATTCAATTTTTTTTTGTAGGTGAATGCTCCAACAACGCTAGAAGACATGCGACACAGAATTATAGACGTATGCTTAACACGTTGACTGCCAAGCGTATTTTGCTAGATTAGAACCGCGATGCGATGAAGTACTACAGAATATGATTGAATTGTGCAAAGTGAAGATAATGCGAAGGTATTGGAGACCGAAGAATTGAATCACTATTTGATATTAATTGCATTTACAAAATTATAAATGCTGCCGATTGGGTATCTCGATTTTGAATTTTTCATGAGACTTTTTGCGCCGGTCACCGATGACCACCATGGCAGTCAAAGTGTTAATCATCAACTTTTTTTAACCGTTTACCATTCTGAGCATCGATTTCATTAAACTGAGTTATATTCTTTTTCAATATCTCCGGTTTAGCTAAAGAGGAAATACTTTTTATTCTGCTTGCTGAATTCGGCTCAGTATCTCCTAAAATATGGCTGTAAAAAAATGGAAGTTTACCTATAAAAACCGTCGGTGGTCTTTTGATAACTCTGAAAAAAAAAGGGTGGGCAAAAAATTTGGTACAATTACCGTAAAGCTCTCCTCCAGCCATGTTATTTTAGCTGAAAAAAATTCCGATCAAACCATTTGAAACAAGCGTAATCTAAGGTAATGACGCATTGTGGTCCACCCTGTATATGCAGAATGCAGGTTTAAAGAGTGGAAATATTCCTTGAGCTTTACCTTATTCTAACTCATCCGTTCGATATCTTCATCATTTCGTGAAAAGGAATTTTTTACCGTTTATCATACACCGACTTATTATCTCGGTTGTTTTGTAATGCATGCTCTTAGTTCACTGCTCGTAAGGCCCCTCTTACCTTATTAGATACTTAGTTCTGTGCACGCTTATCAAAGGAAACCCCTTTAGGCATGTTCCTCGAGCGATTTTGTTCTGTTTTTCATCCCGTGAAAACGTAATTACATTGTTTTCATTTATAACGCATTCATTTAATGCGTTTCCGTTTTCTCATGGCCGCGCTGAATTTGCGCTCCTATATGTGCAAAACGCAGAATTAAAGAGCGGTATATTTTTTTGAGGCTGCGTCCCACAGATTCTCTCCTTCATTGCGTGAAAACGAAAATGTTCTGTTTATCATACACCGATTAATTAACTTAGCTTGTTTATCAGCTTCGCCCATATGTTACTCACTGCCTTATCAGCTTCTTAGTTCTGCATTCACAATTCTGTGCGTCTTTGTGCACGGCGCGTCTGTCGGGATACTCCGTTCTATTTTTCATTCTGCGAAAATGTAATTACGTCGTTTTCGTTACTAACGCATTCACTCAGTGGTCTCATCCTTTTCGCTTCGCTCTTTCACGCTTGACGCTTCTGGTTAACGTTTACTCATCCACCCCTTAGCTTTCGTTTTTATCGGTTTCCTATGTCCGTACGTGCGTGACAAAGGGTTAAGGGGTCGAGAAGGATCTCTTCTGAGTCTGATACGTCTTGCGAGTCGGCGCGTAAAGGGTCTTCTCGATGATAATGAAAAGTCTACGGGAGAGCACTTCGGTTCTGTTATGCTCGACCTTAAGGGTGCGCCTCTTTCGCCGGGAGCGACGTCGGTTAGAGGCGGCTTAAAGTACCTTCGGAAATTACGATTGAACCCTGATCGTTCTCCCACGAACCCTATAAAAAATTCAGCCGTACGAGGAATGTCTCGCCCTTATGACGCCGTTCCCGGCGGAAACGTTTTCTGGGATACATTTTTCTTTTTTAATATATGGAGCCGTTCGTACGAGATATATGAGTCCTTCGATTACCCGGTGAAAAATGCCGAGGTATTGAATGCTGAAAAAGTATGCTCGGTGATGTGATGAAATATATCCTTGCGGCTGTATACCGCTCGAAGTGTCTTTATCTAGAAATAGATATTTAGAAACCACAAAATACGACATTAAAAATATCGTGTCCATTATGATAAGATATGAGCTTGTGGCTATATGCCAGTAAAAATATCTTTACGGTTAAACAATTATCTCGAAAACACAAAACAGAATTTGAACAATTTGAGAATATCAAGCGAATAGTGAATCACGACCGCACAGTTTTCCGTCGCACAAAATGTTTCACAGAACGCGAATGCTGTTTTCCACCATCGAAATGATTAACAACCTTCACAATTTGGCACACCATTCTCGATCCAATTGGGCACAGCCCTTTACACATAACATGATTCAAAGACAAGAGACTGTGAAATCCCACGAAACATTTGCGATCGGCAAACGGCACAACGAAAACTGCCGAGAATATACGAAAAGCGTACAAACGGTTTTAACGGCTCGTTTAGAAGGGCAGTATTCGTTTCGTACGCTTTCGGGCGGCGCCAGATAACCTGCAACACATCTCGGAAGGAGGAAAAGACACGATGTGGGTAGAAGAAGCTTTAACAGGTCGTTGCGGAATACGACACTTGTTCTTCCAGATTTTCTCTAGTCATTTGGCAAATGATACAAGGTATATCATTATCCAGAACAATTTGGTAATGCATAGCCAGTTCCCGTCGTAACGACATTTTGCTATTAGGCATTAAGGTATTAATTTGCGTTATGGGCACGGCCAACTTGATTAGCTACACATCCGATGTCCACTCTAGGTGTGCTGGTACCATTATGAACGTCCAAATTGTCTCTAGAATTAGGCAGTACTCTTTCGTAGCTTCGCTTTGTAAGCTCGTCAGCTGAGATAGTGAATATTATCGTACATTATGGATTTTATAAATCAATTATGAGCGTGCACAATATAATGCGCTCGTGCAATATAATTTAACATGCAATCAACGATCCGGTACATTTTAATTGGTAATACGCTTTGCCGCGTATGTCACGTTGAAATGTCGTAATTTGTTTAGGAGGATATCAGTATTAATCTTGGTTCCCGAATTGAACGCGCATCCTTGGTTCATAGTGTACCAACGTGAGGCGAACATTGAAATTATCTTCATCAGCGTTAAAAGATAACACTTTACCGTGTCTTCCACAACACCGTAATTTTGTATAAGTCTGATACCGTTATCTGTTGACCCTAATGAATCTTTCTGATACGTCGTAGACAGTTTCTAGTAGAAATATAGAGTAAATATATAATATATTTTATCCGAGATCCAAAAAATATGGTCTTACTACGGATTTTATAAATTACATCTTAGTGTGAACGATATACTGTACTTGTGCAATATAATTTAATATGCAATCAACGAACTGGTACATTTTATTTGGTAATATACATTAGCGCGTCGTCACGTTTAAATGTCGTAGTTTTTTGAGAATATTTATCACTCTTGGTTCTTGGGTTTGACCCATGTTCTTAGCTTTTAGTGTACCAACGTGACGCCAACATTGAAAATCATCTGCGTTAATAACACTTTACTGTATCTTCCACAACACCGTAATCTATAAGTCTGATAATCTGTTGATAATGAATCTTTCGGATACGTCGTAGACAGTTTCTAGTAGAAATATAGAGTAAATATATAATATATTTTATGGGAGATCCAATAGGTATTAGGTCTTACTACGGATTTTATAAATTATATCTTAGTGTGAACGATGTACGGTACTTGTGCAATATAATTTAATACGCAATCAACGAACTGGTACATTTTATTTGGTAATATACATTAGCGCGTACGTCACGTTTAAATGTCGTAGTTTTTTAGGAGAATATTAGTAACGCTTGGTTCTCGGGTTTGACCCATGTTCTTAGCTTTTAGTGTACCAACGTGACGCCAACATTGAAATTAGTTTCATCTGCGTTAGAAGAGAACACTTTACTGTGTCTTCCACAACACCGTAATTTTCTATAAGTCTGATACTGCTATCTGTTGACCCTAATGAATCTTTCGGATACGTCGTAGACAGTTTCTAGTAGAAATATAGAGTAAATATATAATATATTTTATCCGAGATCCAAAAAATATCGTCTTACTACGGATTTTATAAATTATATCTTAGTGTGAACGATATACTGTACTTGTGCAATATAATTTAATACGCAATCAACGAACTGGTACATTTTATTTGGTAATATACATTAGCGCGTACGTCACGTTTAAATGTCGTAGTTTTTTAGGAGAATATTAGTATCACTCTTGGTTCTTGGGTTTGACCCATGTTCTTAGCTTTTAGTGTACCAACGTGACGCCAACATTGAAATTAGTTTCATCTGCGTTAGAAGATAACACTTTACTGTATCTTCCACAATATCATAATCTTCTATAATCCTGATAACGTTGTCTTTTGACCCTGATGAAACTTTCTGCAATGTAGCCGTCACGTCAGTGCACTAAAAACTAAGAACACGATACCCATCCATAAACCAAGAGTAATTCCAGTTGTAAGAATGATGATGAAAACTCCAAGTTTGAAGAGAATATTGTATTTGAGAATAATGTATCCCCCGCCGTGGACATTGTACAATATCTGTACGAGTTGAGCGACGGGACGCAAGCGAGGGAACAGTGGAAATTCATATTCTCTTCAGTTGAACTGAATAGAACGAACGCCTGTAACATCGAAATTAAGATCTTCCAGGAATTATTAGTAGCAATTTTTGTTGTATTGATGTACAGGGGCGAATTTTTAAATTATCTTACAAAAATCTTCATTTTGATATTGTTTTAGTTATTTAAAAGAAGAAATGTCAAATTATAACCGTTACACCATCAAACTCTATTTCAAGTTACCTCCCCTGTAACCCGTTCCCGTGCCATTTAACTCCAAAGAATTTCTCTCCAAACGATACCTTGCGACTGCTTGTGAAGTAGCCGTGCACTTATATACTACACGCGATAGTGCTTTTGCAGAATTCAAATAAATTTCAACCAAAAATGTTTAGAAAATTATTTGATTTGTTTATCTTTTGTATACATTTCTGATACAATATTCAGGTATGGCCCGAAATTCTCATCACGAGTCAGACTCGTTAAAGTATGGCAAGGGGTTGAAAGAACGCACGTACTCCGTTGAAACATTGAGCAGTTTTGTCGTAATCTCTTATCATATACTCGTTCGTATCTACTGCCCAAACATTTGCGCTGTCGACACGACTAATTTTCCCTAATACTATTTTTTGTAGTTTCTCTCACCGTATATCACGTACTGACCGCACAACGTCAAAGGCGCGAGAAATCTTAAGCGACCCTTAGACATGCGCCGTCCTTTGACCCAGATGAAACTTTCCCCAGTAACGGTAATTCCAGTTGTAAAAATGATCGTGAAAGCTCCTGGCTTCGAGAGAATATTGTATCTCAGCGCGGACGTTGTACAATATCCGTGCGAGTTGTACGGTAAATACCCAAGAATACAGCGTCTCGGCGATAGTTCGTACGGGAGCTGACAACATTCAAGGCGGATATTGTACAACGGGTCTAGCGCAGAACATATTGTGTGCACACGTACGGGCCGGGCCGGTGTGCGGCACTATCAAGCGAGTCATTCCTGCGTGATGAATTAGCGCTATTAAGCCACCCGTCCAATATAGAAACTTGCGACTCCGACAGAATTCCCCGGATAAAATTGTAGGTAATAACGGCCGCGCACCGACGTCCGTTTATTGCGCGAAATTCCGAGCGAATTCGCGATGTTCCTGCCCAACGGCAAAAAATAAATTAAGAAAATCTTTCGTCTATTCTCCGCGGTAGTCGACGTTTAAGCGGGGTCCGGTATTGGACGGCTGAAATCGAATTTCAGACGAAAATAAGGATGGGCGCGGCGGACGATTAGAGTCGAGATCTGGAAGTTTGAGTTGTAAATTGGTAACAAGGTGTGGGTGCGTGGTTATATGCGCACTGCGTGCGCGGTTTTCGAATTGTTTGATTATTTGATTGCTAATCACCCCGCAAACCATTGTCGGCCGCGGCCGGATGTGGGAACGTTCCGATTTTTTCGTTGAATCTTTCATTTGGTCAGGAATTATTGAAAAGGTGTACCGGATCTAAACATATGACAATTTATTCAAACGGCTTTCATGGAACGAACTTTAAACAAATATTTGGAGAATTGAAAGTAACGCGAAAATTGTTCGATGTACGTCGGTTATTTTGTTTCGAGGGTATTTTTGGTATATGACAAATAGTTGGGGAATGTTCAGTCCAGACGTGTTCGGTTTCCGAGGTTGTTGGCACCATATTTATTTCGTTCCGTTTAAGTAACATGTGATGCGCCAAAATATAAAAATATTAGTGCATGAACATTCCGGAAGAGAAGAAAAATATCGCAATTTGACGCTCAAACCGGGCAGATAGGTTTTCATTGAATAACTTTTTCGACCTGGTAATAAATCGCCGGTATTAATTTCCATTTTATGTCGCGATATTCCGAGCATATAAAGGATCTACCTGTTAGACTACAAAGTTCGCAGCAGGGTACGCGATATGAAAAATTACAAATTCAGGAATGTAACTTCGCTTCTTTTCATACAGTCACTTTTGTTCAAGTAATTTATGCTTGCTCAGCTAAACCAAATAATTCTTCGGTCATGATTTGTGAGTACTGTCTTTTTCACATACCGATGCACAGTCCGACAATTATTTTCTTTAGTCCATCCGTGGTACCTAGAGAACCATCGGTCATATATTCAGTTTATTATAAACTGAAGATCTTTTTTTTATTGGTTGCTTAGTTTATTTATAAAAAAATTCTATTATACGTTTCAAAATTACATGGAGATATTTTTGCAGGAGCTCTAAAAATGCTAAATTTTGTACTACAGTCAGAATAAGTAGCTCAACAGTAATGCATAGCAATGCATATATGCGCAGAAACGCACATATGCATAATAGTGATGCATAACCACCTCTTAAATCAATCGTAATTTTTAAATCGTCCCGTTCACGTAATTGTCATCGACAGCATTAACTCGGAAACGTCTCCGTTCTCCTCCGTGTCGTCATTAATTCAAGGCAATTTCCGCGAAGCGCCGTTTTGCCCGAAGGAATGTTTCGCGGATCGCAGCAGTCGGGCGATGCTTTCAGGAATAGTTGAAAAAGTGCGAGGGCAATTTGACTCCGATTCGGACAATTACTTTTATCCCGATAATTCCCGTTCGCTTGGGTCGGTGTCGACGAACTTTTCTCGCCTAGCGATAACTTATCCGACTCCTGGCCAGTCCTGCGGCTAAGGGGCGGAATTTTCATCGTGGGAATACAGATCCGAAAATCCTTTGCGTTGTCGGGCGCAAAGTGGAAAGGGGGGAGGGATGGGACGTGCGATTTTAGGTGCGGGCTGGCTGTTATCGGTGTTCAGCGGTGTCGCGGGGAAAGACGGAACGCAGTCATTGATTATCGTGCCAGACGGAGGCAGAGACGAGCGAGGAGGTGATTCACGTCCTCGTGGGGTTTAACGTGGAACCGGGTCGTGACCTCGAAATTGAAATGGTTTGCGGCGCACCCGCGAGAAAAATCGTGGCTAGACGACGGGCAAATTGGTGTGGTCGAAATTTCATTTCATCTTTTACTATGGCTTGGATCTGTCCGTGCATTGTTCAATGGGGTGTTTTGATTGCCCGGAGAATTTCTTGCCAAGTATTCTTGTACGCAGGTGTCTTTTATGTGGGGCGTCGTTTGTACTTATATCGATATTTCATTGTCAGTGAGAGTTTGTCTAGATTTGTTATTGCCACGATATTGTCGCTGACAGTTTTTTTACCTAGTTTGTATTCAGTACCATTTTCATTAGTATCCCAATGATCTCAAGTTAGAGGAACATGTTTACGCAGGTCTCTAGATTGAGTTAACATAAATTTGTTAACGGCGTAATGTTTGATTTGTATTTTTATAAATATTTATTAATTCAATTAATTGTCGTCTTTGATAGTTTCTTTTAAAATTGAATTGTGTCGTTTTCTATGGCTTGAACCTATCGATCCATTGTTGAGCGTAGAGTGTCCGGAGAATTTCTCTTCAAGCATTCTTGTACGCAAGCTTCTTTTATGTGAAGCATCGCGCGAGTTTATATCAATATTCCATTGCCACTGACAGTTTATTTGCCTACGCCGTATTCACTACCAACTACTTCACTACTTCAAACAATATTCACAAGATCGAGAAAAATATTTGCGACCGAGTGTAGATTAAATTAACTTAAAGTTGTTAACCGCGTATTGCTCCATCCGTATTTTTACAACTTCCCACTAATTCAAACAACTATTATCCCTCCTAGTTTTCTTTCCATTAAAACATTTCACATACGACAGTATAACAACACGCGGATTTTTTAGCCTACAAAGTCTCAAATACTCGGTTCAATCTGCAGATTCAAATATTGGCACTCTCACTAGCCGTAAGTTTGAATTTTAACACCATACACATTTTTCACAGCAACAAATTTTGTATAATCCACTCCACAGCTTTCTGAAGTTCGCGCAACAAAACAATTAGCCCAAAAGAACTAGTGCTTTAGCAGCAAAAGTTCCATAGTCAGCATTTCCGTCAATAAACAGATTTGCATCCCTTAATCATTTAAGCAAATCACAATATCGTTGAAACGAAACACATTGCCTAACGTCTGCATGAATATTTCACGATACGTCCGCAGCGCCGCGCAATACGCGATGTAAATCTTCTCTCGTGTCTGTTACATCTCTGCAACTGGATTTGAGGTCGTCCGTGTGCGTGGGTTCGCGACCGGGTCAGACGCGGAAGAGGGCGTTGATAAAAAAGAAACCGGGGGGGCAGTTGGAAAAACAGACATTGGCGAGCGTATACGCGTGGCACCGAGAAAGCTGGGTGTCGGTCGGCGAGGAAAGGGGAAAAAGTGAAAATCGTCAGTCGCTCCATTCGACATCGTGGCGCACGTAGTGCCGCTCCGCCGCTAAAAAAGTTTGCACCGTCGAAAGTGGACGCCATTGCGAGAGAGTTATGAGTGCGGTGAGAACGTTGAAGCGCGGAAGGATAAAAAAAAACAGGCAAAATCGCGGTGTATTAAACGACCGTCCAGGTATCGTGTGTCGGGCACGCCCTTATCTTTTCAGCGGAGAGGACGATTCTCGCCTCACTACACGGTCATTTGGTTCGAAAAAAGTCGTGTCGCAAAATGTTGCACTGCCGTGCTTTAAATATGCCCGCGTGCCGGGGCGATGTCACGTTTTCTCGCCCGCGCTTTCTGTCTTCGTCAAAGAGGAATTAATCTTTCAAGCTGCCGTTGCTGCCTGCTTAAGCGATTAAGAGTATAAAGCGCTTTTTTTGGATGGAAACGCTGACTAACGAACGTTGTTAGTGTAATCGGGACCGAATGAGTGCGAGTGGTCTGCAAGGTGCTCAGACGGAAGTGATCGATAGAATTGCTCCGTAAATTCGAATTTTTAAATTCTGTATAGTTAAAAAAAAAGGAAAAAGAAAAGAAGTCATGATACATATAAGATTGTGGATCATGGGACAATGCCGTACAGTGTTAAGAAATGTAAAATTCTGTTCTTTGCTAACCGCCTAATCAAATTTTAAATTACGAAGAGTAGCTTGAACATTTCCCTTTGCTTGGAAAGAGCACGCACGCAGTACTGAAATGTTGAATTTTCATTCTCAAGCCTTTTAAAGTATTTCAATTTGTTCCATTATTACTAACCGGTATATTCACCTTATTTTTAGTGTGTGGTAATGTTAATCATTTCTATGCCTGTTTTTGATTAACTGTACTTCATTTTATCCTAGGGAAATGATTAATTAGAATAGGTTTAAAAAATGACTCGCATAGAAATATTGCATTGAATTTTATAATGTAACTACGGTTGAGACAAAGGTTTGCTAAATGTGCACATGTGTTGTGTAGACAACAATTATCATCCCACGTATAAGTTTTTCGCCAAGCATCTGATCAAAGCACATTTGCGAAAAACTTTTAGCCCCTTGGCCCGCTAAGCTTACTTGTGTTACAACTGTTAGCGCTCGTGTCGTAATATTTCACAAAGCCCCTTTTGCCGCGCATATCATTGATACCTACAATACGCACCACTAACCAGCACATTTCCTAGAATTACCTTCTTCAGAATGTAAATGACCGAAGTTCCGAAAGCGGTCCAATTGAGTTAGGTGCGGCTGAAATTGAGCTTCAACTTCGGATCAGAAGAAAGGAACCTTATGCGCGATAGTTAGGCGCCGGATCAGAGTGGATGAGAAAGGACAAGAAAATGGATAAAGCGTACGTAAAAGATGGTCTTCTAACTTTTCGTTGAACGTCCCAGTGGCAGGTGCGATAGAATGTAATCATTGATTTCTGTGTGCCACGTTGGGCTCATGTATTTCTGTGGTAACGAAAACTAAGAGTTAGAATAGGAGAATAGATCAGTCAATCGGCGTATGTTTCTGTTACGTCGTGCTGTTCTTTTATAGGTTCCCATGATGGCACTATTGCGTTTAGTGACAAGCAGAAAATTAACTAGACATTTAAAACCGTAAAGCCTTTCTTCGTAGAAAATATGATTTACCCATAAAATTGCGCAGAATATTTTCACCTGCTGTCTTTCATAAATCGGTACCAACAAATTGCACGAATTTATTAACGCATAGCGATTTCTATGAAGAAGCCTTTGAACTTTCACACGTCCGCGTCCTGCTACTCTTTTATAGGTTCCCATGATGGCACTATTGCGTTTAGTGGCAAGCAGAAAATTAACTAGACATTTAAAACCGTAAAGCCTATCTTCGTAGAAACTATGACTTAACCATTAAATTGCGCAGAATATTTTCACCTGCTGTCTTTCATAAATCGGTACCAACAAATTGCACGAATTTATTAACGCATAGCGATTTCTATGAAGAAGCCTTTGAACTTTCACACGTCCGCGTCGTCTGCGTATCGTTTGATCATCGCTCTCCATAATTGTTCCAGCTAATGAACAAGCGCCGTGCGTCGGTCCGACTTGTATTAGTTGGTCGTTGGAAATGATCGCTTTCGGGAAATTGCGTCGAGAGTTAATTACCGTGAGACGTCGGATGTAATTAACGAGGGCGCCTTTATGAATGCTTGAAACATACCGTCGCTTCTTTGGCCGACACCCCACTTCGCTCCCTCCTATCTGCGTCTTAGTGTCTACGGGAAGATTCTTTTCTACGCTGGCCGAGACTGAGTCACTTCGAAAGTGCAACACCGACGTTGGTTGCATTTCCAGATCCTCCGCATCAACAGACGTGTAACGCTCGTTAACGACCGGCACGCTCAGTGTTTCAACAAGGTTCTAGACAACTTTAACAAAAAGAGTCGACTCATCTAAGCCCGCTTGCCCTTCTTTTTCTAGCCCCTCTTCTCTCTACTTCTCTTTTTTCCTTCGGCACATTTGCGAACTTCGCGCCTATAAAAGTGTATTCAAATTCTGCCGTCTTTTTTCTCGAGTGGTTTGTTTCTTACGGCGAGTGCACGACTGGTCTTACGATTCGGGTAATGGTTGGTCTCATTATTTTTTCCGGTATCATGTCCAATTTCTTTTTTCACGAATCGGTAGAGACAAATGTGTGAAACCATTGATGTGGTGCAAACTCCTGACAGTTGAGCAGGTTTAGCAGGACCCTCTCTCGTGTGATAATTATGAAGATTACTGCGATGTGCCGGATCATCTCGTACACAACATGTTTGTGACAGTTCAATCAGCTCTTTCCGTTCACTGGGATTAGATTTAATGCGTTGTCAAAACCACATCCTGAAGGGATTCCCATTTCTTTGTTGGCAGATGCACGCTCTCTTCGTTGAGAAGACAAACTCTCAAAGCTTCTTTCTGGAAATCACGTCTTTTTGTGCGGGAATGATTAGATATCAATATTGTAATCGATTTAAGTCAAGAATTGCGGTGGGAATAAATTAAACGTTTTTTTTTTACATTTTTTGTTGCAACCCCATATTAGCGGGATATACATATTAATGTGCGTTGAAAAAAGTCAACATTAGTTCCGTTAACGACCTGTCTGGAAAATGTCACCAAAAAATTAACACGGTATCTACGGTATTGATATATATCGAGTAATATCATTATAGAATTTTGTATAATTGATAGCAAATTGCATCGATTGAAAAATTTGCTATTCTCCATGGCGTCAGCTACATCCAATTGAACTGCACCGACAATTTGACTTTATTTTCATTCGCGAGGATATTGAATCCCCGCGGTTTATTGTTGTGGCACACAACAATGCCGACACATTTCTTTTCTGTCCTTCTCGGGTCTGCACGTTGTTCTTTATCATATTGATGTTCCAATACCACGGAGTGCCATTTCAATGTTTGAATTTCGTATGAAATATCAATCCATAACGTATGGTACGAGCTTCTGTACTTTCGCGCTTTTAAGATATATGTATATGTATCACACGTATGCATTTCAGATATCTCACGCGTTGCAGCATGAAGTTTCATTTTCAGGAGTAACAGCTTGAACGCAGCGCCATTTCAATCAGGACGGCAATGGACGGAAGCCTGCCTTTTTCAGTTTTCAATAAGCATTTATTCGTTTATCTTCCATCCGTCTTCCTTTGTCAGCCAGTTGGAATACGATCAGCGCCTTTCTTTATTGCCCTTTTTTCGTTACGCCTTTCGTCTTCTTTTGTTCAAGGTTTATCCCACTGATTATTGTACTGCCTGACCAGGTGACCAAGCGTTCGTACGAATTTGCTTGACAATGGGATAGTTTCTGTTTCGACATTCAGCTGTATTTTGGTATTGGAAAAGCACGTGTCGCAGGGACAACCGTGCCAGCAAGCTTACACCAACCAATCGTCGAAAGTAGGAAGTTGTGCATCCGAAAGAATAAACTACCCACCGTAATCCGCTTGATGCAACGCGATTGCATGCAAGTAGGTTCCTTTAAGCACAGTTCGGCGATAAACTTTCGAATGATCATGTTACGAATGTTACTCGCAAATGCGCTGCCGTCTGACAGGTATTGGTTACTTCCGGAGCTCAAATGACAAACTACGTGTTCACTAAAAGCGAGGGTGTTAGAAGTGAAACTGCAAAAATGCGGGAATAGGAAATTTGTGGGGTAAAAGAATATTTAAAACATATGTAATTTGCGAGTAATCTGATATGTGCTAGGTACTTGTTTAATTTTATTGGCCTCGGCCAATTACATAAGCATTACAATTTCCGTTAGGTTTCTATGACTCAATGTAGCAAATACTGTAGCATCCGTAAAATGTCTCAGTACATCGTTACACCCCTCGCTTAGATCGAAACGTGGATATGCTGAATGTCCCATCGTGCTCGGAAACGATCGACGATTAAAACACTCCGTGACGCTGACATGTCCGTCCAGAGCTAATACCGGAGTTAATAACGGCGCCTGTTTTTAAATCGGAAATATCAGATTATGTCCCACGGTCAGATGAGCGTGAAAATGAATAGCGCACGCTGCCACTGCAAACGAAACGTTGTAAGCTTCTCGTTACAAGGTCCGAATGCACACTGGATTTTCCCGGCACGGTGTAGGCGTGGAATTTGCAATATTTATCTTGTTCATAGTATCGTACGTATGACCAAGGTATGAAGCCTTGGATCGCTCGATATATTCTTTTTTCAGTGAAAAAAGTACATGGATGCTTGTCTGTAATAATGGGGTGGTCTAAGTTCGCCTGCCTTTTCTCATTTTATTGTCGTTAGTTAAAAAAGTACATGAACGCCTGTCCGTGATAACGGGCTGGTCTAAGTTTGCCTGTCTTCTCTCATTTTCTTGTAGCTAGTTAAAAAAGTACATGAACGCCTGTCTGCGGTAATGGGGTGGTCTAAGTTTGCCTGCCTTCTCTTATTTTATTGTCGTTAGTTTAAAAAGTACATGAATTACTGTCCGTGATAGTACGGTGATCTAAGTTTGCCTGCCTCCCCTTATTGTATTGTCGTCAGCTACAAAACATCATGAACTAAAGCCTGTGATAATAGGCTTTTGTACGTATGCCTGCCTACCCTTATTCTATTGTCGTTAGTTAAAAAAGTACATGAACTACTGCTTTTGGTAGTAAGTTGATCTAATTCGCCTGCCTTCCTTCATTTTATCGTTGCAGTTAACCCTATATGGACCGAATTTTTTTTGGTGGCTATACAAAATCTATGTAACGTGAAATCAACAAATATCAACCTCGAAATACATATTAACAATGAATTCAGCAGTTTCAACAATTTAATTATAACAAATACATTTTGTAACTTTGAAGTAACAACGGCTCACAACGTTTGATCTTGTGTGTATAAGAGCTTAAGTACGGAATTCCATAAAACAGTTGGCGTTTGACATTAAGCATAGATATACGTTGCATTTCCTTATCTGATAATTTTCTACTACTAAATTCATCGTTGCTATCAATAATATTTATACGTCGTCGGGTAAATACTATCGGATGATCTCCGTTAGAATCAGAATCTGATAAAGAACCTTCGAATTTATTACTCCAAATGCTTCTTATTCCTATTCCTCTTTTATTTTTATATGATTTCTATCCATATTTTGGGCCTCTGATATATAAAACTAAAACGCAAGCTTCTTATTCCTATTCCTCTTTTATTTTTATATGATTTCTATCCATATTTTGGGCCTCTGAAAACAAACGTTATCGCAAATACACTGAACCCTACCATTATAGCCCATTGTGTCTTAAAAATCACAAAGCTATATTACGTGAAAATAGTAATAAAATGATTGTTTAACTGCAAACAAATAAGACATTATTGATATACAAACTAAAAGCTATTAAGTACGCTTTTTTGTTTAACAAACACCGATAGAAGAAGAAATAATGAGAATTGCACAAGATGGTTCCTTTCGTTTCTATTGGCAGACAACTTTCAAAAGCATTTACTTTGACATTTCAGGATAGAGCTGACAACCGCATCAAGCATGTTATTGGTTACTAAGGAGACATTATATAACAAAATGTATACGCCATCTAGTAAAACAAAATTAAACTACTTAATAAAATATCGATTTATCGATATGTGACTTCAAAGTCACGCGGGCCCATAGAGGGTTAAATGCGCATACGCATCCATGCCTCAAAGTTGAAATACACCATTGATGGTCATCTCCGTCCCCTGTGCGGCGCGGCATGGTATGGCGTCGGGAAGCGTCGGGAGGTCTCAAGCGTGTAGTAACGTCGGGAGCAGTTAGGAGGCATCGAGCGTCGGGTGGTGTCGGGAGGCGTCAGACGTCGGTAGGTGTCGAGCGTCGGGTAGCGTGAGGAAGCGTCGGTAGATGTCGAGGGTCGGGTGGTGTCGATAGGAGTCCAGCGTCAGGTGGCGTCGGGAGGCGTCAGTAGGCGTCAAGCGTCTGATAGCGTCGGGATCAGTCAGGAAGCGTCGGCAGGCATCGAGTGTTGGGTGGCGTCAGTAGGCGTCAGACGTCGGTAGATGTCGAGCGTCGGGTGGCGTCAGGAGACATCAGTAGATGTCGAGCGGCCGGTGGTATCGGGAGGCCTCCAGCGTCGCGTGGCGACGAGTTTCGTGTGGACTCGGAGGCGTGGGAAAGCGTCGGACGTGCGTTGGCGTGGGAAGGCATGGGAAGGCATGGGAAGGCGCCGGGAGGCGTGGAAAGGCGTCGGTAGGCGTCGGAAGGCGTGGGGACGCGTCGGTAGGCGTCGGAAGGCGTGGGGACGCGTCGGTGGTCGTCGGAAGTGGGGACGCGTCGGTAAGCGTCGGAAGGCGTGGGGACGCGTCGGTGGGCGTCGGAAGGCGTGGGGACGCGTCGGTAAGCGTCGGAAGGCGTGGGGACGCGTCGGTGGGCGTCGGAAGGCGTGGGGACGCGGCGGTAAGCGTCGGTAGGCGTGGGAAGGCGTCGGTAGGTGTCACCAAGCTATGCCATTTTTGTAATGGACAGATTTCAGATGTTCCTGTGTCCGTGTCGTGTGTCCTGAACTTGTTGTGGCCCCAAATTAAATGAAATGGCTCATTATATGATAGGGAAAAGCGGTGTAATGTTGTAGTATGTCTCATTCTACAATGCTCCTTCTAACATAATAAGGTAATTGTTCATAGACGCCTTAATACTGCCGATCGTGTGCGTTTTGGTTGGAGTAAGACATGTTTTGTTATGAACCGCAAGTCAATTTTTGCGATTCTAAATCGACTAAGATGGCAAATTCATAGGTGAAGAATCTCCTTTAATTCTGTGCTATACCAGTTTCAGCCAGATTTTTATATAACCACCTAATTTATCAAGGTACACGGGCGTATCCACGTTTATCAGTTAGCATATCCCTGACCGGCCTTCAGTAACCACCGGCGCAACTTCGAAGCAATCAGCAGCATTACCTAGGAAATATCTGTTCGCTCCGTTCTTATCCCTTGACACCGGCTATCTTGGTATCAGTAAGTTAAATGCGCATACGCATCCATGCCTCAAAGTTGAAATACACCATTGATGGTCATCTCCGTCGCCTGTGCGGCGCGGCATGGTATGGCGTCGGGAAGCGTCGGGAGGTCTCAAGGGTGTAGTAACGTCGGAAGCAGTTAGGAGGCATCGAGCGTCGGGTGGTGTCGGGAGGCGTCAGACGTCGGTAGGTGTCGAGCGTCGGGTAGCGTGAGGAAGCGTCGGTAGATGTCGAGGGTCGGGTGGTGTCGATAGGAGTCCAGCGTCAGGTGGCGTCGGGAGGCGTCAGTAGGCGTCAAGCGTCTGATAGCGTCGGGATCAGTCAGGAAGCGTCGGCAGGCATCGAGTGTTGGGTGGCGTCAGTAGGCGTCAGAGCTCGGTAGATGTCGAGCGTCGGGTGGCGTCAGGAGACATCGGTAGATGTCGAGCGGCGGGTGGTATCGGGAGGCGTCCAGCGTCGCGTGGCGTCGAGTTTCGTGTGGACTCGGAGGCGTGGGAAAGCGTCGGACGTGCGTTGGCGTGGGAAGGCATGGGAAGGCGCCGGGAGGCGTGGAAAGGCGTGCGGACACGTCGGTGGGCGTCGGAAGTGGGGACGCGTCGGTAAGCGTCGGTAGGCGTGGGAAGGCGTCGGTAGGTGTCACCAAGCTATGCCATTTTTGTAATGGGCAGATTTCAGATGTTCCTGTGTCCGTGTCGTGTGTCCTGAACTTGTTGTGGCCCCAAATTAAATGAAATGGCTCATTATATGATAGGGAAAAGCGGTGTAATGTTGTAGTATGTCTCATTCTACAATGCTCCTTCTAACATAATAAGGTAATTGTTCATAGACGCGTTAATACTGCCGATCGTGTGCGTTTTGGTTGGAGTAAGACATGTTTTGTTATGAACCGCAAGTCAATTTTTGCGATTCTAAATCGACTAAGATGGCAAATTCATAGGTGAAGAATCTCCTTTAATTCTGTGCTATACCAGTTTCAGCCAGATTTTTATATAACCACCTAATTTATCAAGGTACACCGGCGTATCCACGTTTATCAGTTAGCATATCCCTGACCGGCCTTCAGTAACCACCGGCGCAACTTCGAAGCAATCAGCAGCATTACCTAGGAAATATCTGTTCGCTCCGTTCTTATCCCTTGACACCGGCTATCTTGGTATCAGTAAGTTAAATGCGCATACGCATCCATGCCTCAAAATTGAAATACACCATTGATGGTCATCTCCGTCGCCTGTGCGGCGCGGCATGGTATGGCGTCGGGAAGCGTCGGGAGGTCTCAAGGGTGTAGTAACGTCGGAAGCAGTTAGGAGGCATCGAGCGTCGGGTGGTGTCGGGAGGCGTCAGACGTCGGTAGGTGACGAGCGTCGGGTAGCGTGAGGAAGCGTCGGTAGATGTCGAGGGTCGGGTGGTGTCGATAGGAGTCCAGCGTCAGGTGGCGTCGGGAGGCGTCAGTAGGCGTCAAGCGTCTGATAGCGTCGGGATCAGTCAGGAAGCGTCGGCAGGCATCGAGTGTTGGGTGGCGTCAGTAGGCGTCAGAGCTCGGTAGATGTCGAACGTCGGGTGGCGTCAGGAGACATCGGTAGATGTCGAGCGGCGGGTGGTATCGGGAGGCCTCCAGCGTCGCGTGGCGTCGAGTTTCGTGTGGACTCGGAGGCGTGGGAAAGCGTCGGACGTGCGTTGGCGTGGGAAGGCATGGGAAGGCGCCGGGAGGCGTGGAAAGGCGTGGGGACGCGTCGGTAGGCGTCGGAAGGCGTGGGGACGCGTCGGTGGGCGTCGGAAGTGGGGACGCGTCGGTAAGCGTCGGAAGGCGTGGGGACGCGTCGGTGGGCGTCGGAAGGCGTGGGGACGCGTCGGTGGGGGGCGTAGGCGTCGGAGGCGTGGGGACGCGTCGGTGGGGCGTGGGGACGCGTCGGTGGGGACGCGTCGGTAAGCGTCGGAAGGCGTGGGGACGCGTCGGTGGGCGTCGGTGGGGAAGTGGGGACGCGTCGGTAAGCGTCGGAAGTGGGGACGCGTCGGTAAGCGTCGGAAGGCGTGGGGACGCGTCGGTAATCGTTGGAAGGCGTGGGGACGCGTCGGTGGGCGTGGGGACGCGTCGGTAAGCGTCGGTAGGCGTGGGAAGGCGTCGGTAGGTGTCACCAAGCTATGCCATTTTTGTAATGGGCAGATTTCAGATGTTCCTGTGTCCGTGTCGTGTGTCCTGAACTTGTTGTGGCCCCAAATTAAATGAAATGGCTCATTATATGATAGGGAAAAGCGGTGTAATGTTGTAGTATGTCTCATTCTACAATGCTCCTTCTAACATAATAAGGTAATTGTTCATAGACGCGTTAATACTGCCGATCGTGTGCGTTTTGGTTGGAGTAAGACATGTTTTGTTATGAACCGCAAGTCAATTTTTGCGATTCTAAATCGACTAAGATGGCAAATTCATAGGTGAAGAATCTCCTTTAATTCTGTGCTATACCAGTTTCAGCCAGATTTTTATATAACCACCTAATTTATCAAGGTACACGGGCGTATCCACGTTTATCAGTTAGCATATCCCTGACCGGCCTTCAGTAACCACCGGCGCAACTTCGAAGCAATCAGCAGCATTACCTAGGAAATATCTGTTCGCTCCGTTCTTATCCCTTGACACCGGCTATCTTGGTATCAGTAAGTTAAATGCGCATACGCATCCATGCCTCAAAGTTGAAATACACCATTGATGGTCATCTCCGTCGCCTGTGCGGCGCGGCATGGTATGGCGTCGGGAAGCGTCGGGAGGTCTCAAGGGTGTAGTAACGTCGGAAGCAGTTAGGAGGCATCGAGCGTCGGGTGGTGTCGGGAGGCGTCAGACGTCGGTAGGTGTCGAGCGTCGGGTAGCGTGAGGAAGCGTCGGTAGATGTCGAGGGTCGGGTGGTGTCGATAGGAGTCCAGCGTCAGGTGGCGTCGGGAGGCGTCAGTAGGCGTCAAGCGTCTGATAGCGTCGGGATCAGTCAGGAAGCGTCGGCAGGCATCGAGTGTTGGGTGGCGTCAGTAGGCGTCAGAGCTCGGTAGATGTCGAGCGTCGGGTGGCGTCAGGAGACATCGGTAGATGTCGAGCGGCGGGTGGTATCGGGAGGCGTCCAGCGTCGCGTGGCGTCGAGTTTCGTGTGGACTCGGAGGCGTGGGAAAGCGTCGGACGTGCGTTGGCGTGGGAAGGCATGGGAAGGCGCCGGGAGGCGTGGAAAGGCGTGCGGACGTGGGGACGCGTCGGTGGGCGTCGGAAGTGGGGACGCGTCGGTAAGCGTCGGTACGCGTCGGTAAGCGTCGGTAGGCGTGGGAAGGCGTCGGTAGGTGTCACCAAGCTATGCCATTTTTGTAATGGGCAGATTTCAGATGTTCCTGTGTCCGTGTCGTGTGTCCTGAACTTGTTGTGGCCCCAAATTAAATGAAATGGCTCATTATATGATAGGGAAAAGCGGTGTAATGTTGTAGTATGTCTCATTCTACAATGCTCCTTCTAACATAATAAGGTAATTGTTCATAGACGCGTTAATACTGCCGATCGTGTGCGTTTTGGTTGGAGTAAGACATGTTTTGTTATGAACCGCAAGTCAATTTTTGCGATTCTAAATCGACTAAGATGGCAAATTCATAGGTGAAGAATCTCCTTTAATTCTGTGCTATACCAGTTTCAGCCAGATTTTTATATAACCACCTAATTTATCAAGGTACACCGGCGTATCCACGTTTATCAGTTAGCATATCCCTGACCGGCCTTCAGTAACCACCGGCGCAACTTCGAAGCAATCAGCAGCATTACCTAGGAAATATCTGTTCGCTCCGTTCTTATCCCTTGACACCGGCTATCTTGGTATCAGTAAGTTAAATGCGCATACGCATCCATGCCTCAAAGTTGAAATACACCATTGATGGTCATCTCCGTCGCCTGTGCGGCGCGGCATGGTATGGCGTCGGGAAGCGTCGGGAGGTCTCAAGGGTGTAGTAACGTCGGAAGCAGTTAGGAGGCATCGAGCGTCGGGTGGTGTCGGGAGGCGTCAGACGTCGGTAGGTGTCGAGCGTCGGGTAGCGTGAGGAAGCGTCGGTAGATGTCGAGGGTCGGGTGGTGTCGATAGGAGTCCAGCGTCAGGTGGCGTCGGGAGGCGTCAGTAGGCGTCAAGCGTCTGATAGCGTCGGGATCAGTCAGGAAGCGTCGGCAGGCATCGAGTGTTGGGTGGCGTCAGTAGGCGTCAGAGCTCGGTAGATGTCGAGCGTCGGGTGGCGTCAGGAGACATCGGTAGATGTCGAGCGGCGGGTGGTATCGGGAGGCGTCCAGCGTCGCGTGGCGTCGAGTTTCGTGTGGACTCGGAGGCGTGGGAAAGCGTCGGACGTGCGTTGGCGTGGGAAGGTGGGAAGGCGCCGGGAGGCGTGGGAAAGCGTGGGGTCGCGTCGGTAGGCGTCGGAAGGCGTGGGGACGCGTCGGTGGGCGTCGGAAGTGGGGACGCGTCGGTAAGCGTCGGAAGGCGTGGGGACGCGTCGGGGGGCGTCGGAAGGCGTGGGGACGCGTCGGACGCGTCGGAAGGCGTGGGGACGCGTCGGTGGGCGTCGGAAGTGGGGACGCGTCGGTAAGCGTCGGAAGGCGTCGGAAGGCGTGGGGACGCGTCGGTGGGCGTCGGAAGTGGGGACGCGTCGGTAAGCGTCGGAAGGCGTGGGGACGCGTCGGTAAGCGTCGGAAGGCGTGGGGACGCGTCGGTAATCGTTGGAAGGCGTGGGGACGCGTCGGTGGGCGTGGGGACGCGTCGGTAAGCGTCGGTAGGCGTGGGAAGGCGTCGGTAGGTGTCACCAAGCTATGATCGGTAGGTTCTTTTTGTAATGGGCAGATTTCAGATGTTCCTGTGTCCGTGTCGTGTGTCCTGAACTTGTTGTGGCCCCAAATTAAATGAAATGGCTCATTATATGATAGGGAAAAGCGGTGTAATGTTGTAGTATGTCTCATTCTACAATGCTCCTTCTAACATAATAAGGTAATTGTTCATAGACGCGTTAATACTGCCGATCGTGTGCGTTTTGGTTGGAGTAAGACATGTTTTGTTATGAACCGCAAGTCAATTTTTGCGATTCTAAATCGACTAAGATGGCAAATTCATAGGTGAAGAATCTCCTTTAATTCTGTGCTATACCAGTTTCAGCCAGATTTTTATATAACCACCTAATTTATCAAGGTACACCGGCGTATCCACGTTTATCAGTTAGCATATCCCTGACCGGCCTTCAGTAACCACCGGCGCAACTTCGAAGCAATCAGCAGCATTACCTAGGAAATATCTGTTCGCTCCGTTCTTATCCCTTGACACCGGCTATCTTGGTATCAGTAAGTTAAATGCGCATACGCATCCATGCCTCAAAGTTGAAATACACCATTGATGGTCATCTCCGTCGCCTGTGCGGCGCGGCATGGTATGGCGTCGGGAAGCGTCGGGAGGTCTCAAGGGTGTAGTAACGTCGGAAGCAGTTAGGAGGCATCGAGCGTCGGGTGGTGTCGGGAGGCGTCAGACGTCGGTAGGTGTCGAGCGTCGGGTAGCGTGAGGAAGCGTCGGTAGATGTCGAGGGTCGGGTGGTGTCGATAGGAGTCCAGCGTCAGGTGGCGTCGGGAGGCGTCAGTAGGCGTCAAGCGTCTGATAGCGTCGGGATCAGTCAGGAAGCGTCGGCAGGCATCGAGTGTTGGGTGGCGTCAGTAGGCGTCAGAGCTCGGTAGATGTCGAACGTCGGGTGGCGTCAGGAGACATCGGTAGATGTCGAGCGGCGGGTGGTATCGGGAGGCCTCCAGCGTCGCGTGGCGTCGAGTTTCGTGTGGACTCGGAGAAGCGTCGGACGTGCGTTGGGGGGGGAAGGCATGGGAAGGCTTGGGAAGGCGCCGAGAGGCGTGGGGACGCGTCGGTAAGCGTCGGAAGGCGTGGGGACGCGTCGGTGGGCGTCGGAAGGCGTGGGGACGCGTCGGTGGGCGTCGGAAGGCGTGGGGACGCGTCGGTGGGCGTGGGAAGGCGTGGGGACGCGTCGGTAGGCGTCGGAAGGCGTGGGGACGCGTCGGTGGGCGTCGGAAGTGGGGACGCGTCGGTAAGCGTCGGAAGGCGTGGGGACGCGTCGGTAAGCGTCGGAAGGCGTGGGGACGCGTCGGTGGGCGTCGGAAGGCGTGGGGACGCGTCGGTGGGCGTCGGGAGGCGTGGGGACGCGTCGGTAGGCGTCGGAAGGCGTGGGGACGCGTCGGTGGGCGTCGGAAGGCGTGGGGACGCGTCGGTGGGCGTCGGAAGGCGTGGGGACGCGTCGGTAAGCGTTGGAAGGCGTGGGGACGCGTCGGTGGGCGTGGGGACGCGTCGGTAAGCGTCGGTAGGCGTGGGAAGGCGTCGGTAGGTGTCACCAAGCTATGCCATTTTTGTAATGGGCAGATTTCAGATGTTCCTGTGTCCGTGTCGTGTGTCCTGAACTTGTTGTGGCCCCAAATTAAATGAAATGGCTCATTATATGATAGGGAAAAGCGGTGTAATGTTGTAGTATGTCTCATTCTACAATGCTCCTTCTAACATAATAAGGTAATTGTTCATAGACGCGTTAATACTGCCGATCGTGTGCGTTTTGGTTGGAGTAAGACATGTTTTGTTATGAACCGCAAGTCAATTTTTGCGATTCTAAATCGACTAAGATGGCAAATTCATAGGTGAAGAATCTCCTTTAATTCTGTGCTATACCAGTTTCAGCCAGATTTTTATATAACCACCTAATTTATCAAGGTACACCGGCGTATCCACGTTTATCAGTTAGCATATCCCTGACCGGCCTTCAGTAACCACCGGCGCAACTTCGAAGCAATCAGCAGCATTACCTAGGAAATATCTGTTCGCTCCGTTCTTATCCCTTGACACCGGCTATCTTGGTATCAGTAAGTTAAATGCGCATACGCATCCATGCCTCAAAGTTGAAATACACCATTGATGGTCATCTCCGTCGCCTGTGCGGCGCGGCATGGTATGGCGTCGGGAAGCGTCGGGAGGTCTCAAGGGTGTAGTAACGTCGGAAGCAGTTAGGAGGCATCGAGCGTCGGGTGGTGTCGGGAGGCGTCAGACGTCGGTAGGTGTCGAGCGTCGGGTAGCGTGAGGAAGCGTCGGTAGATGTCGAGGGTCGGGTGGTGTCGATAGGAGTCCAGCGTCAGGTGGCGTCGGGAGGCGTCAGTAGGCGTCAAGCGTCTGATAGCGTCGGGATCAGTCAGGAAGCGTCGGCAGGCATCGAGTGTTGGGTGGCGTCAGTAGGCGTCAGAGCTCGGTAGATGTCGAGCGTCGGGTGGCGTCAGGAGACATCGGTAGATGTCGAGCGGCGGGTGGTATCGGGAGGCGTCCAGCGTCGCGTGGCGTCGAGTTTCGTGTGGACTCGGAGGCGTGGGAAAGCGTCGGACGTGCGTTGGCGTGGGAAGGCATGGGAAGGCGCCGGGAGGCGTGGAAAGGCGTGCGGACACGTCGGTGGGCGTCGGAAGTGGGGACGCGTCGGTAAGCGTCGGTAGGCGTGGGAAGGCGTCGGTAGGTGTCACCAAGCTATGCCATTTTTGTAATGGACAGATTTCAGATGTTCCTGTGTCCGTGTCGTGTGTCCTGAACTTGTTGTGGCCCCAAATTAAATGAAATGGCTCATTATATGATAGGGAAAAGCGGTGTAATGTTGTAGTATGTCTCATTCTACAATGCTCCTTCTAACATAATAAGGTAATTGTTCATAGACGCGTTAATACTGCCGATCGTGTGCGTTTTGGTTGGAGTAAGACATGTTTTGTTATGAACCGCAAGTCAATTTTTGCGATTCTAAATCGACTAAGATGGCAAATTCATAGGTGAAGAATCTCCTTTAATTCTGTGCTATACCAGTTTCAGCCAGATTTTTATATAACCACCTAATTTATCAAGGTACACCGGCGTATCCACGTTTATCAGTTAGCATATCCCTGACCGGCCTTCAGTAACCACCGGCGCAACTTCGAAGCAATCAGCAGCATTACCTAGGAAATATCTGTTCGCTCCGTTCTTATCCCTTGACACCGGCTATCTTGGTATCAGTAAGTTAAATGCGCATACGCATCCATGCCTCAAAGTTGAAATACACCATTGATGGTCATCTCCGTCGCCTGTGCGGCGCGGCATGGTATGGCGTCGGGAAGCGTCGGGAGGTCTCAAGGGTGTAGTAACGTCGGAAGCAGTTAGGAGGCATCGAGCGTCGGGTGGTGTCGGGAGGCGTCAGACGTCGGTAGGTGTCGAGCGTCGGGTAGCGTGAGGAAGCGTCGGTAGATGTCGAGGGTCGGGTGGTGTCGATAGGAGTCCAGCGTCAGGTGGCGTCGGGAGGCGTCAGTAGGCGTCAAGCGTCTGATAGCGTCGGGATCAGTCAGGAAGCGTCGGCAGGCATCGAGTGTTGGGTGGCGTCAGTAGGCGTCAGAGCTCGGTAGATGTCGAGCGTCGGGTGGCGTCAGGAGACATCGGTAGATGTCGAGCGGCGGGTGGTATCGGGAGGCGTCCAGCGTCGCGTGGCGTCGAGTTTCGTGTGGACTCGGAGGCGTGGGAAAGCGTCGGACGTGCGTTGGCGTGGGAAGGCATGGGAAGGCGCCGGGAGGCGTGGAAAGGCGTGCGGACACGTCGGTGGGCGTCGGAAGTGGGGACGCGTCGGTAAGCGTCGGTAGGCGTGGGAAGGCGTCGGTAGGTGTCACCAAGCTATGCCATTTTTGTAATGGGCAGATTTCAGATGTTCCTGTGTCCGTGTCGTGTGTCCTGAACTTGTTGTGGCCCCAAATTAAATGAAATGGCTCATTATATGATAGGGAAAAGCGGTGTAATGTTGTAGTATGTCTCATTCTACAATGCTCCTTCTAACATAATAAGGTAATTGTTCATAGACGCGTTAATACTGCCGATCGTGTGCGTTTTGGTTGGAGTAAGACATGTTTTGTTATGAACCGCAAGTCAATTTTTGCGATTCTAAATCGACTAAGATGGCAAATTCATAGGTGAAGAATCTCCTTTAATTCTGTGCTATACCAGTTTCAGCCAGATTTTTATATAACCACCTAATTTATCAAGGTACACCGGCGTATCCACGTTTATCAGTTAGCATATCCCTGACCGGCCTTCAGTAACCACCGGCGCAACTTCGAAGCAATCAGCAGCATTACCTAGGAAATATCTGTTCGCTCCGTTCTTATCCCTTGACACCGGCTATCTTGGTATCAGTAAGTTAAATGCGCATACGCATCCATGCCTCAAAATTGAAATACACCATTGATGGTCATCTCCGTCGCCTGTGCGGCGCGGCATGGTATGGCGTCGGGAAGCGTCGGGAGGTCTCAAGGGTGTAGTAACGTCGGAAGCAGTTAGGAGGCATCGAGCGTCGGGTGGTGTCGGGAGGCGTCAGACGTCGGTAGGTGTCGAGCGTCGGGTAGCGTGAGGAAGCGTCGGTAGATGTCGAGGGTCGGGTGGTGTCGATAGGAGTCCAGCGTCAGGTGGCGTCGGGAGGCGTCAGTAGGCGTCAAGCGTCTGATAGCGTCGGGATCAGTCAGGAAGCGTCGGCAGGCATCGAGTGTTGGGTGGCGTCAGTAGGCGTCAGAGCTCGGTAGATGTCGAACGTCGGGTGGCGTCAGGAGACATCGGTAGATGTCGAGCGGCGGGTGGTATCGGGAGGCCTCCAGCGTCGCGTGGCGTCGAGTTTCGTGTGGACTCGGAGGCGTGGGAAAGCGTCGGACGTGCGTTGGCGTGGGAAGGCATGGGAAGGCGCCGGGAGGCGTGGAAAGGCGTGGGGACGCGTCGGTAGGCGTCGGAAGGCGTGGGGACGCGTCGGTAAGCGTCGGAAGGCGTGGGGACGCGTCGGTGGGCGTCGGAAGGCGTGGGGACGCGTCGGTGGGCGTGGGAAGGCGTGGGGACGCGTCGGTAGGCGTCGGAAGGCGTGGGGACGCGTCGGTGGGCGTCGGAAGTGGGGACGCGTCGGTAAGCGTCGGAAGGCGTGGGGACGCGTCGGTAATCGTTGGAAGGCGTGGGGACGCGTCGGTGGGGGTGGGAAGGCGTGGGGACGCGTCGGTAAGCGTCGGTAGGCGTGGGAAGGCGTCGGTAGGTGTCACCAAGCTATGCCATTTTTGTAATGGGCAGATTTCAGATGTTCCTGTGTCCGTGTCGTGTGTCCTGAACTTGTTGTGGCCCCAAATTAAATGAAATGGCTCATTATATGATAGGGAAAAGCGGTGTAATGTTGTAGTATGTCTCATTCTACAATGCTCCTTCTAACATAATAAGGTAATTGTTCATAGACGCGTTAATACTGCCGATCGTGTGCGTTTTGGTTGGAGTAAGACATGTTTTGTTATGAACCGCAAGTCAATTTTTGCGATTCTAAATCGACTAAGATGGCAAATTCATAGGTGAAGAATCTCCTTTAATTCTGTGCTATACCAGTTTCAGCCAGATTTTTATATAACCACCTAATTTATCAAGGTACACGGGCGTATCCACGTTTATCAGTTAGCATATCCCTGACCGGCCTTCAGTAACCACCGGCGCAACTTCGAAGCAATCAGCAGCATTACCTAGGAAATATCTGTTCGCTCCGTTCTTATCCCTTGACACCGGCTATCTTGGTATCAGTAAGTTAAATGCGCATACGCATCCATGCCTCAAAGTTGAAATACACCATTGATGGTCATCTCCGTCGCCTGTGCGGCGCGGCATGGTATGGCGTCGGGAAGCGTCGGGAGGTCTCAAGGGTGTAGTAACGTCGGAAGCAGTTAGGAGGCATCGAGCGTCGGGTGGTGTCGGGAGGCGTCAGACGTCGGTAGGTGTCGAGCGTCGGGTAGCGTGAGGAAGCGTCGGTAGATGTCGAGGGTCGGGTGGTGTCGATAGGAGTCCAGCGTCAGGTGGCGTCGGGAGGCGTCAGTAGGCGTCAAGCGTCTGATAGCGTCGGGATCAGTCAGGAAGCGTCGGCAGGCATCGAGTGTTGGGTGGCGTCAGTAGGCGTCAGAGGTCGGTAGATGTCGAGCGTCGGGTGGCGTCAGGAGACATCGGTAGATGTCGAGCGAGTATCGGGAGGCGTCCAGCGTCGCGTGGCGTCGAGTTTCGTGTGGACTCGGAGGCGTGGGAAAGCGTCGGACGTGCGTTGGCGTGGGAAGGCATGGGAAGGCGCCGGGTGGCGTGGAAAGGCGTGGGGAGGCGTCGGTAGGCGTCGGTAGGCGTGGGGACGCGTCGGTGGGCGTCGGTAGATGTCGAAGGCGTGTATTCTGTGCTATACCAGTTTCAGCCAGATTTTTATATAACCACCTAATTTATCAAGGTAAACCGGCGTATCCACGTTTATCATGTTAGCATATCCCAATGCGGCCTTCAGTAAATACCGGCGCAATAGCAATCGGCAGGGACGCGTGCAAGTGATGGTCATCTTGCGGCGCGGCGTATGGCGTCGGGAATCGGGAGGTCGGTAGGCGTCGAAAGGCGTGGGGACGCGTCGGGAGCGTCGCGTGTCTCAAGGGGACGCGTCGGTAAGCGTCGAAGGCGTGGGGACGCGTCGGTTCGTGTGGACGCGTCGGAGGCGTGGGAAGGCGTGGGGACGTGTCGTTGGCGTGGGAAGGCGTGGGGACGCGTCGGGAAGGCGCCGGGACGCGTCGGAAAGGTCGGAAGGCGTGGGGATGCGTCGGTAAGCGTCGGAAGGCGTGGGGACGCGTCGGTAAGCGTCGGTAGGCGTGGGAAGGCGTCGGTAGGTGTCACCAAGCTATGCCATTTTTGTAATGGGCAGATTTCAGATGTTCCTGTGTCCGTGTCGTGTGTCCTGAACTTGTTGTGGCCCCAAATTAAATGAAATGGCTCATTATATGATAGGGAAAAGCGGTGTAATGTTGTAGTATGTCTCATTCTACAATGCTCCTTCTAACATAATAAGGTAATTGTTCATAGACGCGTTAATACTGCCGATCGTGTGCGTTTTGGTTGGAGTAAGACATGTTTTGTTATGAACCGCAAGTCAATTTTTGCGATTCTAAATCGACTAAGATGGCAAATTCATAGGTGAAGAATCTCCTTTAATTCTGTGCTATACCAGTTTCAGCCAGATTTTTATATAACCACCTAATTTATCAAGGTACACCGGCGTATCCACGTTTATCAGTTAGCATATCCCTGACCGGCCTTCAGTAACCACCGGCGCAACTTCGAAGCAATCAGCAGCATTACCTAGGAAATATCTGTTCGCTCCGTTCTTATCCCTTGACACCGGCTATCTTGGTATCAGTAAGTTAAATGCGCATACGCATCCATGCCTCAAAATTGAAATACACCATTGATGGTCATCTCCGTCGCCTGTGCGGCGCGGCATGGTATGGCGTCGGGAAGCGTCGGGAGGTCTCAAGGGTGTAGTAACGTCGGAAGCAGTTAGGAGGCATCGAGCGTCGGGTGGTGTCGGGAGGCGTCAGACGTCGGTAGGTGTCGAGCGTCGGGTAGCGTGAGGAAGCGTCGGTAGATGTCGAGGGTCGGGTGGTGTCGATAGGAGTCCAGCGTCAGGTGGCGTCGGGAGGCGTCAGTAGGCGTCAAGCGTCTGATAGCGTCGGGATCAGTCAGGAAGCGTCGGCAGGCATCGAGTGTTGGGTGGCGTCAGTAGGCGTCAGAGCTCGGTAGATGTCGAACGTCGGGTGGCGTCAGGAGACATCGGTAGATGTCGAGCGGCGGGTGGTATCGGGAGGCCTCCAGCGTCGCGTGGCGTCGAGTTTCGTGTGGACTCGGAGGCGTGGGAAAGCGTCGGACGTGCGTTGGCGTGGGAAGGCATGGGAAGGCGCCGGGAGGCGTGGAGAGGCGTGGGGACGCGTCGGTAGGCGTCGGAAGGCGTGGGGACGCGTCGGTGGGCGTCGGAAGTGGGGACGCGTCGGTAAGCGTCGGAAGGCGTGGGGACGCGTCGGTGGGCGTCGGAAGGCGTGGGGACGCGTCGGTGGGCGTCGGAAGGCGTGGGGACGCGTCGGTGGGCGTGGGAAGGCGTGGGGACGCGTCGGTAGGCGTCGGAAGGCGTGGGGACGCGTCGGTGGGCGTCGGAAGTGGGGACGCGTCGGTAAGCGTCGGAAGGCGTGGGGACGCGTCGGTAAGCGGCGGAAGGCGTGGGGACGCGTCGGTGGGCGTCGGAAGGCGTGGGGACGCGTCGGTGGGCGTGGGAAGGCGTGGGGACGCGTCGGTAGGCGTCGGAAGGCGTGGGGACGCGTCGGTGGGCGTCGGAAGGCGTGGGGACGCGTCGGTGGGCGTCGGAAGGCGTGGGGACGCGTCGGTAAGCGTTGGAAGGCGTGGGGACGCGTCGGTGGGCGTGGGGACGCGTCGGTAAGCGTCGGTAGGCGTGGGAAGGCGTCGGTAGGTGTCACCAAGCTATGCCATTTTTGTAATGGGCAGATTTCAGATGTTCCTGTGTCCGTGTCGTGTGTCCTGAACTTGTTGTGCCCCAAATTAAATGAAATGGCTCATTATATGATAGGGAAAAGCGGTGTAATGTTGTAGTATGTCTCATTCTACAATGCTCCTTCTAACATAATAAGGTAATTGTTCATAGACGCGTTAATACTGCCGATCGTGTGCGTTTTGGTTGGAGTAAGACATGTTTTGTTATGAACCGCAAGTCAATTTTTGCGATTCTAAATCGACTAAGATGGCAAATTCATAGGTGAAGAATCTCCTTTAATTCTGTGCTATACCAGTTTCAGCCAGATTTTTATATAACCACCTAATTTATCAAGGTACACCGGCGTATCCACGTTTATCAGTTAGCATATCCCTGACCGGCCTTCAGTAACCACCGGCGCAACTTCGAAGCAATCAGCAGCATTACCTAGGAAATATCTGTTCGCTCCGTTCTTATCCCTTGACACCGGCTATCTTGGTATCAGTAAGTTAAATGCGCATACGCATCCATGCCTCAAAGTTGAAATACACCATTGATGGTCATCTCCGTCGCCTGTGCGGCGCGGCATGGTATGGCGTCGGGAAGCGTCGGGAGGTCTCAAGGGTGTAGTAACGTCGGAAGCAGTTAGGAGGCATCGAGCGTCGGGTGGTGTCGGGAGGCGTCAGACGTCGGTAGGTGTCGAGCGTCGGGTAGCGTGAGGAAGCGTCGGTAGATGTCGAGGGTCGGGTGGTGTCGATAGGAGTCCAGCGTCAGGTGGCGTCGGGAGGCGTCAGTAGGCGTCAAGCGTCTGATAGCGTCGGGATCAGTCAGGAAGCGTCGGCAGGCATCGAGTGTTGGGTGGCGTCAGTAGGCGTCAGAGCTCGGTAGATGTCGAGCGTCGGGTGGCGTCAGGAGACATCGGTAGATGTCGAGCGGCGGGTGGTATCGGGAGGCGTCCAGCGTCGCGTGGCGTCGAGTTTCGTGTGGACTCGGAGGCGTGGGAAAGCGTCGGACGTGCGTTGGCGTGGGAAGGCATGGGAAGGCGCCGGGAGGCGTGGAAAGGCGTGCGGACACGTCGGTGGGCGTCGGAAGTGGGGACGCGTCGGTAAGCGTCGGTAGGCGTGGGAAGGCGTCGGTAGGTGTCACCAAGCTATGCCATTTTTGTAATGGACAGATTTCAGATGTTCCTGTGTCCGTGTCGTGTGTCCTGAACTTGTTGTGGCCCCAAATTAAATGAAATGGCTCATTATATGATAGGGAAAAGCGGTGTAATGTTGTAGTATGTCTCATTCTACAATGCTCCTTCTAACATAATAAGGTAATTGTTCATAGACGCGTTAATACTGCCGATCGTGTGCGTTTTGGTTGGAGTAAGACATGTTTTGTTATGAACCGCAAGTCAATTTTTGCGATTCTAAATCGACTAAGATGGCAAATTCATAGGTGAAGAATCTCCTTTAATTCTGTGCTATACCAGTTTCAGCCAGATTTTTATATAACCACCTAATTTATCAAGGTACACGGGCGTATCCACGTTTATCAGTTAGCATATCCCTGACCGGCCTTCAGTAACCACCGGCGCAACTTCGAAGCAATCAGCAGCATTACCTAGGAAATATCTGTTCGCTCCGTTCTTATCCCTTGACACCGGCTATCTTGGTATCAGTAAGTTAAATGCGCATACGCATCCATGCCTCAAAATTGAAATACACCATTGATGGTCACGCCTGTGCGGCGCGGCATGGTATGGCGTCGGGAAGCGTCGGGAGGTCTCAAGGGTGTAGTAACGTCGGAAGCAGTTAGGAGGCATCGAGCGTCGGGTGGTGTCGGGAGGCGTCAGACGTCGGTAGGTGTCGAGCGTCGGGTAGCGTGAGGAAGCGTCGGTAGATGTCGAGGGTCGGGTGGTGTCGATAGGAGTCCAGCGTCAGGTGGCGTCGGGAGGCGTCAGTAGGCGTCAAGCGTCTGATAGCGTCGGGATCAGTCAGGAAGCGTCGGCAGGCATCGAGTGTTGGGTGGCGTCAGTAGGCGTCAGAGCTCGGTAGATGTCGAACGTCGGGTGGCGTCAGGATCGGTAGATGTCGAGCGGCGGGTGGTATCGGGAGGCCTCCAGCGTCGCGTGGCGTCGAGTTTCGTGTGGACTCGGAGGCGTGGGAAAGCGTCGGACGTGCGTTGGCGTGGGAAGGCATGGGAAGGCGCCGGGAGGCGTGGAAAGGCGTGCGGACACGTCGGTGGGCGTGGTGGGGACGCGTCGGTAAGCGTCGGTAGGCGTGGGAAGGCGTCGGTAGGTGTCACCAAGCTATGCCATTTTTGTAATGGACAGATTTCAGATGTTCCTGTGTCCGTGTCGTGTGTCCTGAACTTGTTGTGGCCCCAAATTAAATGAAATGGCTCATTATATGATAGGGAAAAGCGGTGTAATGTTGTAGTATGTCTCATTCTACAATGCTCCTTCTAACATAATAAGGTAATTGTTCATAGACGCGTTAATACTGCCGATCGTGTGCGTTTTGGTTGGAGTAAGACATGTTTTGTTATGAACCGCAAGTCAATTTTTGCGATTCTAAATCGACTAAGATGGCAAATTCATAGGTGAAGAATCTCCTTTAATTCTGTGCTATACCAGTTTCAGCCAGATTTTTATATAACCACCTAATTTATCAAGGTACACGGGCGTATCCACGTTTATCAGTTAGCATATCCCTGACCGGCCTTCAGTAACCACCGGCGCAACTTCGAAGCAATCAGCAGCATTACCTAGGAAATATCTGTTCGCTCCGTTCTTATCCCTTGACACCGGCTATCTTGGTATCAGTAAGTTAAATGCGCATACGCATCCATGCCTCAAAGTTGAAATACACCATTGATGGTCATCTCCGTCGCCTGTGCGGCGCGGCATGGTATGGCGTCGGGAAGCGTCGGGAGGTCTCAAGGGTGTAGTAACGTCGGAAGCAGTTAGGAGGCATCGAGCGTCGGGTGGTGTCGGGAGGCGTCAGACGTCGGTAGGTGTCGAGCGTCGGGTAGCGTGAGGAAGCGTCGGTAGATGTCGAGGGTCGGGTGGTGTCGATAGGAGTCCAGCGTCAGGTGGCGTCGGGAGGCGTCAGTAGGCGTCAAGCGTCTGATAGCGTCGGGATCAGTCAGGAAGCGTCGGCAGGCATCGAGTGTTGGGTGGCGTCAGTAGGCGTCAGAGCTCGGTAGATGTCGAACGTCGGGTGGCGTCAGGAGACATCGGTAGATGTCGAGCGGCGGGTGGTATCGGGAGGCGTCCAGCGTCGCGTGGCGTCGAGTTTCGTGTGGACTCGGAGGCGTGGGAAAGCGTCGGACGTGCGTTGGCGTGGGAAGGCATGGGAAGGCATGGGAAGACGCCGGGAGGCGTGGAAAGGCGTGGGGACGCGTCGGTAGGCGTCGGAAGGCGTGGGGACGCGTCGGTGGGCGTCGGAAGTGGGGACGCGTCGGTAAGCGTCGGAAGGCGTGGGGACGCGTCGGTGGGCGTCGGAAGGCGTGGGGACGCGTCGGTAAGCGTCGGAAGGCGTGGGGACGCGTCGGTGGGCGTCGGAAGGCGTGGGGACGCGTCGGTAAGCGTCGGTAGGCGTGGGAAGGCGTCGGTAGGTGTCACCAAGCTATGCCATTTTTGTAATGGACAGATTTCAGATGTTCCTGTGTCCGTGTCGTGTGTCCTGAACTTGTTGTGGCCCCAAATTAAATGAAATGGCTCATTATATGATAGGGAAAAGCGGTGTAATGTTGTAGTATGTCTCATTCTAAAATGCTCCTTCTAACATAATAAGGTAATTGTTCATAGACGCGTTAATACTGCCGATCGTGTGCGTTTTGGTTGGAGGAAGACATGTTTTGTTATGAACCGCAAGTCAATTTTTGCGATTCTAAATCGACTAAGATGGCAAATTCATAGGTGAAGAATCTCCTTTAATTCTGTGCTATACCAGTTTCAGCCAGATTTTTATATAACCACCTAATTTATCAAGGTACACCGGTGTATCCACGTTTATCAGTTAGCATATCCCTGACCGGCCTTCAGTAACCACCGGCGCAACTTCGAAGCAATCAGCAGCATTACCTAGGAAATATCTGTTCGCTCCGTTCTTATCCCTTGACACCGGCTATCTTGGTATCAGTAAGTTAACCCTCTATGGACCGAATTTTTTTTGGTGGCTATACAAAATCTATGTAACGTGAAATCAACAAATATCAACCTTGAAATACATATTAACAATGAATTCAGCAGTTTCAACAATTTAATTATAACAAATACATTTTGTAACTTTGAAGTAACAACGGCTTACAACGTTTGATCTTGTGTGTATAAGAGCTTAAGTACGGAATTCCATAAAGCAGTTGGCGTTTGACATTAAGCATATATATACGTTGCATTTCCTTATCTGATAATTTTCTACTACTAAATTCATCGTTGCTATCAATAATGTTTATACGTCGTCGGGTAAATACTATCGGATGATCTCCGTTAGAATCAGAATCTGATAAAGAACCTTCGAATTTATTACTCCAAATGCTTCTTATTCCTATTCCTCTTTTATTTTTATATGATTTCTATCCATATTTTGGGCCTCTGATATATAAAACTAAAACGCAAGGAAAACACAAACGTTATCGCAAATACACTGAACCCTACCATTATAGCCCATTGTGTCTTAAAAATCACAAAGCTATATTACGTGAAAATAGTAATAAAATGATTGTTTAAATGCAAACAAATAAGACATTATTGATATACAAACTAAAAGCTATTAAGTACGCTTTTTTGTTTAACAAACACCGATAGAAGAAGAAATAATGAGAATTGCACAAGATGGTTCCTTTCGTTTCTATTGGCAGACAACTTTCAAAAGCATTTACTTTGACATTTCAGGATAGAGCTGACAACCGCATCAAGCATGTTATTGGTTACTAAGGAGACATTATATAACAAAATGTATACGCCATCTAGTAAAACAAAATTAAACTACTTAATGAAATATCGATTTATCGATATGTGACTTCAAAGTCACGCGGGCCCATAGAGGGTTAACACATTGCGTACGGGTCACGAGATATCTCGCTTTAAAGTTGATCAGTACGTTGGTAAAGTAAGAAAGCCCTGTGACAATTATTGATAGTATAATTGCGAAGTAATTAATGTTAGAATGCCGAAAAAGTGTAAACGTATCAGTCAGTATTATAAAAAAGCTTTTATGTATTGTACTTAATTTTTTAAGACGTTTAAAAATGTGCGAAGTATGGGTGAGCAAAAACGCCGTACGTAATGTGTTAAAACACTACGTGTTCGCGATAATAAGGTGGCCTTAGTTCGCCCTACTTTTCTTATTTTATTGTCATCATTTACAAAAAAAAATACCAAGCTACTGTTCTCGCGAGTAGATTGTTTTCAGCTCGCCTGCCTCCACTCATTTCATTCTCGCAGTCCGGTGACTACATAAACGCCTGTCCGGAATATTAGGTTGACCCCCTCATTTCATTGCCCTCAGTATCTATTCGTATACCTTGGGATCCCGGTGTTTCGCTGGCCAACAACCACGCCCTCCGCGACGTTTTCGGTATCAGAAACATATATATCATCGAGGGCCGAACAATAAAGTTCACTCCCGCGGACCCGCAAAGATCGCGAACTTTTTCGCGCGCCGGAATAAAATTTATGAAGTACGGTCGCTCGGCCCGGGTCGGATACTACTGTAAGCTAGTTGTTACAACGTGACCCACTCGTGGGGCCGTTCTGCACACACGCATCCAGCCTCGGTGGGACGGGCGAAAAAGAGGGACAGAATGAGAGAGTGGCAATAAAAGGTCCTCGGCACGCCCTATCTGCGACTATATGTCTTTTTTTCTATTATTTTCGACGCTATATCACCTGACACGCTCCCGCCGGCGCGAAAACTTCGACGACACCTTCTCGATTTTCTGACACCGCCTATCGCGCGTTATGATAACTCGCGACCCCCTTGGCTGCCGCTTACCGGTTATGACCAAGATTTTTCCTCCTTTCCTGACCCGCAAGACGAATGTTGGTCACTTTTATTGGCACGCTCAAACTCCTCGCCCACTTCGGCCACGGAGTTCGCGTATTCGCAGTATTTTACTTGCATGTACGCGACGGCCTTCCAGCTTCATCGGCACAGATAATGTGCGAAAGCATTGTGTACGCATGTATGCGGGATCGAAGAATAGGTCGATCCCTACGGATCGGCATGATGGTGTCAACGTTTGTTTTTAAATATTTTTAAATTTTACTTTCAGTAAACAAGAATTTCCTTGTTGCAGATCACTGTTTAACATTGAAAATTTGGTTTAATTCGCGTGGCCGCGTAGTCAATATTTGTTGGTACCAGGGCATAACAGAATGCACGTACAAACGTGGAGACGCGTGAAATGCAGCCCCGCACGTTTAATCAAAACATCGCGTATCTCAGCTACTCGGTTCTCATAAGGTAACTCATTGTTTACCCGCGGCCCGGAGTCTTACCGCAATTCTATAAGCCATTAGAACGTTATAAGTAGCGATCGTACGTTTTGCACGGAACCGGAGCCGGCTTTTTATCCGTATTTCAGTTAGCCGCGGGCAGGCAGCCGGGTACACACTCTCGACGCGGAGTATCGGAAACTCATTTAGAGCTTTTCACGTGGCCTAAAGTTATACCCGCTTTCCAACCGGTGCGCGCTGATGTACCAGAAAATATACATAAAAGTGTAGAAAAGCGGCGAATTTATTTGCTCGTACCTCCGCCGGTAGTACAACGTAAATCGAGACCTTTACGGCACACTGATTTTTAACCTTTCTCTTCTCCCTACGCTTCAGCCGTCCGAATCGGAGGTAGAAAAATCATTTGAGAAATTGCGCCTGGCCGGGAACGTGACCATTTTGCTCTCGCCATCGACGACTCTCGTTCGGCACGGTTCAACGTCGCAGAAGATTCCATACTCCCGCAGGTCCAGTTTCAGATTATTCTCCCGCAGCTAAACAAGTGTGTGTGCGTGCGCCGTCTCCATACTTTCAGCGACGTATTTACTTTTTCTGCGTGCCTCTGGCCGTTAAAACTTGGCTGCGCAGTCTCAGGAGTCTAAGTTCTCGCTTTCGGGATGTTCGTATGACAATAGGCAGGATCCCTCAGATCGTCAACGCTAGAGACCCTCCCCTGCGCCATTAAGTTTTCGTACTTGAAGTTAGCACCAGCGGCTCAGCCCATCGGACAAACGCACAAACTTCCGTGGTTCTGTCAATTTAAAGATTAGTGGCATCGTAGGTAAATTCTTATGTCGTACTTTGTTCGAGTGCAATTCAATTCTGCAGCAATTTTAGATTGGGGCGTCTGTATTTCTACAGATCTAATTTAACGTAATTTTGGTCTATCACATCTTGTCATAGGAGTTATTTTAGAATTCACAGTGTGCAAGGCAAAAGTCATACTAATAGTTACGATATGTGGTTTATGTATTGTGTAAAACAATTTGCTGCTCATCAACAACTCGAAGTTAATCTTTTCTACGCGGATATGTTTCTATGCGAAGTAGTGAATAAAGTGTCACTTCGAATTCTTGCGTTTCGGGAAAGTAAATTAACTGAAGAAAACGAACTGGATATTTGATTGTAAACTCGTGTAACCTAATGTATACAATGCACTGCCGGTTGTCGCAACGATAATATGTAATTTATTGTTCAGCCTATTGTCTGAATAAGTTTCACAAGTATATTTTTGCACCTTAAGTTACAATACGAGTGGGCCGCCTACGCCTTCAGTCGCCGACAATGCGTTTCTATCGTCTCGTAGAAGATCTTAGCGCACGGCCATAGACATTATGAGCCTTGAGGAGCGACTTCGTCGGGTCGCGCACGGTGGACATGCGTTATCGGAAACGGATGAAGGGATCTTTTTTTATCTCCCGCGATCCTGTTTCTTCCAATACGGCGAGGCGCATTTGTACACGCCTGAAAACGACCCCCGGATCACTCTGTCGAATCGGAACTTTTCTTTTGAAAATTCTTCCTCCTCGTTGCCGCTTCATACCCTTCAGTGAGCCTCAAGAGATCCCAAGTATCATCCCACCGAGTTTATCCGCTGGCTTTGATAGCGGTAATAACTTGTTCCTCCTATGGGGCTTTCCTCCTCGATTCGCGAGAAGCCTATGGGAAATACACTTGTGCGTCACGAAAGTTCGAAAGCTCGCGCATCCGAAGAATTCGTGAGGCCGTATAACCGTCGCTTGCAGTTTTAAACTTTGGCCCGCTATTTTTTATATCTATTCCCTACGCGTTTGACCGTATTTTCGTGTAGAACGAATGGGTTGGAGTTATAACTGTGGTATGACTATTGGTACTAGTCGTAGAATGGCTTGCTTTATTACTCTTCGTTCAGCACGCGGTTCATGACACCGCATTTTAGTAGTAAATCGATCTTCGGCCAGTGATCTTTCATAGCAAATAATAGGAAGGGTAGTAATAGAGTAGGTAACCCCCTTTCTACGAAGGATTTAAAATAGACAAATGTCAAGTGTTTGCTGATCAACTCTTGAAAAAAATCCCACTGTCTTTCTGATTCTAGATTCTGTTTGCGGAAAGAATTGAAGGGATTCGAGTGCTATTGTAAGAAAGTGAAATGTAAAAACTAAAGCTATATGAAATATATAATTGAATTCTTTACTTTAATTGACTGCATGTTAGGCGCACGCTGTAAGCATAACTGTGGGCGTAATTAGAATCTAGGAGTCCCATACTTGCACTAAAGGTGGACTGTATGACATGGTTATATATGTATTGAAAATGGAAAACTCGTTACAAACTAATATACCGGTGTTACTCGTTATGTTCGTAATACTAATCGAACTTTTCATTTTAACTGATTGCATGTTAGGCGCACGCTATAAGCATAACTGTGGGCGGTACCAGAATCTGGCTGTCTCAAACTTGAACTAAAGGTGGACTGTACGAAATAGTTATATATGCATTGAAAATGGAAAACTCGTTACAAACTGGTACATCGAAGTTACTCGTTATGTTCTTAGTAATCGAACTCTTTATTTTAACTGACTTCATGTTAGGCTCTGGCTATAAGAATAACTCCGTGAGCGGGCTGAAAATCTGTGAATCTTCCCTCTTTACCATATCCACAAATTTTAATTGGTAAAAAAGAACGTGCGAAATATTTCTGCGACATCAGCCGCAAGCATCAACTATCAATACCGACATCGATATAATGCCCATAGGGTTAATAATAGTCTATCGGTTGTAAAAGTTTATGGCACTCACTATGATCGTCGCGACTGATTGTCCGGTTCTCGTAAACGTGTATTCTCGCGCGTCCCATTGTTTCCTTAAGCTCATGGTCAAAAACAGCGCCAACACTATAGTCACAGAAAGCATCGGAAGGGTTAATCGTGGCAGTGATGATTCGGGCCGCTATACGATTGAATGCGGCTTGCAATTGTCAGTGCTTCATCTCTCTTTACTGCACTGGTGTGATACGTAATTGTGCAGATTTACAGAAATTTCAGTATGGTGGAAGTAATGTCAATTCATCGGAATCTACCTGAGCGGAACGATACGTAAATTATCGTATCGCATAGTGTTTGGTACGACATGCACATTGCAGAACATATTATGTAAAGTCGCACGGCGCATTCAACTGAAAGCGCAGATTTACGTTCATCTCTGGTTAATCTTGGTTGAGTCCGTTGATGCACGCGATGTGAAATGAACTTACTTGTGCACGCGTATTTCGCAAACTCACACCGCGACGTTATAGAATCTTACATTGCGCAATCCACACCGGGTAGCTTTGTTCATCAACCTTTTAGGTACGGCTGAATTCTGCGTGTGGCTATTTCCCTGGACGGCAGAGTCTAACGTGAATTAAGTTAAAAATTTTTTTTTTAACGCTACAGCACTGCAATGTCTGATGGACAATGCCGTTCTCTACACGGGTACATTGGAAAGAAGTATTTCATGATTAAATTATAATTTTTCTTAAATATATATTGCACACACTCTAACTCTAACAATTCACTTTAATAATTAATAATACAATTGGGTATTATATATTTTAAAACATGGTACGACACATAGACCTACGTCACAATTTTCACACTCATAGCTTGATTTTTGTCTTACAGCGTTTTTTTTTGAAGATACGACCCAACTTCGTAACGCTTTTTTAGATTTTTTGGATTTACAATACGATTGAAAATGTTTTTTGGTTAGTCTAAACAGCTGATCAACGATATATTTACTGCAGCTAACGTGAAAGATGACATCCGCGAAAGCCACTATAATGGCGTGTCGTTTTGGAAGATGATATTTGCAAAAGCCACTATAGTGGCGTGTCGTCCTAAAAATGATATCCGCGAAAGCCACTATAGTGGCGCGTCGTACCTAAAAGGTTAATTACTTTTTTAACAGTGAATTTAGATAGACACGCCTATTTTATAAACACACACCGCATTATACAACCTAATGTCTAAATTGGTCCAGCAGTCGCCGTAAAAGTTTATGACGCTCATTACGACTCTCGTGACTGATTGGTCGTCATACCCGTATTCTTGTGCGGCCCATTGTCTTCTGAAGCCTACCGCGAAAAACTGCGCCATCAAGCAATGAGCGAATTCTCCAAGACAGCGTCGAATTAACGACAAGCCATTCGTCGACCCATGCCAAAGCCCTCCGATGCTTCCGGGGACGTGTAAGTGCGCACGAAAATCGTATCCGTCGAGCGTGACACCGTAGGATAACCAAAAAGTGATTTCCAAAGGCTCGATCGACCTCGTAATCTATCACGTTTGGAACAATGGCCGTCAAATGAGATGGCGGAGGCAATTGACCGAATCCCGATGGTCCGTTCTCTCTTTCGCTCGTTCTCCCTCGATCTCTCCAGCTCTCGATCAAACCAACGTCCCTCGCCGTTTTATCTTTCTCTCTCTTTCTCGCGTCTACTACACCTGCCTTGTTGCCTGTATTTACTCTGACCTACGTGATCTCCGCAACGCAAACTGCACGGAATGCACAAACGCATCTGAACACGGACATCGTGATGAACGGTCAGTCGTGAATGGCAGAGATCGAAGAAGGGGATTAGCGCGACTGACCGGAATGTAATCGACGTTAACTCTAGGTTTACCGGACGCGTCATTTTAGCGGATTCCGATTTTATCCACGAAAATGACAAAAGCTGTGTACATTTCTCTCCTTATGTGTGCTCATTTTTATTCGAGTGAGAGGATTAATATATGTCCAAGTTAATGTCTTTTTGAATCTTCGAATCTCGAAGTCCTTTATGTGGTAATCTATCTCTACGGATGCGAGTCATTTTGATGCGAATGTAAATTACTTCAGGAATATATATCCATATAATCATGAAGTTTTTATAAAGTAATTGTTAAAAGTAAATACAACCGATGCAGCGGATGGCACGGCGTACCTGCTTACGTTCATATCTCCGTATTTACGTTGGAAACTCGTAATGCCGTAATGCGATAAATATCAGAAGAAAGAGCGGAACTCAGTATTACAGTTGCTTTCATGGCATGAATTCATCTTAGAGGTTTCATTTTTTTTTTGTTTTGTGCATTCAAGGAGGAAGTACAGAATAGTTCTCTATTTAAGAAAATGTTGGATTTCATTTGTATGAAGACATCTTAGAAGTTTCAGTTTTTTTTTGTTTTGTGCATTCAAGGAGGAAGTACAGAACAGTTTTCTATTTAAGAAAATGTTGGATTTCATTTGTATGTCAATTTGACCCGTATCAGAGAACAGCATATAACAAATGTCTGTAAACTTAGCGTTATGAAAATGTTGGATTTCGTTTATGTGTCAATTTAACACGTATCCTTAGAGAATGGTATAGAACAAATGTTCGTAAACCTAGTGTTACGAAAATGTTCGATTTCCATAAAGAATGGTATTTAAGAATCGTCCGTAAACCTAGCGTTAAGAAAATATTGGGTTTCCGTTACGTGTCAATATAACGCGTATCCGTAAACATAGGTATAGAAGAAATGTCCGTAAGCCTAGTGTTAATCTTTCCCCGAACGTGTCCCTCTGCGAATTCAGAGTTCGACGTTACAACAGTCGGCGCACACGCATTATTATCGCGCTCGTTCAGTGACGAGGAAGTACGTGATGCTGTCTCGCAGACGACACTTGAGACCGTATAATTAACGCGATTTTTGCATTCTCCCGTACGCGATCTCTGTCTTATCGCGGAATGTCAGCCCGTACATCTACCGTTTAGCGTGACAATAGGTGCTCGAGTGGCATGCCACTTAAATCGCACTGATTGCCGCTGAGTGCCGAGGAGCAGACCCTGAAGGGTATTACGAAAGTGTTTTTCTGTAAGCGTACGAATCGCAATGTCCCAGAAATTTGCTTGGATTTTACGATGCAGAGAAGTGACGCTGCAAGTACGCTGTCTGGTGTAGAATGGGAATGCAAATGGTATTCGATTAATGCAAGATTCTGTCGTACGTCGCCCGTTTACTTAAATTAATCGAAAGGTAATTTATTAAACGAAAAATTTACCCTTTATTGAACGATTAAAATAAAGATAATTTAACTAAACACGTACTTTCCGAATTGGTGGAAATGACGTGCAAAGTGCAGGGATGGAAAGTGGTTAGCACAATTGTTGTTCATTCCTGAAAAGGAGACGCCAGCAGCCCCGAAACATATTCACAGTTTATATAATAATTGAATAGGAATTAATAATTTGGTAGATTATAGTCAGTTTGAAATTAAATACGTCAGCTGATATTTTCTGACAATGTTGCTGAGATGCACATAACATTCTGGCAGCTGGAAAAAGGCGCGCGCGTTTGTGTTTGTCAGGAGAAACGAACGGAATGCCGGGACGAAGAGAAAATCCGGTCATCCAGTCAACCAAAAACAGGAAACGAAGAAAAACGTTCTCACTCCCGGTTTCTCTATTCACGAACGTCGATTGCCGATTGACGCTTTCAATTTGCCGGGCACCAACTTGTTCAGTTGAGTCCCGGTTCGATTCCGTTTCATTATTTTGAAAGCGCACCGGACTTGCCCGGCATCCTTTTCCCATTTCTGACATCGCAAGGACTACGTGACACAACTGAACTTCAAACGACTCGCGATCGGGCGAAAAAATATTATTTATTTTCAGATAAGAGAAACTGGGAACTGGGGCGGTATCAATAAAAAAAACGTGTCCGTTTCAATTTAATCGTTTGCGGAACTTTAGTTCGGCTAAACTTGATCGAAAGCGATCAATCAGAGGAGAATGGAGACAGATTTATTTTTACATAAATTGAATCTACATCGTCGTAACAGAATTCATGGAATGAACGTGGATCGATACTATAGTTGGCCAAGACCGTTTCGATGAACGGGAACATTGCATGAGCAAAATTAAAATGTACATAAAATCTTATTCGACGATCTATAAAGTACAGGCAAGAAGTAAGCGCCATAATGCTAAAGCTAAATATAGTCATCTTTTCAAGTTTAATAACGAGCAAGTTGCTTCGGTAAAAGATTAGGAACGCTGAATGCTGATGTTCTGGAAAATGTAGTATGTATTACCGGAAATGTGTTTAATTGAATCGGAGAAGGAAAATATGTTTTGTAATGTAGCGTATCTGATACTTCTAAAATGACAATTAATTCGTATGATTAAATGGAAATAATTAGTGAATCGTATCCTGACGTTTCGGTTGAGTGGACGAGGAATATTATTTTGACGGAATTATGTCATAATTTATTTCAACAGTCGCTGCACCGCACACACAAATGATTCGGTCGGGCCGCTGGCATTAACGTCCATAAATTATCTGTGATATAATATTAAACGAACAAAGATCGGTTCAATTTCAGTGCTTCGCGGATTGTAATTATTTTGTAGATATTCAAAGTAATTAGAACTCATTAGTGTGAGTGCGGCAATTACTTCGCCCGCTGATTTGACTTATTTTCTTAATGGCACTTTCAACGCTCCCCCCATTTATTCATATCAATATCAATGGCTTGTTTAAGGTCAACGTTGTTTCAGCTTTCTCTAATTCACCGTACACGTGACCAGAAATTCTGCATAAAAACGAGTGCGTTAGTTCATTGAAACAATTCACATGTTTCGCTGTACGAGCCTAATACCGGAAATCATAACAGACCGTCGTTTGACTTCGTTCGTGTCGGACTGTATCTGATTTCGACAAACTTTTATTCCGCGACATTCGTCGAAACGCTTAAAATCGCCAGTCGTTACCACTACGGTATCAAAGTAGGCCTCGGAATTATATCGTCATTAACTGCAACAGGACTAGGATAATTTTTCTCATTTTCTTCCTGCATGCGACCGCAACTCGTAGTTATGCTACGGCGAAATTCCCACTACGAACATTCGTCCCAATTGTGGCACAAACCAACCCGCATACGTATTCACGTACGTGCACGTGCACCTAAGTGACGTAGTATCTTCGGAACCAGAAAGTCCGACGGTACAGTTATTCTCGAAGTTTGCGTGCACTTGATTGCAACAGCTGATTAATTAACCGTATGTTTAAATGCAAAACACATTCCGGTCACGATGAGTTAATGCACTCAGGCTTTTGAGTCGCCAGTATTGTCGCATCTTTACATCTGCGTTTCTCTTTATGCGAATTAAAAAAATACGCCACTGCTTTTACGGAGCTTTTTCAGAACAGACTTTGTGCAGGTCGTTGTCAAGTAAATGGACGGATCGTTTTCTTTATTACGTCGTCAGGCAATTTTGTGCGCACGCATTAGAGAGCGCTGTCATTCGATGAGGTGTTTCGAATATTAACGATTGAGGCTGCGATGCGACTTGAGAATTTCTGACAATTTTGAGCACGACTTGGCATTAATTTGCAGCGTTGCCTTACGTAGCAGCAAATCATTGTCTGCGAATCAGCGTGGCACCGCATACAGGATTCTCGATGTCGGGCATGTTCTTGTCCTTTCATTTCGATGTTACCGCGAAACTCCCACTACAAACATTTGTCCCAATTACTGCTTGTACATACCGCCGTACATCTAACTGACGTTCCATGTCTCAAAGCTAAATGTTCTATGCCATGACTGAATCACAGCATATGTGATCAATCAAGAACGTGCCCCAGCTTGTTAAACAGAGGACCCGGACGTTAGTGTCAAACATTTTGCGACTGTGCGGACTTGAACTGGTCTCCGATCTCCACATATTCGATTACCCTTTAATCAACGTATCCCTGTCTAAACATTATCTGAAATAATATGTGTTTCTGTAGTTGAAATGTAGAATTGTTATTTGTCAACTCGACCACGCGGATTCTCTTTTCAGGAGTCTGTAATAATTATCAATCCGAATATGAAATGTGAACAATGATAAATGTTTTAATATGTGCATTCATAATACATATCCATATCTCAATATTATTTCAAACAATACGCCGTTCTATGGTTGAAATGTGCAAATTTTATTTGCCAACTCGCCTTCTTTCGGGACCACGTAACTTCGTGGCTTAGGAGTCTGTATTATTTATGAATGTTCACATTTCATGCACACATTCATAACTATATTAAAATACATATTATGTATGTATATATAAATGTAACTATATTTATCGTAAAATTTATGAATGTATTCCATTTTCGCGTTCACATCTCACATTTACATTATTATAAACTTCTACATCGTGAACTCGTGTATTCCCGAAACATGTCGCGTTGGCAAATAAAACTTCAGCATTCCATACATAACGTAAAAAAATTGAGTACGCATCAACAAAATGTATTGCATCGTTTAAAAGCCAATTAACACCGCCAGTCAAAGTACGATGATTTTCCAAAAGTCACGGTTGCCCAGTCACACTGTCGTCACGTTTTAAGCGCCAACAGCCGGCCATAGGTGCTTCGCACACATCGCATAGGTACGGGAAGCAAAAGGGGTTAGCCTAGGGACGAACGTGTGACGTAAAGGCGAGAAAGGGTACGGCAGCAGTGAGCGATAGCTTCCTGAAGCTTAAATCGATACGCACGACACAAATCAAGTTTCGTTTCGCTGCTGATGGCGAGTTTTGAGCTCAAGAGGATACCGTCTGTCGTTATTTCCTGTGCAGTGGCAAACGGCGTCGTACGGTAAAGCAGTTACTGGACCGGGCGGCAATATCGTAAATACGATACCCGCTTGGACAGCCGCTCGAATCCCAGGCCATTCTCTTTGCCATTCTCTTCCCTCGCGTTTTACGGTCACCTGATCGCAATCTCACGAAAATTGGGTCATGTCTGAGCCCTAATACCGCTGGGTGACTGGCGAAATCGCGAGAGACGGGAGACGTTGGGAGGCAGACGGGTGTGACCGTGTTTCGCCCTTTGATCCCACCCTTCCGATTTGAATCGGACGTGTTGGTTGCGCATGAAAATCTGGCCAAGCCGTCAAAATCCCTCATTTGCCGCTTGCAGCCTTTGCGCGGAACGGACTAACATCAGACTCTGCTGGGTGCGTGAATAGTGATAGTTAGAGAACGACAATCGAGTATAGTACACCCGTAATTCTATTTACGGTATTTTATGCGATTGCAGTTTGCGCGGTTAAATAGGTTTGGTTGCCTACAATTTTTCATAGTATTTGTTATATAAAAAATTTAACAATAACACTTGACTGCCGTGATGATCACCGGTGACGGACGCAAGAGATTTTACTGAAGACCCAAAATATTCGCAATGGGTAGCAATTATTATTTTATAAATGCAGTTGTTGTTGGAATAGTGATGTGATCCTTTGGTTTCCAATACCTGCACATTATTTACATTTTGCATAATTGAGTCAAACGCTGTAGTATTTCATAGCATCGCCGTTCTAATATAGTAAAATACGCTTGGCAGTCAACGTGTTAATATTGAGAATGATAGTAAACTTACAAATATTTTAAGCGATGCAAATGGTGCGCTTGTGCCAATTAAGAAACAAAGCTTGATTGTTTTCAGTTGCAATAGCGACAGTGCCATCGAACCAATTTACTTTGGTTTTTAGAAACGACATTATTTTCTCGTTACTTAGGTAAAATAACTAAATGTTCCTAAAACTTACAGTGGGTTTCATTTTTAATATTTTTTCTTTTGTACTGACGAAATTCAGCCGAAATCATAGACACACTAGACTCTAGGCATAATTTTAAATACCATATAATATAATAATGCACGAGCAAGAGAATTAAGCTAATCGTATTTGTACAATACAACAAAAGTTATTAACACAAACGAAAAAGGTTGAATTTGCAATCGAGTTAATTCAATATTGACATTTTGGTAAGTGTAGGTCGTTCGACCTCGTGAAAGCAAATTTCGATAATTGGTATCGCAGAATGCAAACGTGTGCGATCAAGGGGACTTTTTTAGCTTGCCTGTCGAAACAGTCGATTAGCCGAAGAAGATATGCTGTTCAGTTGAGCGCACACGAAATTTAACTGTTTCGTTGAAACGGACAAAGCGTAGGTGAGCAACGAGTAACTCACTGGCACAATGCGTGAGAAGCTTCCAACGGTGAGCCAGAAATTGTACTCGGCGGTTGATAATTTCTCGATTTCCATGCGCATTGTCCAGTATTATCGCGCGCGACTTTGTTGCTCAGCGCGGACAGAAAATGATAACCTTATGGGACGGTTAGATCGTTCCAATAAGATTACCCGTATCGGTTCATATAAATCCTGCGCATCAAAAGTACAAAGAAAAATCGTTATCTCCGTGTCTTTTCCAGTTACGCCCAAACGAAAGGCGCAACACCCTTATCACATCTGCTCCACATTCATTTATTAAGCTAAGGCCATGGTCAGCCTTATTGAAACATCGTGCACCCTGAAAAATGCATAAAGCAATTTGTCAGGTCCGATAATGAGGCTATATATTTTCCGCCGCGTAATCCCAGTTTAGACTCGCCCAGGGGAATGCGTTATATTATTTTCGCGAAATAAACGGCTCGAATGTAACTAACGAGTAATCCATTTGCACAATGGCGGCGCCATTCACGATGGCACTAGAGATTACGGAGGGCGGACGGTGATTCCGTGATTTCCATCGGCATTGTCTCGAATCCTCGAACTCGTCGTTTTGGGCGCAGCTGGGTATGGGATTTTAACCCTTTAACTGCAAGCGGTCCCTAAAGGCGTCCGACATTTGCTGCTTGCAGGACGTAAACAGCGCCTTTAAGCATTCTTGCGTTCGTTGACTGTCAACACCATTTAGAGAGGCCCAGTGCTAATTGGTTACTCGGAGCAAACAAAGTGTCGAGCGATTTTCCTTCAGTAAATCGTAATTAATTTTCGTGGATAGGAAACATTTTGGTACATTTGGAACATAAGAATACGCTAGAAAAATAAAAAGTCGAAAAAACTTACCCTACATGCGACGGGACAGGGTAGGCAAGTGTCCGGATTTTAATTGATTTTACTACGTATCTTTTAAGCGCGAAAATTCGAGGGAAATATGTGTTTGTACGTGTCGGTACGGTATTTTAAATAGTCATAACTATGAACAAAACAGGGCGCATATATGCATGCAAAGCATTAACCCCATTATGTTTGATTATAATTATAAAGTTACATGCGAAATATATGTATTAATGTTTGAATATTCAGTTTCATTTTCACGCTCGATATTCACATTAACATTAAAATCGTAAATCACTTGTCGTTTGGTATTTTATATGGCCATACGGTTGAATTTATTACCGATGTTCAGCGTTTCTCAGCAGTCTCGGCACTTATATATCGCGCACAGTACTTCCATTATTGTTCACGTGAATACATAATTATAAATTAACCTGTTATATGCACATATTGATGTTTTAACATTAATTTTCATTTTCAAGCTCGATATTCAGGTTAACGTTAAAGTTCTAAGTCACTTATCATCCAGTACTCTAGGTTTCCACGCTGTTAAATTTATTGCCGATGTTCAGCGTGTCTCAACAGTCTCGGCACTTACATATCGCACCCAGTACTTCCATTATTGTTCACGCCACGTGAATACATAATTATAAATTAACCTGTTATATGCACATATTGATTTTTTAATATTAATTTTCATTTCCAAGCTCGATATTCACGTTAACGTTAAAGTTCTAAGTCACTTATCATGCAGTACTCTAGCTTTCCACGCTGTTAAATTTATTGCCGATGTTCAGCGTGTCTCAGCAGTCTCGGCACTTACATATCGCGCACAGTACTTCCATTATTGTTCACGCCACGTGAATACATAATTATAAATTAACCTGTTATATGCACATATTGATGTTTTAATATTAATTTTCATTTTCAAGCTCGATATTCACGTTAACGTTAAAGTTCTAAGTCACTTATCATCCAGTACTCTAGCTTTCCACGCTGTTAAATTTATTGCCGATGTTCAGCGTGTCTCAGCAGTCTCGGCACTTACATATCGCGCACAGTACTTCCATTATTGTTCACGTGAATACATAATTATAAATTAACCTGTTATATGCACATATTGATGTTTTAACATTAATTTTCATTTTCAAGTTCGATATTCACGTTAACGTTAAAGTTCTAAGTCACTTATCATCCAATACTCTAGCTTTCCACGCTGTTAAATTTATTGCCGATGTTCAGCGTGTCTCAGCAGTCTCGGCACTTACATATCGCGCACAGTACTTCCATTATTGTTCACGCCACGTGAATACATAATTATAAATTAACCTGTTATATGCATATATTGATATTTTAATATTAATTTTCATTTTCAAGCTCGATATTCACGTTAACGTTAAAGTTCTAAGTCACTTATCATCCAGTACTCTAGCTTTCCACGCTGTTAAATTTATTGCCGATGTTCAGCGTTTCTCAGCAGTCTCGGCACTTACATATCGCGCACAGTACTTCCATTATTGTTCACGCCACGTGAATACATAATTATAAATTAACCTGTTATATGCACATATTGATGTTTCAATATTCATTTTCATTTTCAAGCTCGATATTCACGTTAACGTTAAAGTTCTAAGTCACTTATCATCCAGTACTCTAGCTTTCCACGCTGTTAAATTTATTGCCGATGTTCAGCGTGTCTCACCGGCCTCGGCACTTACGTATCGCGCACAGTACTATCATTGTTCATGTCGCGTGAAAGCCCTCTTATTTTCGTCAAGCGATCGGCAGAAACACGCGCATAACGCCCGGCTGCCCGCCATGACAGTTTTCATTCAGCCTCACATCGGAGTTTACGAACAGGCGAACACCGATTTCGCGATTTCCACGCGCATTGTCTCCGATCCTCGAACTCGTCATTGTTACCGCCGCCAGCAGACGCGATTTTAATTTTACCGGCTAGATATCAGAACGGACGTTTTAAAGCGACGTGTCGAAACGCAAAGTTCTCGCGCCGTTAAATAGGATTTGCTGCGAATCTATTGTTTGCATCCAGCCGCGCTGTCCTCTTCTCCTGTGTCACCATCGGCGAGAACCATCATCGACCCCACCACCGACGCGATTGCCTATATAACCATTAGGTGCAGTATCACGTATACGGGATAGTAGTTGATGCGTACGTAAAAATAAGCACTCCTTGAGGTGCGCACGCAATTATATTTGACATGACCTGAAAAGAAGACCAATATTGCTCTAGCAAATATAGTTTGTTATGTTACCTATGTGCAGTCTCCTCATAGAACGAGTATTTGAAACCCGCTCGACATTAATACGTTGACTGCCAATCGTATTTTGCTATGTTAGAACCGCGATGCAATGAAATACTGCAGAATATGATTAAATCGTGCAAAATAAAGCTACGGCAGAGTTGTTAGAAGCCAAAGTATCGAAGCACCGTTCCAAAATCAATTGCTTTTACAAGATTGCAAATAGATTTCATTGCAAATTTTTTGCATATTTTGTAAAATCTGTTGTGCCGGTCACCGGTGACCACTGTGGCAGTCAAAGTGTTAACGCCCAACCCACTACATGTAAAAATAAGCCTGCGCGGTCCTCGACATCCGCAGCCCATTATTATATTCTCCATGACGCTCGCGCGATAACAGCAAAGTGTAGCATCAGGAAAACGGCCGTAGATGCGTCGCATAAAACTGTCGTTGGGCCATCGGGCCCTACCGGATTAAGATAAGGCGGTAGAGGTCCGTATAAAAGGCGGCCCGGTTTGGGACGCGAGTTCAGTAATAGATCAGAGTTTTAAGTTGTCGTTCAGTTTAAGTTGAGTTGTCGCGCAGATAAGACGAAGTTTAGATCAGTCAATGTTCATGTGTGTAGTTCAGTCCAGTGATAGATACGTTTTCTTGCCGTTTCTCAGCGAATAAATTAGTCGAATTGCCATAGTTTTACTTTCATTTTGTATTTATATGTATATATTAGTGCTTCTATTTATCTTTAAAATAATTGTGATTTTGGCGGAACGATAAGAAGATCGTCACGCTGTTGACAAATTATTACAATGCAGAAATGAGTAGTGTTGAATGGGGCGGCGCGGCATGAAATGCCACAGTTTCAATGCTTGCGGTTAGAAATACCCACTAACTATCACGAATAGACCAAATACTAGGTTGTATTTAATATATAAAACTACTATATATATAATACGTTTGTAAGAAATATTTGTATTATGTTATTGAACAAAACTTATGTTTCTGATAAATTATTGATTATAATTATTATTAAAAATAAATGTTTTTATTGAATAAACGTTAAATTTTCATTATTTTAATTTGAGTTGTTTAATATAATCTGAGAATAATTCAGAACACAATATAGATACGTTTTCTTGCCAGTTGACCCGAATCGCCGTCGATCGCCATAATTTTACTTTCATTTTGTATTTATATGTATGGCCCGCGCTTCGTTTATCTGTTAAATAAATTATTCAACTTAATATAATTCCGCATCCCGCTTCGACGACACCTAACATCTTATATCCCTACAAAAGTGATCGGTCCATTCGCCATCGCGCGTGTGACATCGTCCGCCAGTCTGTATATCGTCTTCAGTACATCGCACGTACACACACGTAACAGCATCGCAGGAGAATGCGGCCACGCGGCGAGGTCGGCGGAGGAGCGTATAAAATTCCGCGGAGGGGCGAGGACCTTTTTTCATGAAATTATTCCCGCGGCGGCGCGCCTGATTTATCGGCGCATAAATTACGTTAATGCACACTTTTTAGTTTCATGGGGGAAATTTAAGTAAATGAGAAAACGAGAGAGGGCGACGGGGCGCGGGGGTGGGCGGGGCGAGGGCCGGCGAATTGTAAGAAGCGCAGGGCGTCGCGGGCCGAGAAACACTGGAGACACGAAATTAATGCCGAACGATGTCAGGCGGGCGCGATGAAAACGGGCGATATAATTTCGCATTAGGCGCGATAAGGTTCGCCGTGATATTGATGTCGTAAACGCTGAAAGATCGCGGGCCTAATCGGTCGCGTAATTAAACGGTATTTGTTGCCGCCGCCCGGGTAGCTTCCAGGTTCCTCGGTCGACACCCCCGCCGCGCAGATTTGTCAATGAATTGTGGTACGACGGTATTAACGGCAGGTTTACGGGACGCGGTGTTTTGAGGCATTCCGGGTTTCTCAATGAAAATGACAGAATTTGCTTACATTGCTTTATCATTGTTTGTGCCGACTTTTACCAATTTAGCAATAATAATATTTATCCAATTTAATTTTCTTTGGGGCCTATTTACCAATTTAGCAATAATAATATTTATCCAATTTAATTTTCTTTGGGGCCTATTTACCAATTTAGCAATAATAGTATTTATCCAATTTAATTTTCTTTGGGGCCTTCTAATCTCGGTGTTCTGTTTGTGTGGTATACTTATCTGTACGTGTGCGCGTCATTTTGGCGCAATCGTTAATTGAGCATTAATCCTAGTAAATCGGCTTTGCACGTGAAAGTATTACTTCAGAAATAAATACGAATGCAATCAAGAAGTTCTTATAAAGTAATCATCAGAAATAACTAGACACAATGCAGCGGAGATACTGTAAACCCAATATCTTAAATCTGCAGTGCTTGGCACGACGTATCTGTTTACGTTCATATCTCCGCTTTCACGTTGGAAACTCGTAATGCCGAAAAGCGATAAGTATCAGAAGAAGGAACCTATCTCAATATTTCAGTTGCTCTTATGGCACGAGGGTATCTTAGAAGTTTCATTATTTTCTTGGTTTCCTGCATTGAAGAGGGAGGTATAGAGCAGTTGCTCGTTTAATAAAATGTTCGGTTTCGTTTATCTGTCGATTCAACACGTGTCCATAGAGAACGGTACATAAGATATGTATGCAAACCTGCTATTAAATAAATGTTCGGTGTCGTTCGTGTGTGACTTCGACGCGTGTTCGTAAAGGTAGGCATATAACAAATCCGTGAATCTACTATTGAATGCCGCATTACCACTCTTCGACACTTCTTTTTTTCACCCCGTACAAGTCTCCGCAAACGAAATCTGAAAAGGCTTATCTCCCTTGACGCGCTCAACGATAAATCGTGGTGACGAGTGTAGATCGAACGATATGCGCTCGCTAATGAGACAGGATATGCGACTGGCGCGCATTAATATACTTCCGCGGATATTTTATAACAAGGCCAACGCGCGCGTCACTGCAAATTTATTTCGATGTGAATTTAAAGCGTTCGCGCATAAGATAGCTTCCACTAACTCATGTTAGTTGACACACTTTTTTAATGGCATCGCGATTTACGTTATTTGCGTCCTGGCGGAAGAGGCATATTGGCGGATCGGAGAGCTGCCGCTGGCAAACGGGAAAGTTTTAATTAATTCGCGATTTATAAGGGCAAACATCGCTGACGATAATTGAGGCCGCTTATATATGCTGGAGACTTGACGCGGCACGCTACCGATTCTTCTCGCGACTCGTTAGACTCGAACGCGCGGTTAGCGTTAAATGGAACATTTCAATTGCAACCTGCGACAATACGTATGTTTTGAACAACACCGTTATTATCGCGACCCGACGACCTACATTACGATCGACTGATCACTGCCGTATGTTTGTCGAATTTCCGACTGGACTGCGATTATACTCTATGATCGACAAATATAGATCGGCTTCTCTGTGGCTTTGTCGTTGTATGTACGAGGGATAAGCCTTCGCAAATAGTGACATTAATTGCCTCCCTCCCGACCTATTTGCATGCCATTATTCAGAATAATTGATGACTATTGGTACCCTCTGTGTTGAAACTCATTAGCATATTTAACGCTCAGCGCAGCGGCCGATGCACCGGTGCTTCCGTGTAAAATGGGACTTTAAGTACTCTTTTGAAAACTCACGAATCTTTAAGGTCCTCCGTGTACTGACAAGCAGTCACGTTCCTACGTGTGTGTTGGAATACTCAACACCGAGCCATACGCACAATCCTTGTTCTAACGTCCCAGATTGCAATTCATCATTTTTGAAGTGGAATTTATTCTTTTTTAAGATAAAGTCAACTCATCGAGTCACAGGAGCGCGATGTAAAGTGCAACACTTTGCAATTGAATAAGGACAATAAAAAAAAAGAAATCACTATTGAAAGGTAAAAAAAAGCTGGAATAAAAAGTAAATTGAATCGAAAAATACTGATACAGTATCCAGTAGATATTTATAGGAAGTCCAATCCCGAATTTATGCGCCATATTTCAGCTATCGTAAACCCATTATTTTCTCTTTAGTTTCCAGTTCAGACATAGACACTCGTGAATGAACGTGTGTTTTCAACGCATAATTACACACGTTTGAAATATTCTTCCACCCTACCAATTTTCTAATTTTGCACCTTTATAGTTTCACTTCTAACGCACGCGGCTGCTACGCACTTTCTTTTCTCTGTGACAAATCCCGCATTCTTCACTTTGACCAAGGGATATTCGTTGCGCTTTTCTCCGCGATCCTCGACAGTAATCCCCGCCGTTTAATAAGTCCAGTAATAAACGCGTCCTCTCAAAGAACAATGCCCCCCGTAACAACAGATTTACAAATGTAATTCAATCCGTACGCTGCCTCGTTTATCCGACGGCGCCCAGCAAGCTCTTTTCGAAGTTTTTCCGCGCGAAGGAGTTTGCAGATTCGTAAAAAAACTTGTTTGCCTTCCGGTCAGCAAGTCCCCACGGCACTCCTGCAATTTTCAGGGTGTTGAAAGGGAAACGCGCGATGACGCGGGCAATCTGCATGATTGAATGTTTCCGAGGAACTCCGCGCGGAAGACAAAGTCGCATCTATTTGGTAGCGTTTCGCCAGCGGGCAGAAGATTTTTATGACCTCGTCGAAGGAAATGATCCTCCGCGCATGAAAGCCAATCGCCGGAAAGGATCGCAATTCTTATCGCAAACTTTTTGGCACCGCGCTCGCATGTTGCAAAAGTGCATTCGGGCGGTGGGGAGACTGCTACGACGGAAGTTCGGCGGAGCGCGTGGACTAAATTTCCCGCCGAAACGCGGGAACGTACTTCACGCTTGTCACACGTGGGTTGCTTAAATTTGCGACTTTTACGAGACGGTTACCGTCGCTGTTAATTCGCAGTTAGGCGGAGAGCTAGTTGCGTTTATTGTCTTTCTTGACGACAGGCGGGGAACGGTGCGGATCATATGTAATCTGTGAGTGGCAAGGTATCAAGAACGGCACTTGTCGCTGACAGAGGTCTATGGGTGTTATGTGCGTAACTCCGGTGAGGAAACGTTTTCCGTGACGATTTTAACACATTGCATACGGCATTCTTGCTTACTCAGACCTCGCACATTTTTGAACGTCCTAAAAAGTTCAGTGCAGTATATACAAGCTTTTTTTTTTAATACTGACTGATACGTTTACACTTGTCCGATATTCTAACATTCATTTACTTCGCAATTATACTATCAAAAGTTGCCGCAAGGCTTCATTACTTTAGCAACGTAGCGATCAACATTAAAACGAGATATCTCGTGACCCGTACGCAATGTGTTAACAAGAGTTGTAAATTCTTGTCCTGCCATTGTCATCGGAATTACGATGCTTGGGCAGATCCGAGAATTGTTATGGGGAGAACGAACTCTTGAACTGTTATGAGTAACAGGGAGATATATTTTCATAATATAAAATTTCACATATAATGAACTATGTGTCTGTGATGCTTTGTGTCTGACGCTTTTTCGGGTAATTGATCTGTCAATCGTGTGTTTCTCTACTCCTGGAATAATCCCCACCACTTACAATTGTAGTAATTTAATTTTCAGGAACTGAGTAGGGGAATGGACGTATAAATCTATTTTTGGACAAGTTTAGCTATGGGATTATCGAAAAGGGGAGGAAACGTTTATGATGGCTGCGGATATGAGTTATGGTCGTTAGACAATGGCGGGATTTCATTTGTATTTAAGAATGTGGAGTGTCTGTCACATTGTTCCGCGTATCCCTTTGTACTATGTTTTTAACAATGGGTCGAGCCTCGAAAAAAAATGTACTTTGTCGATCTGCGACAGTACTCTGATCTCTCCCGAAAAATTTGTTGATAATTATGATGCTGGATTGAAACGTTTCCAATACCACAGAGGACTTAAAAAAAAATTGAAATGTCGAAATACTAAGAACGATATTTCATTGACCCGAACTCGCCGAAAGTAATTTCATCTTTCAAATTTGTCAAATTGGTCATTATCAACTAAATTTGTCAATGACCCTTTCCATTTATTGGCTGCATAGCCAGATACCTAATAAACAGAGCATAAATCGCCAACGAAATTCGTGAAATTATGGGCAGATCCTTCCTAACGTCTTTTTGGTTTCATTGGAATTCATTCGCCGTGGACAGCGACGGTTCGCGTAAAATATTCCGGTTTGCGGCGGGCGCGCAACGACACAAACAACGCCCGTTTCTTGAATTGCCGGCTGTGGTGCAATCAAAATGAAATTGATCGCGTTTTTTCCCCGCCCCGCACTCGCCATTCGTTCGTATTACTAGTTCTTCGCCGTGCACTATTTCTCCCGTACTTTTCGGCGCTTGTTAATACCGCGACTGCAGCAATATCGGCCACTCGCTGGGCAAAATAGGCAATTTTATTCGCGAAATTGCGGACACTGCCATAATTTAACCTCGCCGACTCACGTTTTCGCGGTTTAATCGACTCTGCGATGCCCTTTAACACGTTCGCTGCCCAGCGCATTTTGCTATATTAGAACCGCAACGCGGTGAAGTATTGGGGAATATGATTGAATTGCGCAAAATGAAATGAATGTGGAGGTATGGAAGACTAAGGATCGAATCACTACTCTAACGTCAATTATATTTATAAGATTGTAAATGCTATGGATTGCACATTTTTTGCATCTTGGGTGAGATCTATGGTGTCGGTCGCCGTTGACTACCACATAAAAGTAATTTTAGGTATTGGAGACCAAAGGATTGAATCACTATTCTAACATCAACTGCATTTGCAAAATTATAAATGCTAATAATTGCGAATTCTTTGCATTTTTCATGATAAAACTTGTAAATTCTGCGCTTATACAATATTCCGTTCTTTTGACACTTTCTTACTTTGCCGCTCCTGCGTCATTTCGCAATTCGCACGTGTTAGAGGGTCTTTATGTGATTTTATCGTAGCGAATCGATGAAGCGCTTTCACAGTAAAATGTTCTGGTCACCCTGGCTTCTTTAATCATACTTCGCTGTGTCGTTCTTTGTTAGTAATATCGTGCCATCAATTGTACGTTAAAACTTGTCACGAACGTCCAGTCCGGCGACACGTAATAATGCTTATTAGCTCTCGTGGCATATCGAACGAGCAGATATTCGAGCTGCCATGGCTCAACGTCGAAGCGTGTCTCGGCCTCGACTAACTTTTCACCCATCTGAAACTTTGTGAAAGGTTTGCAGCCTCCTCAAAACTTTAATTAGCTCTCAAAACCTCCTGACTCACTCGGAGGGAAATTTTTATGAGTAACCGACGAAGCATGCGATTAAGAAATACAAAACTCCGGATATTTGTTCCTGTCGCGTGTCAGGCAGCCGATTCCGATAAGCCGCCTGCCGACCGGTATAAATTCGTGTTGATGTAAATTGAATTAGTGTGCCATGCAAATACACTACTTGGCCACCCCTGCCTTTCTGCAGATTCATAGCCGCGATCCGATGAATTATTCAACTCACCGCTCTCCATTAGAAGAATCGTCGGAATTAGAGTTGTCCGTTACTTTTTCGGGAAACTATTATGGTCTCGTTTTGAACGAATTAGTCCGGGCGGGCGATACGCTGCGTCCTAGCAAATTGAATCAATTAATCGCGAAAACATACCCTTTGGCTCTCGACCCGTCGCCCCGACGAGCTAATGAATTATTCAACCGGCGCGCTGTCTGATAGAGGCACTTGAATCGGAACTGTCAAATATTTTCTCGAAGTACTCAAGCTTATCAGTGTCATGTACGTTCGGGTCTTTTTTATTCCCAGAAAACGCTACGCGATGCGGCGGATAAATATTTTCGACGTGCCCTGAATAAAATATTTGTAATTCGCCGGAATAATTTCAATGACGGCAAATAATCAAACATCAAACTACTGTCAAGCGTTGTTTCCTCGAACCACTCAAGCTTATCAGTGTCATGTACTTTCGGGTTCTTTTTTATTCCCAGAAACCGTCACGCGATGCGGCAGATAAATACTTTCGACGTCCCGTGAATAATGTATTTCTAATTCACCCGAATATTTTGAATAGAGAAAAATAATCAAACATCAAACTACTGCCAAGTATTTTTTCGCAGTACTCAAGCTTATCAATGTCATGTACGTATGGATCCTTTTTCATTCCCCGAAACCATTACGCGACGCAGCAATTAAATATTTTCATCCGGCCGCGAATAATATATATTCATTTCCCTCGAACAATTAAAATCACCCAAAATAATCAGCCACAAGACCGCCACCAGCGCATTTCCCAAGAAGCCCTATTATTAGCCCACCTCCCATATTCCGTCACCTGCATCCCCACATCTGTCACTTGGAGTCCGTGGCATCGCAGCATTTTAATCTCCGTCACCGTTTTCGTCCTCGCAGTATCGTGCAGCCTTCCGCAGCTCACCTCTCCATTGAAGCGGTGCATTGCCTTTCCAATTACGTAGTCGCTACAGGCCTGCAGTCTGATCCTGTCAGGCCGTGCGCAAGAACGGCTGGCAGGGTCGAGGCGGCAGGAGAGTCGAGCGAAGAGAAATAGGGTGAGCGAAGGTGCGGACGTCAGTTAGGGGTAGCCGTACGGCGAAGAAAAGACGAGGGGGGTTGGACGAAGAACGTGCGGGGGGCTGAGGGCAGACACGGCAGTCAACTTTCTTGCTCAATCGCTCCTTTAGTTACGTTGACGCGGCGTCCGCAGGGAGAATCGCAGGCACGTAGTCCGAAACCCGTACGGCCGTATCTCACGATCGAAATTGAAAGAGTTTTTCCACTTCCCTTCGCTCTATGAAATAAACGATAGTCGTGGGAGCGAATCGACTGACAATAGGTACGACTTTTTACGCCCGCGGATTTGCTCGGCTATGGCTCATGCCGGCCGTGAAAACTTTTGATTAGACAGGATACTTCATGGCATTCATTGTGCGCGGACTCGCTTGTGTGCGGAAACGTGCACGCGTGTGCGCGCGTACGAGTGCGTTACGATCGTTGTGAGAAGTTTTCTTAACAAGAAGCCGATAACTTTTAAGGGCTGCTAGCAGAAGTTATTTAAAACGTAGTCGTGACCCTGCGCAGACGCTGCCGCCGGGGGCCCGTCGAGAAAAGTCTCGAGTGGACGCGAGACTGCGGGGTAATAAAAAATCTAACGTAAACGGAAGTAGCTGATGGGGAAGGTAAAGGGCGCTTTTTTTGTTACGGCTGATTAGCGGCGTTATGAGTGTAACGACATATTTTATAGAAGTTTTTGTTATGGTGCTGTGATGATATTGTTGGGGATAGGGTACGGTATTCAACATTGTTATTGTGTTAACCCAGCTGGGACAGCTTTAATATTTGAATACGTTTCGGTAACCATCCGACAGAAATATTTGTGTTCCTTCAGATTGTGCTACATTCGGCTCTCCCAGTTCAGATATCTGATTTCGCCTGCATTATTACTGCAAACTTTACAATCTTTGCAATCACTGCAAAAACTATATACAAATCGACAAATTCTTTAAAAACTACAACAAAACAACTATATACAAGTCCACAATTATTGCAAGAACCACACGCAACCAATTACATGCAAATCTACATTTTCTGAGAAAAATACATGAAAATCTACAATTACTGGGAAAAACTACATGTAAAATCTAGCGACCTCTTCATCAACTCTCCAACACGCAAGCAGCCGTTGCAACTTCCTCCCGTACTGCCCCCGGAAAAAATGCACTTCCGTCTCAATACGACGTTTTCATTTGCCAATTATTTACGTGCGCCGCAGATTTTCCTAATGAAAAAACTTTCGTGCCCGCGGAAACCGGGTGAAAAAGGTAGACAAAGACGGAACAGCAATACGGACTCCCGGGGCAAGTGGGGCAGTGGGGGTCAGACGAAAAGCGAGAAAGATGAACAGACGTTTCAACGCAACACCACAGTTCTCCGGCGCTTCTCGTTTATTTCGTGCCTACACATTGCCGAAAATGCCTGAAGCCCGCCGCACGTGGCTTTTAATATGTGGCCGTGGCTTCTGGACTTCGAGCGATGGGCTGCGGTGGGCAACCGCCATTTTCATTACGTTTCCGGTTAGGCCCTCGGCTCGTGTAAAAAGGTCCGAGAGTTCTGGCATGAAAAATAACTGTCCGAGCATATGTACGTACACGTGACTCGTGCATTTTCACCTCGATGTTGATGCCCACCGGTGCATACATATGGCAGACGAAGAGGCAGGTGGAGAAATGTTCTTTTCAAAGTAATTTCCAAATTAATGAAAGCGGTGTGCATGGCGCTGATATTCAAAATAATCTGGTTTCATTAAGATTTGGAATATGATCGCAGTGCGTAGAAGTTCCGTTATTGAAACATTATGTTAACTGGCGAGAGGAATCGGTCGGCCGCACGTTTAATGATATTTTTATTTTCGTTATACCCTCGAGTGAAATACATGACCCGAGATTTGGAGTCACAGGATATTAATATTTCGAATATGATGTTACTGGGTAGAAGCTCCATCGTCGGGGCATTGTGTTCACCGGTGAATAGAATCAAACGGAGAGCACGTTCGAATTATGAACCCTCGAATCGTTGATACCCAGTGCCCGAGGCTTTGGCAATTAAACTTCAGCGAACTAGCCCACATTTTATCTCTCCAGGAGTCTACGAAAATGGATATGCATTACAAAATTTGTCTCTTCAATAATTACATGTGCAACGCAAAGATTTGAATTGCAGGATCCAAAAATACCCACGCTATTCCCAGCTCGTATATTTACATTGTACCCATAATTTTGAAACAAAGAAAATTTCCGACACACATCCATTTTGGAAGGCTCCTGAATAGACAACACCAGTGGTCCCCAAATACTTTGACTTGCATCAATAAAATTCTTTACATTCCTGGATCATTTAAGGAAAAATATTTTCGTCGTAAGGCTGACCTCATTCGCGGCGGCGGTAATTACTACGTTCGCGATGTACGCCTCGGCCCGACGTTTAGACGATCACGCGATGCAATTCGCAAATTCGCGTCGGCGCTATTCACACCCATCCCTGGAATCCTTGCATTAGGCGAGCCGCGCGGCGGAGTTCGTTTTGCGCGCGCTTGGAAAAGGGAAGTGCTAAATATACGGAGAGAGAACATAATTTTCTCGTTATTACGAGAACTAAAAGGATAGAGAGCTTTCCGTCCCGTCTGACCGCTCCTTGCGGCGACCGTGATGTGCAGCTTTTACGGGGTTCCGTTACACGTTTACACCATCAATTTACTGCATTATGCGTTAAACGAAGGGATAGCTCTGGTAAATGGCGGATGGTTTTACTCCGCGACCAGTTTTCTGCGCCACGTACGGTTTCTCCGATCGTTTTATGCTGTGCGTCTGCTTTATTCGCAGCGTCCTAACGGTTCATGAATTTTCAGGTGTAAAATCACGACGGCGGCGGAAATGGACGTTTTAGTATCTGCACGTTATTAACACTGCTCGTTATTCCACTTTGTTACCTTGCTTCTCATTAAGCACGGAAGATAAATTGATCAGTCTTCGCATCTTCCGTAACTAGACACATGACACGGACGCACAATTGCATCCTCGCAACTGCTATTGTATATTCGAGTGCGCGAACCTAGCTGCGCGGGAACTTCTTTGTGTAATTAGTGTAAATTTCGCTGGTAAAGAAAACATTTTCGGATAAGTAGTTTTACTGCGAAAAGTTCAACCGAAGGAACACCTGATCCTAGGTTGTGTGAGCGCAATGAACTTTCGGGTTATGTTCGGGCGAACTTTCCGGGGTAAAAAGCGTGTCTACGTTGCTTGAAGTTAATACGCCTGAAGTATGTACGCCGAATCACGTAGACGGTATTTTACACACGATTCTGACTTGCGCGCATCTAAGAACAAGGTAGCGCATCTTCGCGCAGCCAACTCTGAGGTAGCGATCTCGGGCGAAGAAAAATCTGACAAATTTTCGCGAAAGTAATTTCTTTGCCGCCAAATATTAATGTTGGGACTTGGGTTATTAATATACCGCATTAATACAGGCGTGCCCTGTTTGAGGGAGGGGATACGTTGGGTTAAGTACCGATTACGCGGACAGATGAAAGCGTGGACAATAAAAGACGAAGGACGTATGACGAGAGACAAAAATTAACACGTTGACTGCCAAGCGTATTTTACTATATCAGAACGGCGATCCTATGAAATACTACAGCGTTTGACTAAATCATGCAAAATGTAAATAATATGCAGGTATTGAAGACCAAAGGATCGCATTACAATTCTAACCGTAACTGCATTTATAAAATAATTATTGCCACCCATTGCGAATATTTTGGATCTTCAGTAAAATCTCTTGCGTCGGTCACCAGTGACCATCATGGCAGTCAAAGTGTTAAAGGCGGAAGCCGAAGACGGGAGACGAAGCGTACAAGATGTACTAGATATCAGCGACCGATTAAATGTCTATAGCTTGAATCAGAGTCAACCGATGCTCGCAATTCTTTTTGTGATATAAATAAAAAACATAAAAAAAAAATCGAGGTGTGTTAGAAGTAAAGCGTCAATGGTATGGGAATGGGACACTTGTAGGGTAAGAGAATATTTAAAACACGTTATTATTCGTTGAAAATATATCTTTATTCACTAGTACCCATGTTTTCAAAGGAACCTCAAAATTAAATATTAGCTTTATGATTGCTAAAATATGATACACAAACTCGGGTTTATCTAAACATCTACAAAATATCGCGTCGATACTCGTTCCAGATATTGCACTCCACATTGTTCTATCATTATTCATTTCCAATTTCAATTTGTCGTCTAAGAAGTCAATCACTGGTCGTGTTTCCGGCGTCGCGAAGTTTACATTGAAATCACCGTTCAATATAATCGGTATTCCACCCCAATTTTTGTCCAATCACGCTGCACCCTCTGGAGTACACGCAGGCAATATCCCGTGTATAAAATCAATTACATCACTGACTCCCTTATTCGGCACCACATATACATAGCCACAACAAGAATTGTTCGTCCACTTTCTACAGTACATTGCGCTGCACACATTTTCCCCCATACCGCCGTATTCACAGACGAACCGTTCATCTGTTTTACGTGGAATCCATGTGAGCGCTGAAAAATTACAGTACCACGTCAGCGTCGTATTTTTCGTTACGCTTTTACGACTCAACGTGTCGACTTACTCTGCCGCGAAATAAAAAGTTTCGCTCGAAAAAACTCTGTACTTACTTTAAAAAACGCATCGAAGAGCTGCGTATGATATGCATTCTTGCATTCCGGTGTTCGGACGTGGAGTCCCTTGTAAGTGGCGTGTGCGTGGTGTGCTCGAGAAGGGGTCAATTGTCACGTTTGATGTCTCACCCAGAGTGAGTTTCCTCTCTACGCCCTTCCCAGTCGGGGTTTAATGGCGTGTTGGCAAGTCTGCACTTCAGTCGCGAAGACGGGGTGTGTGCGAGGATACAGGGTATTCCTTGGATGGCGGATCTTCCTAAGAGTACGCTTCATCGCGTCCTGAGGGGCCTCTACGCGCGTGCGTAAACCTTAATTGGAGGCGCTTCCTCGTCTACTTGCTGAGACGAGAGTCATCGAATATCCTCAATGAATTCTTCAACACGCTGTTCTCGCGAAACGTTGCTGTCTTTCACGTAAGACTGGCTGGTGACGTTGGTTTTGTGTCAATTTCAACTAATACGCTGTGTTCCATCTTATAATTGATATATTCACCCTTATCGGTTGCTAGCTTTTCATACGTGATTCTCACTAAGTTGTAGCTGGTTTCAGTAAATATGTGAAAAATCTTCAGTATTATAAGAATAATATTTTTATTAAAAATTACTCTATTTGTGAAGGTGTATTACAAATATATGAGTTTAAAATAATTATTTATAAATTTTTAACGTATGATATTTTTTCAAACAATCTCTAATATGAAGGAATGGTTTTCTGTTGCACGTTTTACAAAATTATATTGTTATTTTTCTTCCTCCAGGCAACTTACGATTAGAACATATTAAACAATCGTTATGTTTTCCTTCAACATCAGGTTGCAAGATATGTAGTTTTCCATCTAATCTATCCTCATCGTTTGTTGTTGATGGCGTTCCATATCGCGGAGTCTCACCTTCACGGAAATTCCCAATTAGGGACATAACTAATTCCCGAATAAATTGTATGTGAGGCATTGGTTTACTGTTGTTGTGCTTACAATCAGCTTTATACAGAATATAAGACTTAATTCACAAGTCAATCGTGCCCACATTTCATAGAACGCGAATTTTGACTGGTTCACTCGTTGTCATCTTCCACGTGACTTGCGACCGCAACGACAAAGTACTGTTGTCACGTGAGAGGTCACTTACGACCGTCAAGGGTTCATAATATATATTCTATAATAATTATGAATGCGAACATGATCTGTATGCGAAGGTGAAATGTGAACATTCATAAATATTGAAAGATCATTCTAGAAGATGTTTTGGGTGGCAAAGCTTTCCAGTTGAATAGCTTCTCTCTCTTGCGTGTCCGTAGTTTAACTTATTTGGTAAATATTTGCCTTCTTTTCCACCTTGACAGGAAAACCTATTTGCCGCATTGAGAAGAAGCCACACGAGTTTCCGCCTCAGAACAGTTTGTTTTGGTTGGTGTAGAGTATTGATTAAGACAGTTGATTGAGAGAACTGAGTGTGAAACAGAGCGAAAATACCGGCGAGAAGTCAGTTGTATGTGAGTCTCTACCTAGATAGGATGTAGAGAATAAAGAGAATTTTAAACACTTCGTTACCTGGTTCCTTTGCACGCTTTTAAGTGTCGCTTACGATTTTTGCGACTCGCACTCGTTTTTTTATCTGCAAGCGATTGGGGCTAACACTTCTAAGTTCGATGGCGAGTTAGTTTCGAAAAATTGACACTGATTTCGATCTCTATACGCAGCAAAGGGTCTTTTCGTTTCTGTACCATCCGTGGAGTAAGCTGTAAAGTTTACAATCTCGTAACTCAAAGTGGCTCTCAAGACAGCCATAACAATGGCGCGAATAAACCGTGGATTCCGTGCACAAAGACTTTTCAGTCTCGTTGATGCGGTTCCAGCCCAAATTTCTTCCTTTGCCTGCATTTCGTCGGCCGAGCCGTGAATCGCATATAAACGAATTCGTTTATTGGCTCATAATGTTGGCCCATTTTAGTGCGTTTTTGCCTCGCCGAATGACACTGCTACAGTGTCGGACATTTTTCGGGATACTTTCTGTCCGCGTAAAAGAACACTGTTAAATTGTAGCACGCGAGCATGGCAGCAGAATTTACTCTTGACCCAAAACATCTAAGGAGAGACGCATTTTTTCAACCTCATGTAATTTGCTTTACCTTGAGGCTGCTTTTTAATGCCAGTTTCACAAAGCGGAGTATTTCTCTGCGGCACGCCGAAATGCAAATCGAAAGAGGACTTAGTAAATGGGTACTTCGGTAACATTTCAACTTGGCAAAGAATGGCAAGCGGCAGAAGTTAGTGGATTTTTAGATATTCAATATACTTTTGACACTTTTTTAACCACGGAAACAGGACTTTTTTAAGGACACTTATCTAGCGGTGAAGATATTTTCCGTTAAGAACGATATTATGTACTAAAGACGTAAATATTAGACTCTGCTACGCCCAGAGTGAAAGAACGGCGTAAAAATTTTACGGTGCCGCTAAAGACATTACATGGCAATGGGGAATGGCAAAACATTCACAATGACGATAAAAACAACAAGAACATCTTCGCCGTCATGGTCGCAACACCCGCCTGCATAGGTTTGAAATATGAACCACGTTTCAATACTTTCGTACCTGTAAACCCAACTAGGCTACCTTTAAATATCGCAGCAAGCCAAACATTTCAAATACGAAACAGCTATTGTACAATTAATCTATGTTATGCATTTCGTTATTTTATGGAATACAATTCCCTGTAATTGGAGAGTCCCTGTTTCAATATATTTATCGGTAATATACAGATATTGTACCGAGATACGGCTATACTGGTATCACATTACTTCGATGGCTTCTTACCAGTATTTGCAGAATTCGTTTTTTTTTTTATAACAGATATAACTGGAAAAAAAGTATTGATTCGTTTTCCGATTGGTGTACATTCGTCACGCATAATTAAGCACGCATATAATTTAGATAAATAATTGTAACTAATCTTTTATTAAAATTAGAATCATCAAATTATGTTACATTATAGGATAACTAAATACCATAAGGTTGCTTTAATCTTGCATTTGTAAAGACTTTACATCTACGTCCAGTGTCGGTTGTGCGTCACATACGTCTAGTCAAGTGGCGGCCTTTTCTAAGTCTAAGATAAGGAATTGACGTATCACTTCGCCGTATTCCTGTTAAAGGAATCGGCCGGCTGTCGAACAGTCGTCACTACTTGCTTGTCATCGGCACACACGCTTCATCACTACTTAAAATACTCGTATATATATTCTCTACCATTAGTCCAGTGAGACCATGTATTTGTCTGAACAAACCCTGACGCCCGTCTCATCTTACACATTAACCAGTTGCGCTGGCAGAAAATTCACCGACGCGTGTACCAGAATGGTCCAGTGTAACTCGCCGGCTATATGTTCTAAATTAATTTATTTTCGACCTAGGACTTTTTATAGTTTTCTGAAGGGAATATAGAGCATCGATTGATTATAAAATACATACACGTCGTTGGCGATTCTGTGACAAAAGCATTACGACGTGCATGACACGTCTTTTCAGCGCAAGTGGTTAAAATAACAGCATTAACACTTTGACTGCCATGCGTATTTTACTATATTAAAACTGCAACGGGATGAAGTACTACAGAATACGATTGAATTGTGCAAAGTGAAAATAATGCGAAGGTATCGGAGACCAAAGTATTGAATCGCTATCTAATATTAATTGCATTTACAAAATTATAAATGCGACCGATTGGGTATTTTTTGAATTTTTCTTGGGATCTTTTACGCCGGTCACCGATGACCACCATGGCAGTCAAAGTGTTAAATCACCACAACCCCACGCCACCTTGACCATCCAGCTTCCACACACTTCGATTATAATCGCCTTCCACGCACACCTCCCCATTATCAATCTCTCGTTCACGTTTCCATGTGTCAAATTGTTGCGGCCCCGAGTCTCGTTAGGAACTTTGCGTCGGCCAGCCTGCATTTCATTTCGCTCGTTTACACGCGCTTAACGACGTCGTATAAACTTCGCGAGATCATCGCATCGAGTACCATCTAAGGAAGGAGGCCGTAACCGTTGCGCGAGCATCGCGCGGAATTGCGCGCTGAAAGTCTTCCGTTCGACGAAGCAGGTGTCGCGACACTTTTTCTCGGACATTCCGCTCTCCGCCGTGCATGCCGCGCATCTTCCTCTTTTATTCTTTTTACGGCCGCAAGAAAGGTGCCGTTCCGCGCCGCGGTTGTCTTTAGTGGCGTGAAGCGGGTATCGCTTAAACGTTGTACGACCTTTATAAAACCGCGCGCCTTGTATCGCGTGTGCACGTCGGGCGATTTCCGATGCCGAAGAAGCCGCCCGAGCGAGATTATAAAAAAGCGGATGGTGGTTATGAAAAATATTTTCGGCAGGGATGCGCCGGGAATTCTCGCGTTGCCGTTCAAACGGGCGAAATATCTGTTGATGCGTTTTCTTCTTTCATTTCGAAGTACTGAGCGGTGAAAATGGTTAACAGTTTGACTGTCACGGTGGTCACCGGTGACCGGCGCAAAAGATTTGACTAAAAATGCAAAAAATTCGCAATGAAGCCTATTTGCAATTTTGTAAAAGCAATTGATATTGGTACGATGCTTCAATACTTTGGCTTCGAATAACTCTGCGTTACCTTCATTTTGCATGATTTAATTATATTCTGCAGTATTTCATCGTATCGCGGTTCTACTATAGCAAAATACACGGTGACCGGCGCAAAAGATTTTACTAGAAATGCAAAAAATTTGCAATGAAGCCTATTTACAATCTTGTAAAAGCAATTGATATTGGAACGGTGCTTCAATACTTTGGCTTCGAATAACTCTGCGTTACCTTCATTTTGCATGATTTAATTATATTCTGCAGTATTTCATTGCATCGCGGTTCTACCATAGCAAAATACGCGGTGACCAGTGCAAAAGATTTGACTAAAAATGCAAAAAATTCGTAATGAAGCCCATTTGCAATTTTGTAAAAGCAATTGATATTGGTACGATGCTTCAATACTTTGGCTTCGAATAACTCTGCGTTACCTTCATTTTGCACAATTTAATCATACTCTGCAGTATTTCATCGCATCGCGGTTCTACCATAGCAAAATACGCGGTGACCAGTGCAAAAGATTTTACTAAAAATGCAAAAAATTCGCAATGAAGCCTATTTACAATCTTGTAAAAGCAATTGATATTGGAACGGTGCTTCAATACTTTGGCTTCCATTAAGTCTGTGGTACCTTCATTTTGCACAATTTAATCATACTCTGCAGTATTTCATCGCATCGCGGTTCTACCATAGCAAAATACGCGGTGACCAGTGCAAAAGATTTTACTAAAAATGCAAAAAATTCTTAATGAAGCCTATTTATAATCTTGTAAAAGCAATTGATATTGGAACGGTGCTACAATACTTTGGCTTCGAATAACTCTGCGTTACCTTCATTTTGCATGATTTAATCATATTCTGCAGTATTTCATCGCATCGCGGTTCTACCATAGCAAAATAGGCGGTGACCAGTGCAAAAGATTTGACTAAAAATGCAAAAAATTCGTAATGAAGCTTATTTACAATCTTGTAAAAGCAATTGATATTGGTACGATGCTTCAATACTTTGGCTTCTAATAACTCTGCGTTACCTTCATTTTGCATGATTTAATCATATTCTGCAGTATTTCATCGCATCGCGGTTCCACCATAGCAAAATACGCGGTGACCGGCGCAAAAGATTTGACTAAAAATGCAAAAAATTCGCAATGAAGCCTATTTGCAATTTTGTAAAAGCAATTGATATTGGTACGATGCTTCAATACTTTGGCTTCGAATAACTCTGCGTTACCTTCATTTTGCATGATTTAATCATATTCTGCAGTATTTCATTGCATCGCGGTTCTACCATAACAAAATACGCGGTGACCAGTGCAAAAGATTTGACTAAAAATGCAAAAAATTCGTAATGAAGCCTATTTGCAATCTTGTAAAAGCAATTGATATTGGTACGATGCTTCAATACTTTGGCTTCGAATAACTCTGCGTTACCTTCATTTTGCATGATTTAATTATATTCTGCAGTATTTCATTGCATCGCGGTTCTACCATAGCAAAATACGCGGTGACCAGTGCAAAAGATTTGACTAAAAATGCAAAAAATTCGTAATGAAGCCTATTTACAATCTTGTAAAGGCAATTGATATTGGAACGGTGCTTCAATACTTTGGCTTCGAATAACTCTGCGTTACCTTCATTTTGCATGATTTAATCATACTTTGCAGTACTTCATCACATCGCGGTTCTACCATAGCAAAATACGCGATGACCAGTGCAAAAGATTTGACTAAAAATGCAAAAAATTCGTAATGAAGCCTATTTGCAATCTTGTAAAAGCAATTGATATTGGTACGATGCTCCAATACTTTGGCTTCCATTAAGTCTGTGGTAACTTCATTTTGCATGATTTAATCATATTCTGCAGTATTTCATTGCATCGCGGTTGTACCATAGCAAAATACGCGGTGACGAGTGCAAAAGATTTTACTAAAAATGCAAAAAATTCTTAATGAAGCCTATTTACAATCTTGTAAAAGCAATTGATATTGGAACGGTGCTTCAATACTTTGGCTTCGAATAACTCTGCGTTACCTACATTTTGCATGATTTAATCATATTCTGCAGTATTTCATCGCATCGCGGTTCTACCATAGCAAAATACGCGGTGACCGGCGCAAAAGATTTTTCTAAAAATGCAAAAAATTCGTAATGAAGCCTATTTGCAATCTTGTAAAAGCAATTGATATTGGAACGGTGCTACAATACTTTGGCTTCCATTAAGTCTCTCGTACCTTCATTTTGCACGATTTAATCATACTCTGCAGTATTTCATCGCATCGCGGTTCTACCATAGCAAAATACGCGGTGACCAGTGCAAAAGATTTTACTAAGAATGCAAAAAATTCGCAATGAAGCCTATTTGCAATCTTGTAAAAGCAATTGATATTGGAACGGTGCTTCAATACTTTGGCTTCCAACTATTCCGCGTTATCTTTATTTTGCATGATTTAATCATACTCTGCAGTATTTCATCGCATCGCGGTTCTAATGTAGCAAAATACGCTTGACAGTCAACGTGTTAATGTTTCGGTGCGTAGTTCTTATGCTAAGTGGAGGGTGTGAGCATGAAAAGTATCTTCGGCGGGGACGCGTCGGGAACTTTATCCTCGCCGTATAAGTGGAGGAAATATGTTTCGATGGCTCTTTTCTATTGCGAAGTATAGAGCGGTAAAAATGAAAACGGCGGAAGCGGTTAATGTTTCGGCGCGTGATCTTTATGCTAAATAGAGAGTGTGAGCATGAAAAGTATCTTCGGCGGGGGCGCGTCGAGAATTTTCGGGTCGCCGTTTACATGGAGAAAATATCTTTCGATGCTTCTTTTTTTTTTTATTGCGAAGCATTGAGCGGTGAAAATAAAAACGGCGAAAAATGTTTACTTTTCGACGGGTGATATTTATTTCAAGAGGAGATTTTGAGTTATGAAAAATAATTTCGGCGAGGACGTTCCGAGAATTTTCGTGTTACTATTTAAATATAGGAAATACCCCTTGATGTTTTTTTTATTTTTATTGTGGAGTATTGACTAGTGTAAATAAAATGGGCAAACATTTTTCTTTGCGTGCCGTATATGTCAAGCGAAGATTTTTTTATTATTATATAGCGAAGACAACTTTTTTTCTGTTATAAAAACTACTGAATAGTAAAAATAAAAACGGCGGAAATGTTAATGTTTCGTTGCATGTTGTTTACGTCAAGCGGTGAGTTTCATAGTTCACGTTTTCGTAAAATTTTGAATGGGTCGCGTGCGTTTGAAGGCAAGTGGCGTTGTTGTATGAGATCGTGAAGGAAATACACAAAGTCGTAAGTGCTTAACAAGAGCTTTCATGGGTAGAATCGTACAAAGCATTCTGCGATTGCTGTTCTTATCAGCATAACACATCATATATTTGCTCTATCTTCATCGTAACCCAGAACACGGCATTGCAGAGTGTGGCTTTTGTCAGCACTGTGGACGTAGGTAAGAAAGCATGAAATAGTATGCAAAGAAGGTCTCAAGATCTCGAACACAATGACGCGATGTCGGGATTGTCCCCGGGCTCGTCGAGCGGAAAATAAGAATCGGAATGAAAAGGAAAGAAACTCGAGACTGGAAGCCAAAGGGTCCTATGCAGCATTCTGTCGCTCCTCGTCTCAAATATGATCCGTTCGAGCGCACTCGTCATAAGAAATTTTCGTAAGTAGCCTAGTGACCCGTCATACGAGGGTGCTGATTAAACGTAATACTTTTTATTGGAAAGTTCGTACCACTTTAATTAGAATACTTCTTTGACGACATTTTTTATTTCCGCTATTCAATCGGACGAAACACGCGACACGAAATTTGAAATCATAGCACGTTAATGTTTTCAATATGATGTTACCGGGAAAAAGTTTCGTCACTGGAACATTGTGTTAACCAACGAGTAAAATCAAACGGCAGCACGTTCGAAGTATGAACCCTTGAATCGTAGATAATCCCGTGCCTGAGGCTTTGGCAATTAAACTTCAGAGAATTAACCCAACTTTTTATGTTTCTGGTCTGCAAAAATGGATGTGTATTATAAAATTTATTTCTTTAAAAATTATATGTACAACGTAAAGATACGAACTTAAGGATAGTAATTATATTATAACTGCAAAATATCACTAATGTAGAAAAGACACGTCTCGTGTTATTATAGTCTCTTTATAGAGTTTACGCGCTCTGCAGAAGTGCTCTCCCACACATTTCCGAATTAATGAACCCGGTATACGAAGTACTGCGATGGAAGCTTGATCGTCATAATTACCATTTGTAACTTCGAATCTTTACATTGTACAAACGTTTATAAAGAAACAAATTTTGAAACACGCCTCCATTTTTGTAAACTCATGAAAAGGAGAAATGAAGTGGTCCTGAAACATCTTAAATTGCAGTAATAAAATTCCACATCGAGCATTTTCAAGCAAACGCGAGTTCCATATTCCTTAATCACCCAAGTAAATATCAATAACGTCTTCATTGAACGCACCATTCGACGTTGCGTCTCATAAAATGCCTCCGCTCGGCGGCGAGTGGCCAACGCTCATTATTCCTCGCCGCTTCATCATCGATGTGAACTTCTGCGACGTTTCCGCGGCCATGCATTATTCCCGCGACGTTGAAAGGCGCGGCCAGCGATTTCTTCGTTATAACACTTAATTCACCGCGCCGTCGGCGTCGTTCTTATCGCGCTGCGGTGTTAATACCTCATTAACATAACTAAATGAGCCCGGCAGCGGGCGATTCCTCGTTGCACTCGCCTTTTTGTCAGTGATAAATGACAGGGCGCATGAGGTAAGACTGCAGGCCACGTGAGATTGGACGGCTTCATTTTCTCTCTACTCCTTATTTTTTTCCCCTCCCTGCCCACACTCTTTTTCCTCCCTCTGCCTGTCCGTCTGTTTGTCTTCCGCTCCCTCCGTCTGGCCTCGTATCCCTTCGTTTCTGCCGTGAAACTGCTACCCCTGAAATGGAATCCACTACTCCCGGAGCCCCGTATAACTCTTTCGAAGAGACAACTTGAGGAGATCCGCTCGAAACTATATCGACACTTTCCTTCGGCACTTTATCGGAATCCCGGGGTTTCTTCCTCTCGTCGCCATCGTGATTAACTCGTACCCTCGTCTCGCAGGCCCGCGCGCTGGCGCTGTCGCGATAACCGAGACACGGAATGGAGACTAATTTTTATTAACAATAATACCTCGACTGAGGTTCTTCGCGGTTTGACGGTGCGCGTTTGAGTGACTGAGTGCAGCGAGCGTGACTTGCCGGTGTTTAAGAAAGGTTTGACTTTATTTTCTGTTTGGTCGGCTTCGTGCTATGAGGTGTTTTAATAAACGTGACGGCTATTTTTACAAAATCGAAAATAGAAGGTTTACTTACAGAGAAAGTAGGCAACTGCTTATGACTTTTCGCGTAATTGTGATTTTTTTGGATTTCTTCGTACTCTCTGCCACTTGCCACAAGGACGTTGGGTTTGGAGGAGTTTTATTTTTTGACCCTTTTTTCAGGCTCATTTTTCATGTCCTTTTCACACATTTTTTCGTCATACCTCCGAAACTATTGTGAATTTTTAACTTCGGCTTGCACCATTCTGAGTTATTTTCGACCCCCTTTGATATACTAAAAGGGCAATTAAATCTGAGGACCATGATTTTTTCGCAAAAATGGCAAGGGGTATACCTTAAGATTTTCTCGATTTCTTCAGGGCCCTGTTCCGTCTAAACTAGTGAACGAAACCTATAAGTGATACAGGTTTTCTTAAAGCTCTTTGGACGCACTTTCACACGGAATTAATCGCGATCACGAACTCTGAAAAAAATTTTTTTGCACCTTCTTAAAATTGTCATATCTCGGAAACTATGAAGAGTTCAGCGCTCGAAAAGTGGTCTATCTTCAGGGCAAAATACCCTCTATCGAATGGTATCGGTCCGAAACGAAAAAGAATTTGACATTTTTCACCTATTTTAGCCCATTTTCAGATCATTTTTCGCCATTTTTCATTTATTTTTACTCATAACTCGTAAACTACTGAGAATTTTACGGCGCGGTTTGAATTTTTTTGAGTGTCTGTCGACCCTCTTTCATTTCATATGGGTGAGTAAGTCAAATGATTTACTTTCAGTTGGCGGTGGATAAAAAGCCCGTGTTTTTCTTATGTCTTTCTCGATTTTTCAATCTATTTCTTGTCATATCTCGAAAACTATTTCGAATTTTTCAACGCGGTTGCAGCTTTTCCAAGTCTCTTTGTACCCCCTTTCATCTGGCACAATTATAAGTCGATTGGTAGACATTTCATTTTTGACCCTGTTTTCACACTCGTTTTTCACGATTTTTCCACACATTTTTGCCGATATCTCCGGAACTATTGCGAATTTCGGGGTGCGCCTTGCATTTTTCCTAGTCATTTTGCCCCCTTTTTGATATGTTAAAAGGGCAATCAAATCAGTGACCCATCATTTTTTCGCAAAAATGGCATCTTAAGATTTTCTCGATTTCTTCAAGGCCCTGTCCCGTCTAAACTAGTGAACGAAACCTATGACTAATACAGGTTTTCTTAAAGCTCTTTGAACGTACTTTCACATGGGATTAATCGCGATCACGAATTTCGAAAAAAAATTTTTTGTACATTCTTAAAATCGTCATATCTCCGAAACTATGAAGAGTTCAGCGCGCGGAAAGTGGTCTATCTTCAGGGCAAATTACCCTCTATCGAATGGTATCGGTGCGCACCGAAAAAAAAAATCGACATTTTTCACCTATTTATCGCCTATTTTCAGCTAATCTGTGTCGTTTCACGACGTTTTATTCTCATTGACACGTGCAATTTTTAGCAGATGTTGCATATAATTACATCTCGCAATGCCATAAGTTCGCGAAGCTAGTGAGAGGAAAATTGCCGGTTGTTTTACACATGGAACATGGTCGAATCGTGCGTTGACGACGAAAAATCTTTCGGGGGCGACGGAAACTTTTCGAGTCGCGCACTGTGACGATGTCGCCTTATTACAATACTAAAAGTTCGTTGCGCCATTGCCGCCAACGTAGTAGCGGTACACTTGCGACAGAATATTCTAACTTTTGCTTCGTAACGTAGGACGGCGCGATCGAGTGTGTTGGTGTTGCAAATTCGTGTTTATTTAGGGCAGCCGAAATGATGGTGAAATGGGATTGCCTAAAAAAACGGAAATACTAGAGCACGCGCGTCACGCAAATTATTTGGGTTATTGGGTATGGGTGGAATGTTGAATCCAGGTTATTAGCTAATGAAAGGTAAAATTTATAGGATAAGTTTAACAGGACGCGGTTTGGCGAAAGTATGATCCCCGTTCGTTTATTTTTCGGGTAACGCTTTCTTGTATATTGCATTTATTATCATTATTCACACGTGCCTTTGTGCAAGCGTCAACGAATTACATTATTTCAATTCATTGATTACGATCGTTCATAAAAGTAAGTGAAGTTCATAATTATGAAAAGTTTCTTTGTATTGAAAGAACGCGTATTCTCCCTTTTAACTTGTTATCCGATTTGTATACGTAATGCACTTGATGACGATGAATATTAATTATAAATGCAGTGTCTTAGGGACTGCACTGAAATAGGGAACTTACGGTTCTGGAACACGTAAGGTAAACAGGTTTTAATTCGGGCAGGATAAAATACCTTAAAAACTCAAATCACGCAGAGAGCAATTTCTACTTTGTAAAGGGCACACATCGAGTGTCGCAACGTTTCCAAACAATTTCAACACATTAACTGCCCGGTACACGCCAAACAAATTTGCAACATCACAAACACTAAAACACTCAGTGCACCCCAATCCATTCCTAACCGTTGTAAGCACATTCAAAAGCCATGGCAAATAGTGAAGCTATGGGCGCACGAGAGAGGCTGTCCTACGGGAAACCGTTGCTACAAAATTTACACCAAAACACTGTTGACGATGGAACCCGTGGGGTGCCGAAATGCGTTGAATTGACCGGTTGCGATTGGGCTGTGCTGATTTTATGTCGAAACGTGCCACTGCATTTATCGCGATGCGCTATTGACAGTCCGTGCGCAATTCTATGAAACTTGATCTATTTATATATACTTTTTTCTATTATTATATAATTTTATGATACTTACTTTCCGTATAGTTACTCTTTTTGAGACACGCCATATCAGTAATATATTTCGTCTCATATTGTCATTACTTTCAGTTATCTTTATTCAATAAATATCGACATAAGTTAAAGCAAGTGCTATCGCTTCGCTTGCTACTCCTCGATACGATTTTTTAAAGAACTCAAACGGTTAACGAATAAGTAACACTTCTAGTAGAAAGAAGTTAAAGAATTCTTTCGTGCCCGCGTTTTCTACGGCATGAGTCCTAGCAGCAATCGTCGCACCTCTCCCACCTTCTCATACATTTCCTCGCACCTCACATATGCAACACCTTCCAAAATCTTCACTCTGCGACGTCACCCCAAAACGTCCGATGCCCCACATTGTTGCACCGCGGCATACCGGGACGACTCGCCATAAAATATCGAAATATCGAAAATTCATTCGACGATTGACGAGCGCAAATTCGCCTCCGCCGACACGCACCCTCGGCCTCGACGACTGTCTGTAACCCGTAATGCGGCCTGTCACCCAAACGCCTCAGTCGAACCCTCGTTCCGTGGGACGTGCCGACGATAACCGGGCGTCCGCTTTAACAGATTCATTCACTTTGAGGGAAATGCCGAGCGACTATTTATTACGCGATCGTCTGCGCTCGCTGTCGTCCTCGCCTCTGTCTTCTCGACACCGCCCCTCGTCGACGCGGGGCCCGACCTTATCGTCGAGCTTAATATATTATCGTGCGGAATTGCTGGCGGCGAGGGCGCCGAAGATTTTTCTTGTCCCCCAGAGAGCAGGACGTCATCGTGGCTCTAACTTGCCGATAAAGCTTAGGCCAACGGATAGTCGCCGTTAAAGGGGCACCCGCATTCCGCGCGCGAAGATTACGGTACATAAAGCACCGGCGGTTCGCGGGGAATTAAGCGCGAGAGGACGCCGACCGAGAAGAGTGGACAGTGGATGGTCGGCTGGTTGGGAGACGAGGCGGCTGGTTCTGTGATTTTGCGGCGGGACTCGTTGCGTGGTCGAACGTTATGATCCTTGCGAGGAATCCTGCGGAACGGGACCGGTGACGTGACGTTGCCTTGGCAATTGACAGTTTTTTACCCCTTAACCTACAATGACGGGTATAGCCCGCGTACGATGATCGGGCCAAACCTAAATTTTACGGGCATAGCCCGCGTACGGTGATCGGGCCAGAAGTGAATATTACGTGGAATATTTGATACGCAATTACAGTCTGATGCAATAATTGTGGCAGACGCAAGTATTACAAAATGTTTATTCATACAAAACTCCAAAATACAAAATTAGTAATCTGTAACGGTATGATATATTTGAAAGCATTCTGGTATATGTAACGGAACTTTACACAAATCGTGCAAATGAACAACGCTGCGCGATCAAATAAGATGTATACTTTAATTTCGTCGCCCAACATCTTCGAATCTAAATCGTAGGTTAAGGGGTTAACACGTAGACTGCCATGGTGGTCACCGGGCCAGAAGTGAATATTACGTGGAATATTTGATACGCAATTACAGTCTGATGCAATAATTGTGGTAGACGCAAGTATTACAAAATGTTTATTCATACAAAACTCTAAAATACAAAATTAGTAATCTGTAACGGTATGATATATTTCAAAGCATTCTGGTATATGTAACGGAACTTTACACAAATCGTGCAAATGTCCCGAACGCTGCGCGAGCTTATATACAATTTCGGCCCAGCATCTTCGAATCTAAATCGTAGGTTAAGGGGTTAACACGTAGACTGCCATGGTGGTCACCGGTGACCGGCGCAAAAGATTTTACTAAAAATGCAAAAAATTCCCAATGAAGCTTATATTTGCAATCTTGTAAAAGCAATTGATATCGGAACGGTGCTTCAGTACTTTGGCTTCTAACAGCTCTGCCTTACCTTTACTTTGCACGATTTAATTATACTCTGCAGTATTTCATCGCATCGCGGTTTTAACATAGCAAAATATGCTTGGCAGCCAACGTGTTAAGAGGAACCCCTTTCTGCACGCGTTCGAAGAAACGCGACGGAAAGGGTAAAGCTTATTTAACACTTTGACTGCCAATTTTGCTATGTTAGAACCGCGATGCGATGAAATACTGCGGGGTATAATTAAATCGGGTAAAGTAAAGGTAACGCAGAGTTGTTAGAAGCCAAAGTATTGAAGCACCGTCCCAATATCAATTGCTTTTACAAGATTGCAAATGGGCTTCATTACGAATTTTTTGTATTTTTAGTAAAATTCTTTGCACCGATCACCGGTGACCACTGTGGCAGTCAATGTGTTAATCGACCGGGGCCGTTGAAATCAAATGAACAAGTGACTGTAGCGACAAATAAGAGGTTGGACTTTAACACTTTGACTGCCATGATGGTCACCGGTGACCGATGCAAGAGATTTTACTGAAGATCCAAAATATTCGCAATGGGTAGCAATTATTACTTTATAAATGCAGTTGTTATTAGAATAATGATGCGATCTTTTGGTCTCCAATACCTACACATTATTTACATTTTGCATAATTCAGTCGAACGCTGTAGTATTTCATAGCATCGCCGTTCTAATATAGTAAAATACGCTTGGCAGTCAACGTGTTAATTTATGTCGAATTTAATTGCAGTCCAGTGAAATTTATTAAGGTGAAATGTATTTTTTTCGCGGGGGAATAAGGCGACGCATTTAGTCATAGAAAGTGCGACGGTTATTTAATCGGGTGGAGACCGAAACCTGAACTTTTTTGTACAAAAGACTGAGACGCCTAGGACAACGTGTAGTCTGGCGTTATTACTCTTTGCGCGGCAATAGCAGGATTGATCACACACAATCACGCGAGCGCCACGAAATTTCCACGGACGCGTTTCAGATAAAATCATTCAACTACCCGCGGGTTATTTCGCACATAAGAAGGTCCGTGCGCGCGTCCTCGACTCTCGTTAAAAGGCAAGAGCCGTTAACAGTCGTTCGCGCTTTAATAATTACGCATCTCGACGCCGCTCCATATATTTTGATTACTCCTCTCAACATTATTCTTCGCCGTGGAACGTGCCTGCTCGATGCGCGCGGCGCTTCGTTAAGAAATTAAAACGAATAACACTCGCCTGCCAAAAGTGTGAGTCTGGCGCGTAGGTAAGAGGCAGAAACGACGAAAAGCGAAGGCCGAAAGGAGCGTCGGTCGGGTTTCGGTAGAGGGAAGATAGGTGGATGTGGAAGGGTGGAGGAAAAAAGAGGTCCGCCGTCCGGAACTTCAGCGTCAACAATTTCCCGTCTACGTTCCTACTTTTTAATTACACAGTCGCGGGCCTCTGGCATTCGCGGTGGAGACGTCGCGCTTGACGAGGCTGCCTCGGTTCCCTGAATCCTCCATTCACGCCATTTTTTGCGGTCTCCCATTACGGAGATTGTGTGTCTTTCGCTTATTCTCCCTTCGTTATGTCCCCTCTTGAGCGTAGCAGGCGTTAACGATCTTGCTGTCGTAGTCGTCGTCGTCGACGTCGTCGGCGTTGTCCTCAGGGCTACGGGAGATGCGAGAGGCAAACGTGACGGCGAACCATCCGTTCTAATCAGTTTCGTACGGTCCCATCAGTCCGACGGTTCGTGGTGGAGCAGCTGATCTCACCAAATTTCGACGAGTTGCGATTTTTGCAAATTTATTATTTTTTAACAGCAGGTAAATCGGTGCAGTTGGTGGCGTAAAAAGTTTTGGACGACTTTCCAATTCTATAGTCAAAAATCGATAATTTTCCCGACGATTCGTAAGTCATCAGCGACATCAGCTGATGTGAGCCGTTTATTTTGAAAGTGGCCTAACTCCGTTTTTCAATATTTTCCAGTTACCATGGTTACATGTACAAATTAATGTTATTTATTAGTAAATGTTATTTATCTCGATTTGAAGATAAACGGAGTTAGGCCACTTTAAAAATAAACGAATATAATGCCCATAGGGCCCAATATGGTCTATCGGTTGTTGTGAAAATTTATGGCATTCATTAAGACCGTCGCGACTGATTGCCGGGTTCTCGGAAACGCGTATTCTCGTCCGACCCATTGTTTCCTTAAGTCCACGGCCAAAAACGGTACCAACACTGTAGTCACAGGAAGCATCGAAAGAGTTAATCGTAGCAGTAATGTTTCGTGCCGATGTACGTTTGAATGTGGCTTGCAATTGTTAGAGTTTGATCTCTTCTTACTGCGCTGGCGCGATACGTAATTGTGCAGATTTACACAAATTTCAGTATGGTGGGAGACGGGTCGCTGATGTCATTTCGTCGAACTGTACTTAAGCGGAATGATACGTAAATTATCGTATCGCATAGTGTTTGATACGACAAGCACACTACGGAGCATGTTACGTAAAGTCGCGGGGTGCATTCAACTGAGAACGCAGATTTACGCTCATCTGTTTGGATAGTCTTGGTCGAGTCCGCTGATGCATGCGATGTGAAATGAATTTACGTGGGCACGCGTATTTAGTAAACACTCACCGCGGCATTATACAACCTTATATTGCGTAACCCACACCGGGCAGACTTGTTCATTAGTTACTCTCTTCCTCTCTCTCTCCCTCTCTCTGTCACGCCATGTTGAGCGTATAAGAACTTACACATTTATACAGACCTTTTTCGCGTTATTATCATATATAACTTACGCCCTTCGGAGTTCTGCGTTTAACTGCGCATTCTATTAGCATGTTTGCATATTATCTACTCTATGTGTCGCGAGGTGTCCCTCATGCAGCGCGTTTTATCTTCTCACGGCGATGATTTCATTTAAGCGCTTAAATGTATCTTTCACACGTCTACACCAGGGCCGCAGATGCTAAAATGTCTGTGTTACAAAGGCAAAATATATTGCAGGGCGCATAACATGCGATATTATCAAACGCTTGACAAATACGCTCTAATTACAGTATCACTCTTCTATCTAGACTGTCGTCTTACTTTTCCACTTATGCTTTTTCCGTAGAACATTATTCTTCAGCAATCAACCAAGATCCTATTGTCATATAAATATTAACTCTACCGATATATTCGGAGAACGAATCAGCCATTCCGTTCTCATTAAATTTCAAAAGCGTTGTTAACAGATCAAATAGCATTTAATTTTGCGCATTGTGTCTGCTCTCTTAAACGCGGACAATCGCATTAAGTAACCTGTCATTGATTTTGGTTGTTAGACCTCCGACGTCTCTATCCCGCACGGGTTCCTGTCCTGTATCTGGCGAAATATGTTTCGATATTCGTCAGACTCAACCGGAAGTTCTGTATCGCGCGACCTGGTTATCCGAGTGTCGATGTTTTTCGCGCACACTCGCGCTACGTGACGAGTGTTTTCAATGAAAGCATCGCTGCAGCCTGTATAACGGCAGGCACCCGTGAATACACAGAGTTCTTTTTAGGTATCATTGTACACTGGTATGCCTGAGTTTTGACTTGGACGCGGACGTGTCAATTTGAACATGCAAACGCGTATTCTTGAAAGTTCGAGCAAGGAAGTCGTATAATTCCGTTTCTAAGGGAGAAAATGGTATATATGACTTTCATTTGAAATAGGTAGTAATGTATAACAATAAAGAAATGTGGGTGTCAACATGCAAACGTGTATTCCTAAAAAATGGAGTAAAGAATTCGTATATTTTCATTTCCAAGGAAAAAGTTGAAAATGTGTGGTTAAGAGCTTATCGATAACCAAATATTGCATATGTTAGTAGATCTATGAATTTGCATATTCAGGGATCTGTATTACATATTTTTCATAGGTAGTAATACATAACGGTTCCGGGTAATCTTGTATGTTAGTGTTCCGCAGTTCTAACTTGTACACGGACGTCAAATTAAACACACAAAAATGTATTCTCAACAGAAGCAGCAAAAAATTCGTACATTTCCGTTCCTCAAGAACAAAACTGAAATTATGCATACATGAACTTGCCGCTAGACAAATATGGTACATAACAGTAATTTCACAAATTTGCATATTCACCCATTATGTATTTTTATGCTGTTTTAATAGGCACGTAAATGATAACTCTCATTTTACGAGTACACGATCATTTTCTTACCACAACAAGTACCTCTACGGTGCACACCTCACGCGTTCACTCGCTTTTCCATAAATATACATAGGACATCGTAGCAAGAAGTGAATACGTCGCTACTCCATTTTTTATTACCCACCTCAAGTGCCTACGATTTCTCACCTCCATTTTCGGGCTTTTTCCTCCCCTAACGCATTTAGTCCCGGGAAAAAGAGCACGAGATAGGCTAGGTCTCATGACGCTGCTTCTTCGTTCTCGGGTTTGGCATCTCATCCTTCCGGATTCCGCCAAGGTTTTTTCGACGAATCGCCCTTGGCATCATCCGGGTCGATATCGCGTCGAGCACACTTTTACTGACTGCTTTCTGATGACCGCGTGGTATATGCGTGTTACGTCACGATATCCATTGAGTACTCTGACCAAAATGATGTGCTTTGTTTTCACTTTAAATGAATGAAGTGTCGTCGTTTTGAAGATCTGTCATCATGTTGGCAAAGCCATTTGATTTTGAGTTCTGATTTTGTTAACAAATTATCAGATTTTAAATTGGTAATAACAGATGGTCACAGATGCTTCCAGTATGGCACGGAGTTTTTGGTAATGATCATCGAAATAGTTTTTGGACAAACGCCTTTTACATAAGGAGTTGAAGTGCTATAGAGGGTTGCCGGTGAAATCGGTGGAGGTAGTGGTGGAGACCGACGTATCCAGGTCTTCTAGAAGGGAAGTATTGCAATCCCTCTCGGGAATGCCAGGTAGTTTGACTCATCGAATCTTGGGACCCCGAATGGGTGCCATGTCTATTACTTTCGGATTTTGACCGATCCCTTGCACATAAAAGACTTAAAGAACTATCTAAGAGTAGAGGGAAAGTCTTTACACATATTGTTACAGGGTCACAAAACATTTGTCTGATTGAAAGGAGGCAGACAATGTTGCATTGCCCTTTACACGATTTTCTCTCTAGCTTAGTGTATTTAGCTTTTGGTAGCTTTTTGCCTTGCCACGTTCAGGAAGTATTACGTTCATTAATTGTTACGCCGTAACACTATGCTTTCATCCACGGGCCGTTTTGTCCGAGCCCTTTCTTTCTTCATAAAACACTTAAAAGAACTATCTAAGAGTAGAGGGAAAGTCTTTACACATATTGTTACAGGGTCACAAAACATTTGTCTGATTGAAAGGAGACAGACAATGTTGCATTGCCCTTTACACGATTTTCTATCTAGCTTAGTGTATTTAGCTTTTGGCAGCTTTTTGCCTTGCCACGTTCAGACAGTATTACGTTCATTAATTGTTACGCCGTAACACTATGCTTTCATCCACGGGCCGTTTTGTCCGAGCCCTTTCTTTCTTCCGTGTTATTATTGTTTCGCCGCTCCGTGGGAATACATCATCTGGATGAGAAAGTAGAATCTGATACAGGTCGTGTTATTCGCGGCCGAACAAAATGGCAAGGCAGAACGTCGCGCTAAAGGAGCAGAGCAATTATGCGGTTGTCCTTTCCTGGTTAACAGCGGTTTCCTATCTGCCTGTTTATGTCCGCCGATGTAAAGCGTGCTTCGCGAGTTTGCTGATTGCAAACTGAGAGGCAGGCGCGCAGAATTCTTTCTGCGACGCGCACAACGCGAACTTTAACGCGTAATTGATAACTTCGGAAGGATGATGAAGTATCATTCATGCGTTGCAATAGAACTTTTAATATTGCGGCTGTGTCGTTGTCGCGAGTTTTAGAAAGAGGAAGTTTTGCTTGGCTGCATTCGAAAGTGATGTGCAGAGGTTATCCTGTGAATATTCACAATACTTGATATTGCAATATTGCATATATTGCACAATATTTGCAATATTGCAATATTGCACAATATTGAATTGCAATATGCAGGGATTTTGTATACGTCGAATTGGGTTTGCTAGGCTTTCGTAGTTGTGTGTCAAGTATCACGAGGATTTTATATGCGTCAAATTATACTGGCTACTCTTTTGTTGTGCATCGAGCATCGCGAGGGTTTATTATATATCAAATTTGTTATTATCTCCTTCTTTCTATTTCACATTTTATTACGTTGCCATTTTATTTTTTTTTTGCTTATAATTACAAAAATCTTCTTTCTCATCCGCTGCTCCCCAGTGTCACAAAATTCGTGAACCAGGTGGCATTCCAAAAATAACGAAAAGCCCTTTTCTTGATTATCATCGTTCGGATGATTCCTCTTCATTCACGAATTGTTGGAGTTGGAACGTTTACACGATTGCCACTTGTCCGCCAATATATCACGCGCAATGAGAGTGCGCAAGGCCGGTGGGGTCTGATTTAAACGCGGAAGTGGGTGCGTTAATTTGGAATACCGAATACCTGGCCGCTTTTTCCGATAGCAGATTTACTCGAGCGCAATTGTTCCGCTCGCAGTTACTGTTCGCAGGTAAACGCCTGCTGTTCTTTTCCTGTCCGCAGCCGACTGTCTCCGTATTTCACGGTCCCTACGGAGGGCAGTACGAAAAACGTCGTCGGCTTGTGTTCTCCCAGCGCGCTATTGATAAAGTTATCGGTGTCTGGATCGATAATATTGCGAACGCCGGGTAATTGAAATGTGAAAAAACGTCATGCGCAGTCATAGGTCACGGTTACATCGTGTGTCAGGTCGGACATTAATCCTAGGTTCATTGCAAGTTTATATGTTCTCATTACTCTCCCACCGGAACACAATATAATTGAAAATGATTGGTGCTGGTTGGTTTATACATTGGCATGCACGCACTGTGCCACCTTCATAAATTAATTAATACCATTCTTGAAGTATTTTATGTTTGCAGAATTACGGTTACAACATGCGTGAGGAAGTTCATTAATTTCAGGTTACCGTTTATTGCAGGTTTATATATTCCCATTACTCTCCTACCGGAACACAATGTAACTGAAAATTATTGGTGCTGGTTGGTTTATAAACTGGTATGTACGTAGTGTGCCAGTTTCGTAAATTGATTAGTATCATTGTTAAAGTATTTTGTGTGCACAGAAACACGGTTACATCATGTATCAGGAAGTTCATTAATCCCATATTATGTGATCATTGCAACTTTACATATTCTTGTAACCTTGCCACAAGAATACTACAAGATTTAAGTAGTTTGATTAATTTTTTCTCTATGTTATAGCGTCTGCGTAGTATGTTTATTTTACAAAAGAGTTAATATCGTTCTTGAACTATTTTGTATTCACAAAAAGACAGTTGCAACGTTTGTTAGGATAGATATTAGGCCGTGTTTTCAATTTTAATCCTACTAAAGAGGAGGCACTAGTGAGGCCGTAACATGGTGAGAGTTTTAATAATAAAATTCTAAAGTCAAGGATTTCCAACCATACGCGGGGTCTATATATTCCTTCACTGTCCGAGTGAAATGTGTCAGGATCTTAATTAATCCCACAATCTCAGGTAACTTTATATTCATTGCAACTTTATATGTTCTTATGATCGAGTCGCTACAATACGTAAAAGAACCGGAGTGCATTGATGCTGGTTCATTTACAAAATAGCATATTTGCAGCGTGCTAGTTTCGTAAACGAATTAATAACATCCCTACACTTCTTGGTGTTCGCAGAAAAATACGTAGATACTTTATTTAAAAATAACTCATATTTATGCTTGAAGTGACGGTTAGATTGCGCCGCCTCTAACTATTGTGCCGTGTAAGTAATGTTTACGATGTCTCACAATTTACGTCGTCTCTGGACCAGGTACTTTATCGCCCGGTTGCTTCAAGAAAGTAGAGTACTAGACCATAAGGCGCCGAACTAACGTATATGTACTGCACTAAAGTGTTCTTAATGATAGTTTCATTAATCGTACTTTGCGCAAGTACGTCAACAAATAAGATTACGCTCGGTGACATAATTCAATTAATTATCATTTAAACGTTCCATGCTTCTCGGTCACAACATAATTACTTAACGGAAAGTCGAATGCTGTTTTGAATGAAAGTCAATGCATGCCCCGATAAATTATTTTAAATAATACGCCTTTTATGATTGAAAGGCAGGACCTTTATTAACCACGCCGACTTAACAAATACATCGTAGTTTAGTTCATATGTTTTTGATTCGTGCTTCTCGGTCACAACATGATTACTTAACGGAAAGTCGAATGCTGTTTTGAATGAAAGCCAATGTATGCCCCGATAAATTATTTTAAATAATACACTTTTTATGATTGAAAGGCAGGAACTTTATTAATCACGTCGACTTAACAAATACATCGTAGTTTAGTTCATATGTTTTTAATTCATGCTTCTCGGTCACAACATAATTACTTAACGGAAAGTCGAATGCTGTTTTGAATGAAAGTCAATGCATGACCCGATAAATTATTTTAAATAATACGCCTTTTATGATTGAAAGGCAGGACCTTTATTAACCACGTCGACTTAACAAATACATCGTAGTTTAGTTCATATGTTTTTGATTCATGCTTCTCGGTCACAACATAATTACTTAACGGAAAGTCGAATGCTGTTTTGAATGAAAGCCAATGCATGCCCCGATAAATTATTTGAAATAATACGCTTTTTATGATTGAAAGGCAGGAACTTTATTAACCACGTCGACTTAACAAATACATCGTAGTTTAGTTCATATGTTTTTAATTCATGCTTCTCGGTCACAACATAATTACTTAACGGAAAGTCGAATGCTGTTTTGAATGAAAGCCAATGTATGCCCCGATAAATTATTTTAAGTAATACACTTTTTATGATTGAAAGGCAGGAACTTTATTAATCACGTCGACTTAACAAATACATCGTAGTTTAGTTCATATGTTTTTAATTCATGCTTCTCGGCCACAACATAATTACTTAACGGAAAGTCGAATGCTGTTTTGAATGATAGCCAATGAATGCCCCGATAAATTATTTTAAGTAATACACTTTTTATGATTGAAAGGCAGGAACTTTATTAACCACGCCGACTTAACAAATACATCGTAGTTTAGTTCACATGTGTTTGAGATTCACAAATGGGTTCTAGGTATTTGAATGAACGTTTTGAAGTCGACGCAAAGCAGAATAAATATCTCAGTTAAAAAATGTCTCGGTACGCAACCAACGCGAAGGACTAGACAGAATATGTCTTTCGCGCAGCATGCTTAACGATGTTAACATGTTTCAGCTGCAAAATCGATTTTTACCTTCCAGGTACGTGTACTCTTACCGCATACTCTCGGTTGTTTTCCGTCTCATGGGACGAGCGCCGAGAAAAAGAGGCGAATGACCGATTTGAAAGCTGACGTTCTCAGTCCTTGCGGGGTTCCGGCCTCAACCAGGGATGTCCCAGCCTTTAGTTACGATTGTTGTATACATGGATTCAAAGCAGGAAGTGGATAACTCGCGGGGGATGGATATTTTGTGTTCTCCGTATTGCAGTTGCCGACAATGCATGCAAGCTGTGGATGTTTCGAAATACGTTAGAAACACATTTTCCACTGAACAGTGTATGCCGGACTTTTATCTAGCAGATTTTTATAAAAAGATATTTTATGTGTGCGTTAATTGACACGCAATTACGTTACTACGTTATTTTGCAGTTGATCGGCAGATTTCAATTGAAACTCTGATCCGGTGTCACTTGTGTCTTTGACGCTGAACATTTTCCGACTGTTTAGAATCAAAATATATAATTGAACAAGTTTCAAATATAGACTCAAAATTCTAGCAAACCGAAGTATTAGGTGGGGACCATGAATAATCAATATTCTAGTATTTTTGATTACAAATTTAATAATTGATTGATTGTTTATTCACCACAAATTGTTTTCACCCTTAAATGTTTCCGAACAGAGATGGTCGGCAAAATCGAATCACTGCATCAGATTCATTTAATCAGCCTTCTAGTGTCAGAATATAGACCCCCAAAATTTCACCCAATAGAAACATTTCAAAGAAACAACAAATAATCGACATTTAAGCTTGACAATTTTCTGACCATTGCAACGAAATCGTTGTTATTCGTCAAAACCGTTTTTCCTTTTCTCTGATTCTCCTAGTTTTTCTGTATTCCCACGCAACGTATCCCAACCTCACGTATCGCTATTCGTCTTGATAACATCGTTTCATTCCGTGCTTTCTTCCTCTCCGCGAAGCTAACAACGGAGAACAACAAAAATGTTCACATTCGCAGCACACGTTGCGATGTTTTACAACTGACACATTACCTTTTTTTATTTATGCGCAGCGCATCGCACGAACGCCATTCCGCGTCCGTGACGCGACGGTATGCATTTCACTTTTTCGTCCTCTTAAATTCGGGTCCAAAATGAATACCAAACGAACCCAGGGGAACGCGCGAGAATTATTAGTGAATTTATTATCCGCCATCGCGTCATATAGTATAATCCTCTTCTCGAAAAGATCTTTTATATAATACGTCTATTCGAACGACGACCGCTCTGACGATGTGACTAGGTATAAAATGTTGACGGGTCGCAGTCGAACGTATCGATAACCCGATTACGAGAATCAATGTGGACTATTTCAGCGGCATTTATACGGGTCATGCAGAAAGACTGAGGCAAAACTGCGTCGGTATATTTCTTACGTGGTTCTCGCTTGTAATATCACATCTCTAAATGCTGCACTTAAAACAGTTCGCTAATTTTTCAGCGATTATGTATTCTAAATTCCATATTTGTCTCTGTCTGTGCTGCACACAAACGAGACTTTACTCATACTCTGCAAATATGCTCGCTCTTAGATTAATAACGTTTTATTTTAATCTTGGCCCTTGCATTATTCTGTATAATTGTGAACGATTTGTATATTGCAGAATCCGAAGTACTGTCGAAATACTGGGGGTTTCTGAGTGACATCGCACGGTCGATACCCGGTTCCTCAAACTACTTCACTATCTTCGCGTCAAGCTTCTATTTTTGCGCAGCAATAGAAGCCCAGAATGCTACGTTTAGAACCACATCTAACATATCGATGATTTGCATACTGTAGAATTCTAAGTCCTGCCGAAATATGGCGTTACTAAATGATATCATCGCGTAAAATTCCTATTTTTGCGCAGTCGATTCCATATCGATGAGTCCTCTGCCGAAAGCTGTTACAGTATCATCGCGCGGAACTCCTGTTTTTGCGCAGCAACACGGATCCAGAATGCAATTACCATGACCCCGCGTGATAACTGAACTATGTGCGTACTGCAGAACTCGAAATTTTGCCGAAAGCCTGGAGGAGCCTGAGTGACATCGTACGGTCGATATCCGAGTCCTCAAATTGTTACACTATCATCGCGTAAAACTCCTATTTTTCCGCAGCAACCGAAGTTTAGAACCACATATAACATATCGATGATTTGCATACTGTAGAATTTTAAGTCCTGCCGAAATGTGGCGTTACCGAATGATATTGCGCGGTCGATTCTCAAGTCCTCAAGCTGTTACACTATCATCGCGCGAAACTCCTGTTTTTGCGCAGCAACACGGACCCAGAATACAATTACCATGAGCCTGCGTGATACATGAACTATGTGCGTAGTGCAGAACTCGAAATTCTGCCAAAAGCCTGGAGGAGCCTGAGTGACATCGTACGGTCGATATCCGGGTCCTCAAACTGCTACACTATCATCGCGTAAAACTCCCATTTTTGCGCAGCAACAGAAGTTTAGAACCACATATAACATATCGATGATTTGCATACTGTAGAATTCTAAGTCCTGCCGAAATGTGGCGTTACCGAATGATATTGCGCGGTCGATTCCCGAGTCCTCAAGCTGTTACACTATCATCGCGCGAAACTCCTGTTTTTGCGCAGCAACACGGACCCAGAATGCAATTACCATGAGTCCGCGTGATATATGAACTATGTGCGTAGTGCAGAACTCGAAATTCTGCCGAAAGCCTGGAGGAGTCTGAGTGACATCGTACGGTCGATATCCGGGTCCTCAAACTGCTACACTATCATCGCGCAAAACTCCCTATTTTTTGCGCAGCAACAGAAGCTCAGAATGCTACGTTTAGAACCACATGTAACATATAGATGATTTGCATACTGTAGAATTCTAAGTCCTGCCGAAATGTGGCGTTACTGAATGATATTGCGCGGTCGATTCCCAAGTCCTCAAGCTGTTACCTTATCATCCCAGGAAATTCCTGTTTTTGCGCAGCAACACGGACCCAGAATGCAATTACCATGAGTCCGCGTGATACATGAACTATGTGCGTACTGCAGAACTCGAAATTTTGCCGAAAGCCTGGAGGAGCCTGAGTGACATCGTACGGTCGATATCCGGGTCCTCAAACTGCTACACTATCATCGCGCAAAACTTCTATTTTTGCGCAGCAACAGAAGCTCAGAATGCTACGTTTAGAACCACATGTAACATATCGATGATTTGCATACTGTAGAATTCTAAGTCCTGCTGAAATATGGCGTTACTAAATGATATTGCGTGGTCGATTCCCAAGTCCTCAAGCTGTTACACTATCATCGCGCGAAACTCCTGTTTTTGCGCAGCAACACGGACCCAGAATGCAATTACCATGAGTCCGCGTAATACATGAACTATGTGCGTAGTGCAGAATTCGAAATTCTGCCGAAAGCTTGGAGGAGCCTGAGTGACATCGTACGGTTGATATCGGTCCTCAAACTGCTACACTATCATCGCGTGAAACTCCTATTTTTGCGCAGCAACAGAAGCTCAGAATGCTACGTTTAGAACCACACATAACATATAGTTGATTTGCATACTGTAGACTTCAAAGTCCTGCCGAAATGTGGCGTTACTGAATGATATTGCGCGGTCGATTCCCAAGTCCTCAAGCTGTGACACTATCATCGCGTAAAATTCCTATTTTTGCGCAGCAACAGAAGTTTAGAACCACATATAACATATCGATGATTTGCATGCTGTCGAATTCTAAGTCCTGCCGAAATGTGACTTTACTGAATGATATTGCGCGGTCGATTCCCAAGTCCTCAAGCTGTTACACTATCATCGCGCGAAACTCCTGTTTTTGCGCAGCAACACGGACCCAGAATGCAATTACCATGAGTCCTCGTGATACATGAACTATGTGCGTACTGCAGAACTCGAAATTTTGCCGAAAGCCTGGAGGAACCTGAGTGACATCGTACGGTCGATATCCGGGTCCTCAAACTGCAACACTATCATCGCGCGAAACTCCTATTTTTGCGCAGCAACAGGAGCCCAGCATGCAACGTCTAAAGCACGCGTAATAAAACGTCCGGAAACCGCGGAGAGGACCTTCTGCAGAGGCAACTGTGTTGTGCGCGCTCTGTTATGCCGCGACCGTCGTGTTTACAATATGTGCAAGGTGTGCGTTATAGAGATGGAGATGAGAAGGAGAATCGTGACGAGAAAGCGGAGGGTATCGAATTCCACGCGCATTCCGCCATTGTCGTAGCTTCCGCGATATAAACATGTGTGCGGTGATGGCGAATATCGGTGGAAGGAGAGGCGCGATCGACTTCCGAACAACGATTTAGGGTAGAGCGAAGAAGCTATTGACCCGATAGACAGCTTTGGCTGACCTGCTTGCGTCGTGTATAGAACTAATATGGATACGCTGCTGCTTCTTCATGAATGCGTTCGAAACAATCGCTGAACGACTCGATTCCTCCGTGTATAGAGCTTTGCAGTTAGAGAATCGAAGGAAAGTAGCCTGTTCTGTTTAAAATATTTCGTTATTAATGCTGATTTTTGAATACTTAATTGCAGGTGACTCTATGTAGTTATAGCAATTGTTAGTGGAATTACCAGATATTCGTCATAAAATTCTCTTTGCGAAAATGTGACAGTTCTTGACATATTTAAATAGTTGTAGTAAATACGATAATACTTGCTGCAATTTATTCTGCAATCGAAGTATAGCGGCAACTTCTTTTTTGCAGTGCAATTAAATAAACAAAGGTATTAATAATAAAGATAATAATATTAAATAAATAAAGTAGATGTAAATAGTAAAAAAGGAAGTCAACCAAACACCGGGCTATCTTCGTTCGAGTTGCAATAAGTCATTGCGTAGACATTTTGTCGGAGCGACTAAAGTACAGTCGACACTTTATGAATTCCAAATGTCAGAGTTACATGTTAGTGCAAAGTACCTGTTTTATTACGTGAGATATCGTTCGCGTTGTCTCTTAATTAATAGTATAGAATAATAATTGTACAGAGATAACAGCAACGCAAAGCATTGATGCGTATCCTTACATATCAATCGTAGTGTATATCCCATACTTATCATTATTCGACCATCCACCTTTCATTCGCCATCCCCTGCAGATAAATCGATCGTGAAAGCGACATAAGAGGAATCGGCGCTAAAAGATCATTAAGACGGGGGAGCATTGAGCGACATGAATGGGACTTGCGCCGAGTTAAACTGATACAATGCGAATTAAAAGATGTAAACTCGATTAAATTCTACTTCCCTCGTGCACTAACCGGAAAGTCGGTACTCCTGTTCCTCGAGTCGTTCTCTTAATCCGAATTAAGGTGCATTCCCGGCCCTTTCAGTCGTTCGGGGATTACTACAAATTCCTCGTGTTTGAACAAATCGGTACATACTGTCCCGTCGTCAGCATTTCGTAGCATTGTGTTAGGATTATTAGACAGCGCTGAAGGGCCAGCACGTCTGGATATTTAACCAATCTAGCTGAATCCGAACAGCAACATTCAACTCGCCGCCGAATAGTTCACACGTGGAATCCTGTCATGCCGCTTGGAATCTTGAAAAAGTTTACGTGACGTAATTTATTTAATTGGAAGTATTCTGTTGTAACATACTGTATTAGAGAATGTGTAATGCTGAACTTATTGAAAAGTAGTGAACGAGATTGCAAACTTTCGTGTGTCAAAAGATCCAGACAAAGTATGCACTGATTATTTGTGCATAAAAATAATTGCTTGCTTTTCTTGTTTTTCATCTATTTTCGGCCATAACCCCAGAAAGTATCGTAAATGTGGGGGTGCGGTTTGTATTTCCTTGGCTCTCTCAGTAATCCATTTCATATTCCAAAAGGGGAAGACGATCCAACAAATTTCGTTTTTTACCCTATTTTGGAAACCATTGTTCCTCGTTTCGCGCACATTTTTGGCAATATATCCAAGTTGATCGATAGAGTTTTTATTTTTGACCCTGTTTTCACGCTCGTCTTTCACGATTTTTCCACTCATTTTTGCCGATATCTTCGGAATTATTGCGAATTTCGGGGTGCGCCTTGCATTTTTCCTAGTCATTTTGACCCCTCTTTGATATGTTAAAAGGGCAATCAAATCGGTGACCCATGATTTTTTCGCAAAAATGGCAAGGGCACCTTAAGATTTTCTCGATTTCTTTAACGCACTGCCCCGTCTAAACTAATGATCGAAACCTATAAGTAATATAGGTTTTCTTAAAGCTTTTTGGACACACTTTCGCGTGGAATTAATCGCGATCACGAATTTTGAAAAAAAATTTTTTGCACCTTCTTACAATTGTTATATTTCGGAAACTATGAAGAGTTCAGCGCGCGGAAAGTGATCTATCTTCAGGGCAAAATGTCCTCTATCGAATGGTATCGGTCTAAAAGAGAAAAAAAAATTGACATTTTTCACCTATTTTAGCCCATTTTCAGCTCATTTTTCGCCATTTTCCATTTATTTTTATTCATAACTCGTGAATCATTGCGAATTTTACGGCGCGGTTTGCGTTTTTTCGAACCTATTTCCACCCCCTTTCATGTCACATAGGTGAGCAAGTCGAATTAATTACTTTCGGCCGATGATTGTAAAAAAACCCGCCTTTTTCTCGCGTTTATCTCGACTTTTCAATCTATTATCTGCCATATCTTGGAAACTATTCCGAATTTTCCAGTGCGGCTACAATTTTTCTAACTCTGCTTGTACCCTTTTTCATTTGGCACAATGGCCGGGCGATTCGAGAACTTTTTAATTTTTACTCCATTTCGGCTTATTTTTCGTCAATTTTCATCTAACTCTGAAACAATACGCTTCGGCGTATTAACAGAAAATTGCTTTACCGGTTCGCGGAAGATATCAAATTCCATTTGCTTGTTTACTCTCAACTGTATTACGTACTATAATGCTGTGTTGAGAATGTTGAATGCTAACAGCGTATAAGCACGTCGTGCATCGTCCTATCGCGTGACGGAAATGCAGAAGAATCTTTCTCTAGTATCTAGACATGCCACGAGGACCATCGAAATAGGCGGGAGGCGAAGTGAAGTGGAAGGAAAGAGAAACGACGTGGAAGAGGATGGTAGGGAGAACGAAAGTGTAAGAATAAAAGGAAATAGGAAAGGAGTTCTGGAAAGGGTTGCAAAAAAATAAAACGGGAGCGATGCTTAGAGGGTAGTTGAGAGAAGGAGAGCAAGACGAAACGGAAGAGCTGACTGTGAATGGCGGATGTAGTGAAGATAGAGGAAAGTACTGAAGTACGCCTCGCGTGAATGCAAATCGTCCGATTTTTCAATGTTGTCTGTACGCAAGGCTCGCTGCTTTGAGTATAACGGTATCAAACAAGAGCATCTAGATCGGGACGGAGACATCCGCGCGGATTATAAATCACGACAAAATCGTATCAGAAACACAATGCTTCCAGCTCTTTTGCATTTTGGTTCTCGTGACAACTTTCATTACTTCGCAGAGCGTCACGTCGAAATGTTATGAAGACAGTAGTGGACCAAACAAATTCAGGCAACGTATTAGGTCTACCGTAAAGTTCTGTCTGTTTTTGAATTAAAACAAAATAATGAATTCTCAATGCATAATACTGTTACGGTGAAACCATTATTTTAGTAGACTTAGAAGAGCATATATGTATGAATACGTTATGTATACGTATGAATACGTTCTAACATGCTGAAACTTATATTTATATAGTATTATAGTATTAACTTCCTGTATATGTTATAATGTAACATTATTATAATACATTACAACACATAACACAATACAATAATTAGATACATATCGGAGCACCCAATCTCTGATGATGCGGACTGAAACATTTGTGAAACATCAGCAGCAAGTTGACAATAGACGTGGCAACCACCGGGAAGCCAATAAACAAAGTAACATCGGCCGCGAAAGCCTCAAACGGAATATATTTGAAATGCAGCTCTGCCCTCTTCAAGGTATGAGATTTTACCGTGTTCTATATTCTTCTGTGAACAAAACCATTTTATACTCTACATGTTTCCGAGGCGTAAGTTCTATCTCTAGGAGTCTGCGTATGTACATAAAGTGAAGTAAATTATGTGTCTTATTTTGGAATTCTAACTTAAAGTTGTAAATAACTACGAAAAATGTTTATTCAACATATTTAAACTGTACAATGTTCTGGTATCTATTATAATATACACTTTAAATATAATTTCGAAATTATATCATTATTCATAACATCAAGTTAGAAGTCCCGAATAAGACCCATCATTTATTACATTTTACGCGCATACACACTTTCCTAAAGAGGTTTTGGAACATCTAGTCTATAAAAAAGTTTTGTTCGGAGCAGTGAAGAACACCGTAACATCTCCCCTCAATTTTCAGTTTTGAGCACGTTTGCAAAATGTGCACGCGGTCCGGGAACTCTGATTTTCCCACAAATGGGCGGTGTCTTTTGACGTAAGCCGCGTCCAATGTTTTCAAGAAGGCCTGTACAACGTTTGAAAAATTCGAACCATCCAGACTGCTTCTCTCCGCGCGAGTAGAAAGATCGCAACGATCGGCAATGGGTAGATCTTCTTAGCGAAGCATACCTTTCGCGTCTCTTTGCTCTATCGACGATGATCGCAATCGACCGGTAGCAGACTCTCACGGCACGGAAGGAGAACGCAGGAAACCGACAGCGGCTGCTGCGGCGTTTTCGTGCTTTTTTGTTTTCGTCGAGGATGGCGCATAGAAAGCGTCTTTCCTTTTCTTGCCGCAGCGCGTCGTCCATAATACATACGGCAGCACTCGTGATGGCGCAATTTCTGCAAACGATCCTCTCCGCGCTTCTCCCTTTCTGCTTCCGTCGGCACAGCCTGCTTATCCCTTTCCGTGCCGTCTGTTTAGCTGCCTCTAGATTCCTTGCTTTACCTGTTTTCCGTCGCTTTAAGAAAACCGGGGGCGTTTATGTACTAATATAAAAGGCGGCGCGCTGGGCTGGGGTGTTATTGTTGCTCTTCGTATTTAGCGCGTGTTGCCGTTTGCAGTTATGCTCGCGTGCGCAACGTGTTTTTCCACGCGACGCGGCGTAGGATAAACCCTTGTATTTATTGCACGCGCTTCCGCTGGAACGGTCGCCGTTATTTTTGCGCGGCGCCCTGCTGATGCGAAACTGTTGATAAAGCGCTAAATATCTTGTAATGCGCGATGTGACGTGAATGCACTTTTAAACTGCATCGCACAAGTCATACGAATGCACGGAAGCACGCGTTTAGTGCAAAGCAGTCGCAATGTATTTGTACCGGCTAATACACCAAATGTCTTGTACCAAGCAATTAACGTGAATACATTTTTAAACTATACTCTAAAAATCGTATGGCTCAAATCAACTGCGATCGTAAAAATTTGTTATCGCAAGAAATCTTATAATAACAATTCAATATGAATACACTACATCGCGCCACAAAAATCGCGAATTCACTACATCGCATGGTCTCGTTACCGCTAATACATCAAAAATCGCGTAACACGCAATTTGACACCGGCACACATTTAAGTCGCACCACAAAAATCGTGTCGCTCCAATGAATTACACGTCTAGTTCAATTGCGAAGCCTCATTCATTACATGTGCAATTCAATTGCGACCGCTATGGTCTCGTTACCGCTAATACACCAAAAATCGCGTAACACGCAATTTGCCACCGACACACTTTTAAGCCGTGCCACAAAAATCGTGTCGCTCGAATGAATTACACGTCTAGTTCAATTGCGGTCGCGGCCGGATTTGTGACTGACGCGAAAATCACCGACTAAATTTTTTGTCCCGCAATCTAAACCGCGACCGTATCACATCCATTTATTAGCTCATCCGTTTACCGTCGCTCCAACCGCCCTCGAATCGGGACCCTCCGCGTCTCGCAGTCTTCACTTCCGCATGACACTAGCAAACCAGCGATTCGCAGCTCGAAAGTCATTACGCGCCACGGGAGAACGGTTCTGCGTCCCGACGATGAAAATTCTGACACAAAGTGTCGTTACGCCTCAACGGCAACTGAGAAACTCCTTAGCTTGGCTCTCCACCGACGTCTTTTCGAGTCAGGTGCCAGCACACATTAAGTCCCCTACCTTACTGTCTTCCTCAATATCTACACTCCCAGCGCACTATCTCCAACCTCTTCCTGGTCGTTTCCCGTTCAACTTTTTTCCATATTGTAAAACGTTGATCTCGCTTCTGTTCTGTTGCGAGGTTTGGAAACTAAAAGTGGGGCGGTGAAGTGAAATTAAATCAAAACGTGCGAAAGTAAAACAGGGGATGATACAGAGGACTACATATGTATGATACGTTGAGTCATAGAGGCGCAACGACAAGAGGACAATAAAATAAAATGAACAAGTAACTGTTGCAACAAATAAGAAAATATACTTTAACGTGTATCAAATTTAATCACGGTCTACTAACAGTATGGGTATTTTTTTCTCAAAGAGATAAAATGCCAAAATTCTGCATTTTTTTTTTATGGATAACGGGGAAATGTTGACAGTTAAATATAAAGCGGTGCATGAAACCGCAAAATAATAAGACCATTGAATTTACCTTCTTTTTTAATTTCATAGATATATTAGTGAATTTTTATATATAATTTGTAGGTATTTAGATAATTTCTAATGTATAATTTACATATCATATCTTACCGTTCACGAACCCATTATTTCATTTTTAAATTCCAGTGAATATACGGACACTAATCAATAACGATATAACTTCAACGCATAATTATATACGCTTTAAATATTGCTTTATCCCACAAATTTCTCAATTCTCTATCTTTTAAGTTTCACTCGCTTTAAATGCTTTAAATATTCTTTTATCCTACAAATTTCCTGTTCCTGTATCTTTTAAGTTTTACTCGTATCGCGCGTGGCGACCACGCACCTTTTTTTAATGGGTTCTAAGCGGATCGTTTACTATCATTGTGGATCCGGTTTCTTTTTGTACGCCGTTACTGGACGAGCCTGGAGGAAGTAGGTTCCACTTTAGAAACGGCCGACAATCTGCCTTGCTTCCCATCTTCAAAGTCACTTCTCTTCTGAAACATAATCCGATACTACGCATTCTTCGTGAAGATACGTCGAAGAATAGGGTTGTTCTTACGCGGCGAAGATTAAAGCGCACGGCCGGTTAATTCGCTGTACGATGAAATGTAACGATTCTCGTCAGCCGCAAGTCTCCGTGTGTTTTATACTCGGCGCGCTAATAAGTGGACGCGTCACTTACGCTTTTTACATTTATCGCTTTCGTGCAGAAAGACGAGTTAACTCGAAAAAGTTAAACGTGCGCTGCCGCGAGTTAGATGTATCGTTCTGTGTGCAGTCGGCGGCAAGCTAAATATTGAATAGGGAATGGAATTTAGCATAAAAGCGGCGCGCCCTATTGAAAGCGCATAAATTGGCGTGTGTTGGAAACAAAATTTCAACGGGACGCATCGTTCAAATGATTTCAGCGCGGAATCGGGGCGTGCGTTTTAAGCGAATTTTTCGAGCGCACGTTCGCCTCGAATTTCTCCTTACGTCAAAGATAGCCGCAAGCTCTATTTCACGGGTTGACAGGGCGCAACCAGCCGCGAGTCTCGCGCGTCAAAGCGCATGTTTTCGGAAAAGAGCCGCTGTTTGTCAAATTTCCCTCCGCCGCCCGTTCTTTTTCTCAAATTGCATCATACTTTCACAACTACGCCGCCATTGCAATACGTTCCACGTACGTACTCCTCGCTTTCGGCAGAACATTCACGGGAGGACTTCCCTTTCCGACTTCTTTCTTCGCGACGAATAAGAAGAAAACGAGTTTCACTCGGAGAATGGCTTCCAGTCCAAAAGCCGTTACGCCGCCTTTACGCGAAACTGTCATGCGGCTTTCCATGAAGTACTTTTCGGATGTGCCGTGGATACGTTGCAGTTTTCTTTGGATGTGGATCAAAGAGCGAACTGCTACGGGGGGTGAGACGTTTTAACAGCTTCGGCCAACCGGCGACATTACGTTACATATATTACAGAACAGTGCTATAGGAGCGGAGACCGCTTTCATGCAGACGAATTTTTCCTCTGAACGTGTGCGGTGAAAGACGCGGGGACGAAAGTCGGTGACGTTAGGAAATTGACGATTTTGTGGGGCTGAAGACTAAAAGGATGAATGTGTTTTAGTGAGAGTGTCGTTTGTTTCGGTATTTTTGAATGCCAATGGTATCTTACGAACATTGCATTTAACTTATAGTATTGCTGTAACAGGTACTGAGTGGTCTTTTGCTGAGGTGTCCATGTTTTTACGTTAATTCACTGACTTACATTATTTATCAAATGAGTCTTTTAAAATTGAATATAGATTTTACTAAGATTCAACTTGACACCTACCTCAATTTAGTTCACTGACACATTCACACATTTCAACAGATTCCCGTCCTTTCAAGCACCATTAAAAAGCCGCTGCCGCAAACACAAAAATAATCCTCGCAATTATGCACTGATTCATATCGTTGATCAAACCAGACGTTTAGAGGCAGTTTGAACATAAGTTTTACTAAGCTGCAAGTTTAAAAGTACTTCGAGTGACCTCACTGGCACATTCACACATCTTAACAGATTCCCGTCCTTTCAAGCACCATTAAAAAACCGCTGCCGCAAACACAAAAATAGTCCTCGCAATTACGCACTAATTCATATCGTTGATCAAACCAGACGTTTAGAGACAGTTTCAACATAAGCTTTACTAAGCTGCAAGTTTAAAAGTACCTCGAGTGACCTCACTGGCACATTCACACATCTTAACAAATTCCCGTCCTTTCAAGCACCATTAAAAAATCGCTGCCGCAAACACAAAAATAATCCCCGCAATTATACATTGATTCATATCGTTGATCAAACCAGGCGTTTAGAGGCAGTTTCAACATAAGTTTTACTAAGCTGCAAGTTTAAAAGTACCTCGAGTGACCTCACTGGTACATTCACACATCTTAACAGATTCCCGTCCTTTCAAGCACCATTAAAAAATCGCTGCCGCAAACACAAAAATAATCCCCGCAATTATACATTGATTCATATCGTTGATCAAACCAGGCGTTTAGAGGCAGTTTCAACATAAGTTTTACTAAGCTGCAAGTTTAAAAGTACCTCGAGTGACCTCACTGGAACATTCACACATCTTAACAGATTCCCGTCCTTTCAAGCACCATTAAAAAGCCGCTCCCGCAAACAGAAAAATAATCCTCGCAATTATGCACTGATTCATATCGTTGATCAAACCAGACGTTTAGAGACAGTTTCAACATAAGCTTTACTAAGCTGCAAGTTTAAAAGTACCTCGAGTGACCTCACTGGCACATTCACACATCTTAACAAATTCCCGTCCTTTCAAGCACCATTAAAAAATCGCTGCCGCAAACACAAAAATAATCCCCGCAATTATACATTGATTCATATCGTTGATCAAACCAGACGTTTAGAGGCATTTTCAACATAAGTTTTACTAAGCTGCAAGTTTAAAAGCACCTCGAGTGACCTCACTGACACATTCACACATTTCAACAGATTCCCGTCCTTTCAAGCACCATTAAAAAGCCGCTGCCGCAAACACAAAAATAATCCTCGCAATTATGCACCGATTCATATCGTTGATCAAACCAGACGTTTAGAGGCACTTTGAACATAAGTTTTACTAAGCTGCAAGTTTAAAAGTACCTCGAGTGACCTCACTGGCACATTCACACATCTTAACAGATTCCCGTCCTTTCAAGCATTATTAAAAAACCGCTGCCGCAAACACAAAAATAATCCTCGCAATTATGCACTGATTGATATCGTTGATCAAACCAGACGTTTAGAGGCACTTGGAACATAAGTTTTACTAAGCTGCAAGTTTAAAAGTACCTCGAGTGACCTCACTGGCACATTCACACATCTTAACAGATTCCCGTCCTTTCAAGCACCATTAAAAAGCCGCTGCCGCAAACACAAAAATAATCCTCGCAATTATGCACTGATTCATATCGTTGATCAAACCAGACGTTTAGAGGCACTTTGAACATAAGTTTTACTAATCTGCAAGTTTAAAAGTACCTCGAGTGACCTCACTGGCACATTCACACATCTTAACAGATTCCCGTCCTTTCAAGCACCATTAAAAAACCACTGCCGCAAACACAAAAATAATCCTCGCAATTATGCACTGATTCATATCGTTGATCAAACCAGACGTTTAGAGGCACTTTGAACATAAGTTTTACTAAGCTGCAAGTTTAAAAGTACCTCGAGTGACCTCACTGGCACATTCACACATCTTAACAGATTCCCGTCCTTTCAAGCACCATTAAAAAGCCGCTCCCGCAAACAGAAAAATAATCCTCGCAATCGTGGTAGCCTCAAGTCCCACCGCGAATAAATCTTATTTTCGCCCGAAACACTCATCCCCGCCGCTGTGTCCGCCGGCAGTAGTAGCTCTAAAACAACGGCTCAGATAGTCGAGGCAGCTGGATTTCGTTTGTCCCCGGTAAGGTGTGCCCGCGAATAACACGGACGCATTGTTAACGAGGCAGCGAATTATATTTGCCTTCGTCGGTCTTTCACAATACGCCCGCGGAGTCCGCAGCGGAGAACATCTGCGACCAGAACGCCTTACCACGCGCCATCCCCTTTCCTGTTTCCGGCCAGCGGACGGCGGAATCCGAGTTCCGCTCTAAGAATAGTCGCTCCCGCAGTTCTAAAAACTATTACAGAAGCTCGCGCTGTCCTTACGAGTCTGTGGCGGAGAGTCCTTCGAATGAATACGCCGTATTGCGGTGTCTTGTGTTCTTTCGTATTCGTTCTTTCTGCGCTTTTCGCAGTTCCAGTCAAAGAATGCCACGGAGCGTGGCGGTCTTAAAGGAATGGTGCCATGCCTGGCGTCCTGATTATTGAGGGGACAATGCGGATCCTGTGGCTATTACGGACGGAAGTCTGTTGACAATGAGCGTCCGCGGAGAGGATGATGCGACTGCAATTGAGAGAGGCAGCCGTTTCTTTCAGCTCTTTAACGGAATTATGGATTGTCGAATTGCTCGCGGTGTATCGATTGCGGCGAATGCCGGCGCACCAAGTGAATGCCCGCTCGATGCGGGGCTTTATGGTTCTCTTTTTGCTACGGCGGTCAACGAATAAAACGTGTATGGCTCGTATGTGGAAACGTGGACTCTGGTCGTTTTAGGACGGTGACGAGGGGCTAAATGATAATGTTGTAATTGCACATGCTAAGACAGGTAAAGATAACAACAGTAAAATAGCAGAAATTGCATGTTTCTTTTTTGTTACGGCGGCAAAAGGGTGAAACATGTATCACTTGTCTGAACAAACGTGAATCTGGCTGTTTTAGCGGCATTAATGAAGGACTGAATGATAAGATTATAATTGCACCTAGTACGATAGACAAACAAAATAACAATAAAATAGCAGTAATTACAACTGAGCAAAAAATAGTTGAAGTTTAACATAAGAATAACATGTGTTTGCAATTCGGGAGATAAAGAATCCGTGTGAGCGTCTGACTATGCAGACCGCGGGAACAAATGGAAACGTTTCAGATTTTTGAGTCAGCGATAGGTGGATGACCGGTCCTTGGTGTGCACGATATGCACGGTGCATAAAGCCCAAAGTTGCGAATCGAAGCAAAAAGCAACATCTTCAAGTTTAAAGGCAGAATGGCATTCTTTGGTTGAACTGAATCAAACAAATATCAACATCATTGAAATCAAGATTTTCTTGAAAGTAGTAGTGACAATTACTTTTGCATTAAAGCACAAAGGCAGATTTTTAAATCATCTTACAAAAGGTTACACAAGTTTCCTTATGGCAAAAATGACGAGTTTGGATTCGAGATAATTTACAAAGAAATTCTGTTAAAGTCACGCCCACGGAAAGATTCTCAAGGATGGTGAGTTCTTCGAGTCACCTTCTACGTAGATTTATTGTCGAGCATGCAATAAATGAAAGTATAGGTCAGTGGCCATAATAGATCACAGCGATAATTTCGCTACGGTCCCACGCACGCTTTTATCATACAATCACACCACTGAACGTTTATATCGTCAAAAGTCAAACTTTATCACGCATGCGGTATGTCTGTTCCGTGAAACTAACTACAAAGCAAACAAACATTTCAATTGCAAATACAACGTGACGCCATGGAAACTTTAAAGCCGCGAGTTAGTCGTTGGGCGACGCATCGGTGATTTTTGGAACAGCGTACTCAGCAATTATTATTCGAGTTTCATTCAGTCAGATTATTTCAGCGTGGTGCGATGCACCGTGAAGATCAAGAAATAAGAGCAACGGTGACCTGAATGACGTTTTTTATATACAAGTCGTCTTAAGTTTCCTGTCGACATTCACGCATAGTAATATGATGACGTTAACGATGCGCATACGTCCTGTTCTTAGCATTCACTCGAGTGATCATTAGACCCAGCGGCGATAAATGACGTCTTGAATTTCATACGTTCTTAGGAACGTGCTTCTTCGAGGGTTCTGCTTCAAGCAGCAACGTACACAGATATCATTATAATTAAAATCGTTACTCTGCAAAGAATAATATTATTATATATGAATATTTCATGAATATATTCAGGTGTAAAATAGATTCGTGGTGATTTCTCAGTATTAGACTCAAGATGATTTTGTGTGTGGTACATTGTACGCTGTACTACTGATCATTAATGTGGTTACATGTAACATCTTCCTATTTACATTTTTTATAAAGACAATTTTCACGTATTCTACCAGTCAATTTCTGGTTCGAGTTATGTTGCAAAGCCTTCATTTGCTAGATAAAAGAAACGTTGTGGAACCGTAACGTCGTAAATATATTTAGACGCTTAAGAGTGAGACGCAAGTAGAACAGCAGTTTGGCAGCTTAAGCTCCCTGCTTTTTAAATGTCAGACAGAGCGGCACTTTACACGATACTCACTGTACGCGATTCACGTTACAATTCTCCAATACATCAATACCCGATGTCTAATAAGCCAAGCTGAAAACTCGTTCGTAGCCGGTAAAAGCTGTCTATTTGCCGGGACTTAGCGCACAAGTAACGGCTTAAGACTTGTTAACGATTACCCTCGACGTATTTCTAGCAAACGGAGGGTGTTCGAAACTCAGTTGGTAATTAATTTAAGTTTAAACCGATCCCCTGTGACAGCGGAGAGTCCGTTGTTGACTCTTTCTCCTTCTACCCACCGCTCCGCTCTTACCCTCGCTCTGCTCGTCTTCTTCCTCGCTATTTATCCGTCTATCCTTGAGCTTACTCTTCTACGCTCAAACCGCACACGATCCGGTTCTCGCACCGACAGATTTTTACGATTTAGCGAAAGGGTTTCATTCGTAGAGGCTGAGTAGATCCGCAAAGATCTTATCGGAGGATAGCGAGTGTTCGCAGTACCAATTGTTCGAATTTGGGGGGACATTGAAAAAATTCTGTTGAGTGCCATGCAGCGTAGTCGCGGGTGTTTCAATTCGTAGCAGTGCGGTTTATTTTGTCAACGCCGAAAATGAAAAGCAGTTAAAAAAAAAAAATAGGCAGCAGCATGTGCCTTTTTCTTTTCATTATTTTTCGCATAAATATGACGTATTTCAATGCAAATGAGACTTAAGCTGTACATTTTGCGATCCACTTTGGTGTGAAAGCTCGCGAAATATTAGCGGCGACTGACGATGGAACGAAATTAAATTATTTAAAAGGTTTGAAAGTATGGAATAAATATAATTAAATAATTATGTCACTGTTGCAGTGCTATGTGCGAAATCATTTTCTCTCTTAATGCACCGACTTATTGGCTCAATACCGAAAATGGAAGATCTGGTTAAAAAAAAGAATAGACAACTGCTTGCGAATTTTTTCTTTCTTTCTTTATTGTGTAAATCGTTTATCTCAATGCAAACAAGACTTACATTTTACATTTTGTAATTCGCTCGGGTGCGATACCTTTCGGAACGTTCTCCAATATGCATTCTTGGTTTACTTCGCCAAGTACTGCAGTATTCGCCCGCCTGTTGTCTCCCATCTTTTTCTTGTCTTTTAGAGCACGCAATCCAATCCCCTTTCCACCTTTTCTCGCCGTACAAAGCTTTCCATTCAAATTAACTTCGAACACTTCAACGTCAAATGCTTCTTCATTTTCAGTTGTGTCTAAATGCTCGTTATAACATTCTCCTCTCTTCCGGTTTTTGTCCATAAAAGAAATGTTAAAAACTAATTTAACCTCGATATTACAAAACTAGGACGCTGTAAGTAAAGAAACAAATTAATCGATATTAACGCAAGTTGCTAAATTCATTTGGACTCCCTGCTACAAGAGTGCACCGCTTTTCGACAATAATGTGACGGTACATTATTAACGTGTTATGCTCTCGACGTCACGAAGCACTTCCTGCATAACGTCGAAGTCGAGATTTCGCAGATCAGTTAAACAAAAAAGGTCGCGGCGCAGTTTACGAGAATCTAGCAGTAAAATCGTTGTACAATTTTATTACGCAACAGTAATGTCAGCGGTTGCAATAAACTTACTTGATAAATTAGCCCCGTTGCAGTCTTAACCGCAGCTGATGCGTGGCGCGGATTTTAGATAAATTTAATATTACAACCGCTCGCGCTATCGAACGCAGAGTTTACCACCATTTTCCGCTTCTTTTTATTCGGTTATCGTTTGCGTATCGGAAGAACAACGGCGCGTGTATACAACATCCCGTGTGGGCTCATAATTAGACGGATAAGGTCGGGGGTCGAAACTTTCAGAGCTGTTACTAGTGCTGCTGTTGAGACCGGGTCAATTGAAATTATTCTTTCCTGTGAAGTTGACGTCGTTTTAATATTGTTGGTTACTGTTGATGCATGTTTCGTTCAGTGTTGACTAAACAAATATGTGCAATTCGTTTCATGCGATTGTCTATTCCAGAAGAAAAATCCGATTCAAAATAAGTACACGCAATTCTATATGTACAGGGTGCGTCGCCAAAATCCGGACAAATCAAACATTTTCTTGGAACATAATTTTTATTGCAATAATAGAAAAGTAAAAAATTTTTTTGTTACTGTATTGTTTGTTGGGTCATAAAGAAAACATTCATTCAATGTAACCCCCCTCTGCTTGAATGACCGGCTTCATTCTCGATCTGAATCTGTCGCAGGCCCGTTTTAACGAGCCTCGGTTCATATCAGCGAATGCCGCTTCAATAGCGGCTCTTAATGATGAGACATTAGGATGTCTGGACTTGTTGGTGACCCTTTCAATCCCGCTGCACACATAATAGTCGAAAGGATTTAAATTTGGGCTGTTGGGAGGCAGAAAAGAAGGTTACAGCGTTCAACTCGCTTTGTCCTGGCAGCTTCGGAAAGCATCTGTCTCACTTTTATCGCATAAGACTTGTAGCGGAGGTCCTCCTCGATGAATTGACGCATTGTATTTTCGCCTACACCCTAAATCGACGATAATTTTCGTATCGACTGCCCTGGATCTTGAAAAATGAGCTCCTGAGCCCGTTGAATGATTTCGGGCGTCCTAAAACGCACTCCTTCGAATGACTTTTCCTGGCCGGTGTTGCAAAACCTTCGCTGGACTTCTCAGACTCGTTATATCTCGCGACAACATCATACACAGTCGATCTTGGGTATCCGAAGAATCAAATCATTTCTTAATGATGAGACATTAGGATGTCTGGACTTGTTGGTGACCCTTTCAATCACGCTGCATACATAATAGTCGAAAGGATTTAAATTTGGGCTGTTGGGAGGCAGAAAAGAAGGTTACAGCGTTCAACTGGCTTTGTCCTGGCAGCTTCGCAAAGCATCTGTCGCACTTTTATCGCATAAGACTTGTAGCGGAGGTCCTCCTCGATGATTCGACGCATAGTTTTTTCGCTTACACCCTAAATCGACGAGAATTTTCGGATCGACTGCCCTGGATCCTGAAAAATGAGCTCCTGAGCCCGTTGAATGATTTCGGGCGTCCCAAAAACGCGCTCCTTCGAATGACTTTTCCTGGCCGGTGTTGCAAAACCTTCGCTGGACTTCTCAGACTCGTTATATCTCGCAACAACATCATACACAGTCAATCTTGGGTATCCGAAGAATCGAATCATTTCTGTCGCTGAGCGCCCAGCGCTAATACTTTCGATAATCGGGGCTCTTTGATTATACTCTGCGCTTTGGTTTAACATAGTTACAGTTTCGAGGTTATGAATGTTTATTACATGCTTCAAATTACTTCGTTGCCAATAGCGACATCTCCAAGTGGTATAGAACGACGGGAAATTTAAATTGAATTTTGTCCGGATTTTGGCGACGCACCCTGTATATACGTATACACTTTTCTTACGTTTTATTATCGACACAATTTAAGTGTACCGTGAGATGCAAAAGGTTGATAAACACCGGTTTACTCGCATTTTCGGAAGCTGCGCTACACAAAGAAAATCTTTATTCAGCAGGCAGGAAAATGATCCGTCAGATCGGCTCATAGCTGCTTGCGGCTTGTATTTACGTACGTTGACGAATCGCTTACCATCGCAAGCTTATGTTTTCGAGCACTATCTTCGTGTTCGCCATGCACTTTGACCACACGGCACAGTTAAGTTATGCGAACATTTCAGGCGCAGCCACAGTGACCTCGCTAAATCTGTTTCCTTGCGAAGCTGTAACGGAGTAATAATGTTACGGTTCCATTCGCCGCACATTTGCAATACGGCATTATAATTGGTGAGCTTAAACGCTTGACGTCGTAAGCGTCCGAATGGCTTTGAGACCGTGATCAATATTTACAGTGTTGGATTGCATGTCAACCCACCAGAATTGTCATTTTACCCATTTTCAAGGGATTATGTACAGGTATTACGAATTACAAAAAAAGGTTCAACAGATATTAACAAATTATAATTCCGTATTTTTTTTTATAAAAAATAAAATTAATGTATTTACGATATAAGTTCCAATAGAGGTTTTTTATAAGGGAGCAAATTAATTTATTTCAGATATAAATTATAACAGTATATTTTTATAAGAAAGGAAATTACTTCATTTAAAGTACAGGCGGCGATCGTAAGCAACGTAATTAATTTATGTAATGCATAGCGCGCTGCAAAGTACTGTATTGCTTCGTACAAAACTCGCCACCACTTCATATAATTACTGTCTGTTTACAGAGTCGATTTGTTGAGCAATTTTTTGGTGAGCAATCAGTACATGAGAGGATCCGCATTATTTTCAAACACTTGAAATCAATTGACTGGAGCTAACAAGCTATTTGCGTGCTAGAAAATTCACACCAATTTCATCTACGAGACATTTGCTACACGATTTATTTTTACAACGCAAACGTTGTGCGCTGTCGTCCTAATTGCCGTGATTTGCTTTAATACGGCGAATTTGATATTTCGTTAAAATGCGTCGTTTGGAACGTAATGGAGAATCGTTAAAACCTATGCAAATCGATATGCGCTCACGGTATTTTACACAACCGTTGACACGATTTTTTAGTCAATTGCCGCAACACGATGCACAAACGTTTTTAACCGAAAATCGTCAGTTTTATTCATCGGTGGATTACAATAATAATTTCCGAAGTAAAGGCAATCAATATATGAATTTTCTCTTGCGGATAATAACGTTACATCAAGCGATATTGTTTAGCCTAAAAAACGTAAAAGTGATAATAATTAAATTTTCTGTAGAACTAAAGCAGGATAACATAAGATTTTCTCACGTATTATTGATTTTAGTAGTTTCTGCCCAGTGTAATTATTTTCACTAGTCTCTTTCTTATAATATTTATATATTAATAGCAAAATATTCTAACTTGACAGTCGGTGGAATCTTGTATTATTATTGAACTATGTATTAGAAATATATTAGGTATTCTTTTTCGTTGAATAAGATAAGACCTTACTTGTACAACAATTGGTCGTGCCGTAGTCGCAATCTGTCCGGGCCGCCATAAAAATTCACTAAAAGATTATAAAGCTTCCCGCCAGCAATTGGGTGTTTTTATGTAGAACTAAAGCAGGATAACATAAGATTTTCTCACGTATTATTGATTTTAGTAGTTTCTGCCCAGTGTAATTATTTTCACTAGTCTCTTTCTTCGCAAAATATTCTAACTTGACAGTCGGTGGAATCTTGTATTATTATTGAACTATGTATTAGAAATATATTAGGTATTCTTTTTCGTTGAATAAGATAAGACTTTACTTGTACAACAATTGGTCGTGCCGTAGTCGCAATCTGTCCGGGCCGCCATAAAAATTCACTAAAAGATTATAAAGCTTCCCGCCAGCAATTGGGTGCTTTTATGTAGAACTAAAGCAGGATAACATAAGATTTTCTCACGTATTATTGATTTTAGTAGTTTCTGCCCAGTGTAATTATTTTCACTAGTCTCTTTCTTCGCAAAATATTCTAACTTGACAGTCGGTGGAATCTTGTATTATTATTGAACTATGTATTAGAAATATATTAGGTATTCGTTTTCGTTGAATAAGATAAGACCTTACTTGTACAACAATTGGTCGTGCCGTAGTCGCAATCTGTCCGGGCCGCCATAAAAATTCACTAAAAGATTATCAAGCTTCCCGCCAGCAATTGGGTGCTTTTATGTAGAACTAAAGCAGGATAACATAAGATTTTCTCACGTATTATTGATTTTAGTAGTTTCTGCCCAGTGTAATTATTTTCACTAGTCTCTTTCTTCGCAAAATATTCTAACTTGACAGTCGGTGGAATCTTGTATTATTATTGAACTATGTATTAGAAATATATTAGGTATTCTTTTTCGTTGAATAAGATAAGACCTTACTTGTACAACAATTGGTCGTGCCGTAGTCGCAATCTGTCCGGGCCGCCATAAAAATTCACTAAAAGATTATAAAGCTTCCCGCCAGCAATTGGGTGCTTTTATGTAGAACTAAAGCAGGATAACATAAGATTTTCTCACGTATTATTGATTTTAGTAGTTTCTGTCCGGTGTAATTATTTTCACTAGTCTCTTTCTTCGCAAAATATTCTAACTTGACAGTCGGTGGAATCTTGTATTATTATTGAACTATGTATTAGAAATATATTAGGTATTCGTTTTCGTTGAATAAGATAAGACCTTACTTGTACAACAATTGGTCGTGCCGTAGTCGCAAACTGTCCGGGCCGCCATAAAAATTCACTAAAAGATTATAAAGCTTCCCGCCAGCAATTGGGTGCTTTTATGTAGAACTAAAGCAGGATAACATAAGATTTTCTCACGTATTATTGATTTTAGTAGTTTCCGCCCAGTGTAATTATTTTCACTAGTCTCTTTCTTCGCAAAATATTCTAACTTGACAGTCGGTGGAATCTTGTATTATTATTGAACTATGTATTAGAAATATATTACGTATTCTTTTTCGTTGAATAAGATAAGACCTTACTTGTACAACAATTGGTCGTGCCGTAGTCGCAATCTGTCCGGGCCGCCATAAAAATTCACTAAAAGATTATCAAGCTTCCCGCCAGCAATTGGGTGCTTTTATGTGCTCACTCCACAATCTCCGTAATCAGATGCCTTAACGTTCCGCTGACTTATAGTTCGGTCGTAATTGTCGTTACACGAAATACCGCTTTAGGCAGTCGTATTGTTTGAGCCTTCGGGATCAAGGTTACGACTCATAAAATCTTATTTCCATCGTTCCGCGGCATCCAAACTTGCAAGCCTCTTTCCGCGCGCACCGACTGCCTCCTGGTACATTGTGCTATTCACTCCAAGTGGTAGACGTAAAATATAAATTTTATATCCGGTCGCGCGTCCCGCAGGCACAATTTATAGGCAATATGCAGTCGTGCCACCGAGTTATTGATAACATGCATCTGCGCATTTATGACTCGCCCTGTCCTACGGCTTCTTCTAATTGTCACGTGATAACTCCGGCCGACATGACTTATGATAAGTCTGCGAACGCGTATTAACCCTTTGCACTCCGAATTTTATTGCAATTTCGTTACCAGCAGCTCCCAACGCTTTTAAGTGTTTTATTTGAAATTTACTTTAACTAAAATATAAAGCAATTTAAATAAATAAAGGAAGAAACAAATTCACTTAAATACCAATTTTATTTACAGTATTGTCGTATATTGAAATTTTCAAGGGTATGATATTTTTGAAAGAACTTGCAAGATGTAACCCTGATTTTCTTTCACGTTTCACAAAAATAGGTGGTTTCTCTTTTCATCCTGATGTTTTTCTATTTGAGTAAACTGCACAGTCTTTGTGTTTTCCTTCGGAATGTACCAAGATGAAATGAGGCTTTCCATCTAAGCGATCGTGTTTATCAAGTGTTCCAGGCCTCCCCAATTTCATATTTCGTGCACGACAATCACGAGTAAGCATTGACAAAAGCTTTTCGCGAAATTTTTTCTGGGCTATAGGATTTGTTCCTTGGTTTTTTGTTTTTTTTCTTTGTATAAAATATACGCATTTACTATGGAGATTTCTAATCCCGAAAAAAAATATTTCCTCCACCACTTGAGTGCTCGACGGAAAAAACAGTAAGATGTCGCGTATTGGTGCGCCATATCGACACCACCCATATTTTTATTATAATCTATGGTCACATTCGGTTTTTTTATTTCTCTTCGATTACCTGAATGTCTAACACTTCTAGTGACATTGCGAGAGCGTTGATAACGTATAATATGTGCGCGACATCTATTTATTTAGACATGAAAAAATGTCGAGTGGGACTCGACAAAGGAGCTCCTGAGATAAAAAGTGACGTCGAGTGACGCTCGACATAGGAGTGCAAAGGGTTAAGGGGTTATGCCTACTTGGGATCGGCGAAAAAACATGATTTTCAAGATTTTCTTTTTGCCGTTTTAGTGAGTACTAATTAAAATTCGCAAAATACTACCAACAAGTACGTATTTCGTGGTACCTGTATACATTTTTTTATATGAAAATATTAAAAAATGGAGGAAATATAGCTCTTCTCCAAGAGCTTTCGTTTATTTTCATCACTTGCGGTGACCACGATTTCTCAAAAACTACTTCACCGATCGGACTCTGATTTTATATACTTATTTGTCATTACAATAGGCAGGGCCTGAACGAAGGATTCGGAAACATTTTAATTTTTACAAGAATGACAACACTTTTACGAAAAAATCCTTCTTTAGAGGTGAACTGACTTTCGTTTTTATGTTGTAACTTTTTTTTTATTACCGAAATAAAAAATCCTTCGTTCAGGCCCTGCCTATTGAAATTACAAATAAGTATATAAAATTAGAGTCCGATCAAAAGAAAAACGAAAATTTTGGAAAATTGACGATTTATTTTTCAACATAGTCTGTTTTAAAAAACACTTGATCCAGCGATGATAATCGCGTTTAAAGTTTCAAGCTCTTTACTAATCATACATAGTAGCGCTCCAGATAAACGCTTATCATTTTTGAACGTGTGCTCCGATTCTTATGTACTTTTGAGGGAATATTCTTAAAATGATGTACATTAAGAAAATGCAATACAAAAAAGTCGATTTTTTTCACCAACCCAAGTAGGTACAACCCCTTAATGATTACTGGGTTAAAAGCCTTTCCTTTCGCTTTACGTTTTCCGGATTTTTATTTAATAACCGGTACGGGCGAAATTTCGTGGCGATAAAGTGAAGTGAATTATACAGCGGGCGTAATTAAAGGACTTTGTTTTACGCGAATTAACGTTCTCTACCGAAGTATGCACATGTGGGTAACTACCGCGCGCTTTGTTTAATTGTCATATCTACGTTAATGATGTGGCACTGTTCGAATACTTCATATCTCTATTGCCGTGGCTTTAAATCCGCATTGTTGTCGCGCGTAACGAATTGCGTTGTAAAGTAATTGCGCGTAGCGGTTGATGTTGAGAATTTTACGCCGGTTAAGGTTGAATGTGCTTTATTGTATTCCTTGGACACGCCAGGAGTGCTATTGTATCGTTAGGTGCCTCTTCCAAGAGATAATAAACTTCTGCGTAAATTATTTTTTTACTCAAATTATTTCGTATTAATTACAAATTTGTACTAAAATTATTTTGTATTATTAAGTATAGAAATGTACCAAAATTATTTTGTATTTAGTACAAAAATAGTTTCGTTAAAATTCTGTTCCTTGAATACCCTATGAGTAGTAGATTATCGTTAATCTTCCATTCTTCCGGAATCTATCCATTTTCAAATTAAATTGTTTTTATGCGTAAAGTACCAAAACCAAAGTATAGTGCAAATATAATTGAATTATTTTTCTACTTAAAGTGCAAAACTAAAGCACAGTGCAGAGATAATTTAATCAGAAGATGCGTATCTTCTGGAGCAAGCCCCTAACGATAACATAGTATTCCTGAGGTGGAAACTTGAGCGTCCCGAAACACGTAGAGCGTCAAGGAACGAAATGAAGCATATTCAATCGTAATAAGTATAAAATGTTGAACAGTAACCAACGTTATACAGATAAAATTATGAATAGCATTGAAAGTAGCAGTATAATATAATAGCAATATAATGGTATCGAAACGCAGTATTTGTACAATAATATTGCTATATGGTATTAATATAACAGCATTGATAAAATGATCAATACCAACCTTATGATTCGACGCAAAAATGTTTGCAAAACGTGGCACCGAGACTTGACAGTGCAATCCTCTTTGAACTCGGCATACGTGTTGGAAATATTCGTTTTTGCCTATTCCAATCGTAATAAGTATAAAATGTTGAACAGTAACCAACGTTATACAGATAAAATTATGAATAGCATTGAAAGTAGCAGTATAATATAATAGCAATATAATAGTATTGAAACGCAGTATTTGTACAATAATATTGCTATATGGTATTAATATAACTGCATTGACAAAATTATCAATACCAACCGTATGATTCGACGCAAAAACGTTTGCAAAACGTTGCACCGAGACTTGACAGTGCAATCCTCTTTGAACTCGGCATACGTGTTGGAAATATTCGTTTTTGCCTATTCCAATCGTAATAAGTATAAAATGTTGAACAGTAACCAACGTTATACAGATAAAATTATGAATAGCATTGAAAGTAGCAGTATAATATAATAGCAATATAATAGTATTGAAACGCAGTATTTGTACAATAATATTGCTATATGGTATTAATATAACAGCATTGACAAAATGATCAATACCAACCTTATGATTCGACGCTAAAACGTTTGCAAAACGTTGCACCGAGACTTGACAGTGCAGTCCTCTTTGAACTCGGCATACGTGTTGGAAATATTCGTTTTTGCCTATTCCAACTCGATCGTTAAGTGCATCACGTGAACTCGTTCTTTGACATCGCCCGTAATGATTACAGCGTTAATTAACTTCACACGATACATTTTCAAAAATTATCGCTCATAAGGTGATCAGCGTGTTCTCATCGGTTTGACGCCTGCTCATTTGCAAAGAGTAACGGAGCTGTAAATTATACCTTTCATAGGTTTTTTATAACACTCCTGACTCATGAATTTGCAAGTTCTTCGAAGACCTCGTTTCGTCGACGTAACAACCGTACACGCTCCGTTTTCGCACATGTTTAATATAACACGTCGTTATTCACGCGCTGAATTGTTTTCGCTCAACAATGCAACGAAAATATGAATATACACGGCGGTCGATAGAGGCGGGTATACAGATTCGAAGATTTGCGGAAGGTAGCGACGTATTTACAAGCGAACAAATAATCATTATTTCAGATACAATGGCGTGCGCTTTAAGGATTGGTACTGCTTTGTGTTGTGCTTAGTTTTTCCTTTGTCACGCAACGTCGACGCCGAATTTGAAATGAGCTTCTGCTGATTCGCAGAGCGTGCCGGGAAATAAATTTAATAAAGAGCCATGAAAAGTGAAAGAACAGGCAAGGGGCGAGTGCGAAGCGTCTGCCGTTTGATTCCTGATTCGTGGGGTGCGAAAAGTTGTAAACAGGCTGAATACGAACCGATTGCCGTGAATGATATTTTGTGTTGCGCACAAGAGTGTCGAACAAATGAAATCCTGACGGATTGGATACATATTCAATAATGCAACCTTGCGTGAATTTCTTTTTTAATCGTTTAACGTACTGACACACGTTTACAATGTCCATCGGGTGGATTAGTGAGGTTCATTGTCCACGTAAAACCGCACGTAAACGATACGCTGTTGGCCATTTAGTATAAAAACGGCGAGTCTAGGTGATTCATAAAATAATCACATTTCAATCAAATTACCGGCGTAAAATCTGCATTTTAATACGCGGCTGTTTGTACAACGTTCTAATTAAAAGCTTTACTGCGCCAACAACCCCTGTAAGTCTTGAAACAACAGACAACCATTTTTGCGGCGTTCTTTAACATTTACTTTCATCAAGTCTTCGTCATGGTGTAAGTGTACACAGTTTTGCAGCTAACACGTATTTTCCGTAGCAACTGTTAAGACTTTCATAATAATTTGTATTTATACGACAACCACATAATTGAAAAACCGTTTCATACAGATATTAATAATTTATTTATAACAATTGTTATATTGCATGTTATAATTAATTTATGGGGGTGTGCACCAGAATATACAAGTATACGTTTTATACAGGTATAGGTACAGAATAGGATGTACACCAGGCTTGATATTTTTATGAACACCCACGTGGTTTAATGGACATATATACACCTTTTCCATGTAGACATATCTATCGGACAAGAACATCAGATTTAGCATTTGTATGAATATAAAAACCACGTAATTGAATGCACGTGGATACATACGCTTTATATAGATATATCTATATATCTATATAGATATATCTATATACACCTTTTTCATGTAGACATATCTATTGGACATGAACACCAGATTTAGCATTTGTATGAATACAACAACCATGTAATTGAATACACGTGGATACATACGCTTTATACAGATATATCTATCGTATATGGCGAACACCAGGTTTGATACTTGTACGATCCCATAACCACGTAATTGTATACACACATATGTGCCCGTTTCAAACAGAGATATCTACCGAACAGTGCGAACCTCAGGATCGAAACGTAGAATTTTCCCATGCATTCACGGGCTTAACGGTATTGTTACGCTCACGACGGAAACTTTCTATTTCGAAACAACACAACGGTTCAAAGCGTTGATAGACCGAAGTGGACTGTGGTCCTTGTGGCGAACTCGTTGGCAAGTTGGCAGATAGGACACATCCTCCACTTGACGAACAATGGGAGAGAATCCTTTGTGTTAAAAAGACTGCAGCCACCCACTGAGCTAAACCGTCCAGCCTCGCGGTTTTCTGCCACTAGCGATACTTGTTGAGTGCTTCAGCCAGCGACGTTTCGACGAATATGTAAAACGTCTAATGTTACCGAAAGGCAAGTTCTTTCGAAGCCGTTTGTTTATGTGCTAAGAGTGCAAGGGATGCAATTATTGAAGGAAAATGCTGAAACGCAATGCCGCTGTGTGCTTGATTGTCGCAGTTGACAATGCATGATGCGGCGGAACGTAAAATTTTTTCAAGGTGTTAGATGCAGAACTATTTTATTTCTATGTTTATCTTTTTTCCTACATTTTATCATTCCACTCGCTTTTGTGCTCTCTCAATTCCTCAAAATATCATGCAGCCATTATGACGATTACACATAATCACTCGGCATACTACTATAACTACTTTTTTCAGATTGCCTGTTATAATTAGATATGTATGCATATTTATAGTAGACAATTTCCACACTTTCCGTTTATTCGCTTCTTGTTCCCAGTATCCATCACTTATTCTCTTTTGTGCTATCTCAGTCCCTTGCAATATCATGCAGCCATTGTGACAGGCGTCTCCACGTAATCGTTCAGCACACTACTTCTTCATTACATTCAGTTTCAGAACTTCCGCAAAAGAACGACACGTCGAAGCGAAGAAACGGAAAGTGTTAAATGAAGCCATTAAATCGTGCCGGGCAGTCGTTTAAATTTTTCACGAACTTTGCAAATTAATTGACTCCTATTTCGCCACCTTTTGACGTCTCGGCTGCGGACGATGACTTATCCGACTAATTAAACGTTTCTTGTATAATTAATTAACACCGCCGACGTCCCGGTAGCTTCATGCACTGCGATTCTACGCCGGTCGTACCGCGAGGAAATATTCGATTTTATCGTTCACCCGGTCGCCCACCCGTAGACCTTTTTCTGATCCAATTTCCGCCAATCGGCGGGCACGGAATAATGGACACGCTCCGCCAATAATTGCGCCTCTTTAGCTTCTTCATTCGTCCCGCCGGCAAATTGATAATTTAATCGATCGCATGCTCGTCGCTGTCAATATACCGATGTACAAAATCGCAAGGGTTGAGAGCTTGTCCAGTGTCGATAGCGACGTATTGTTCGGGCACAATCGGTTTCTCGGCGTATATCTCATATTTATAACACACACGTGTACGTAAATGTATCTGTACGTTTCGATCCAGGCGTCGATCCTCAGCAGCGTAATTGATTGACAAAATACTTTCTAAATTTTAAATGAACTAAATTTAATTTTAAACACTAAATTTTAAATGAACTAAATTTAATTTTGAAAACGAAATTTATAATAAACTAAATTTAATTTTAATTTTAACCGTTTGAATACGGGAGCATTTTTTTATGCATTTGCTAAAAGTCCGGGATGAAATGCGTAGTATTTTTTTTGGGAAACAATGAAAATGGTTATAATTAACATTAATTGTTATGTAACAAGTAATTATGATAAAAAAAAATTTTATTTTCACTTATTACAAAAATGTTTTGCTGCACAAATTCCATGAATTCCTTTTTTACATATAGCGCAAATTAGGTTGGATCGTTTAATTTCATTACCATTTTTATTACTGCATACATCACACTGTCGCAAATTTCGCGCAGGCAATTTTTCTAAAGAAAACCTTTTACTTATTGGTGATGTTTCTGTGGCAATTTTGCTTGCTAACCATTCCTCCTCTATAGTGTCAATAATGTTCGAAGTAAATTGCAGTCTATTTAATTCTTATATTGTTAAAAGCCACAACTGAGTTAAATGAATAAAAACTGCTACTGATATTACTGCAACTGCTCTCAATAATTGCGTAAAGTATACTACCAACAGCAGCGTCTTCGCATTCTTGGTACAAAACAAGAGAAGCGCTATCGCGCTGCGCTGTATTTCTGGCATATGACAAGTGAAGCGCGATAGCGCTTCCCCGGACTCAAACGGTTAAAACTAAATTTTAAATAAATGGTTATCCATTTTCTTCAATACATACTTTAGAAAGACATTTTTTCTAATTTACCTTCCAACCATAATACTTTTCAGTCTTTTTGAAATACAACAATACCGTCCAACGGACTATAATAATTATTGCCGACATACGGCGAATAAGTGCGGCCTGGTCACAAATGATAAATCTGAAATCGGTTATGCCGTAAATCTGTAATTAGCACATTTTGCCGCCAGCGAACGGACTCGTGAGAATGCCAAGTTGTGAATGTTCACGAAGACTTAGCGTCCGGGCGTATTCATGAATCTGTGGAAGCAAGCGGCAATCGAGCGACTTATTCGTTGAATGCGGAAAGAGCGCGCTGGTCATGTGCAGCGGTGGTGAAAAGTGCAGGGACGAAAGAGGCTGAGAACATAGCTGCGATTTTAACATGCACTTGCCCGGCTTTCGGCGAACCACTTGAATATTTATAGGGACTTGAGCTGTGTTCCTCGAGAACGAGCCACCTAAAATATCAGCGACTTCTTTGCGTAACAAGCATAACGAATTGCCGGTGCTTCTGAATCGTAAAGACCACTTTCATCCTTTCGAGATGGGAAGCTCGAGGCGGATTGTTCGATGGGCTGAGTCGCGGCGGGGCAATTAAGAACTTTTAAACTGCAATTCTTAATTTCGTGCACGGTGTAATCGAAACAAATAATGAAAATATTCGACATGACAATAGCGTGTCTGTAATCGGACCGGACATTTGGCGCATCAATTGAGTTCGTGAAGCGGAAAGTATTGGATTTATTTGAAATATTAAATGTTTAGCGTCGTTTGAGTGCTTTGTTTTAAAATATAATCCGAAAGTGGAGTTAAACGCTTCGGCGGGTGAACGATTCAATTGTCGTTATATGTTGCCGCATCCCTGCGCAACAGGTCGCATCAATAAGATTAATTATCGAGCCGAAATTTAATTATTCTCTAAGTAGATACGTAATGTGATAAAATGGTGTTATTAATTATGCTAACCGATGCTAATTTAAAAAAGTTTAATCCCTGTCAAACGATTAAACTTTTCGTACGAATTTTTTCTTTTTTACGTTTGGACAAAAATTTGGTCTTTTGATAACAGTACACATCCAGTGTCGAAACTTTAAGTCCTTAAGTAAAATAATTTAAACCCACCAATTGACCGTATACGCCAATTAAATTCACGCCGTCAAGATACGCAGTTCAATGATTTCACGTGTAGAAAGTTAGTTTACTAGTTTTATTCCGGAAAACAGCAACGCGCAGTGATTTTCCGCAAATAAGAACCTTCCGCATGCTTTTGCGTGAACAAAGGGGGTTGGGATCGTCTTTTCTGCGATCTTCGAGTGCATAGTCCTACGATAGGAAAACTACTACTCGTCGACAAGTGAGCCGTGAAATTGAGGATTTCTGCGCTGCTGTACCAGCAGAAACCTCCTCGTATGGTATTCCTTCGTGGTTCGCCCGCGGTTCATCTTTGTCATCCAGTCTTTGAATCTCCGACGTTGGAATCCCGGTCGAAACTGGTTGAACATGTTTCACGGAGAGTATCGAATCCCGGCGTGTACATATTGTATGCAGTTACATTTTCGACGAAACGTGATGACATTATACGCTTTGGTACTGTCATGCGCGTGTACCACACTAATTGAGTTCGATAGTGTTGCAAAATTATATTAGCCTAAACGGTCAATTAATATTTTAATAATGATATTATATTTCCTCTTGTTAATACGATTTTTATTATTGAAAATGGAAATAATTGATATAATGACTGTGAATCGTTTTGTATATATATCCGGTATTAAGATTGTCGATGCAATATAATATTTCTGGTAATGAATGAAACAATTCCGATAAATTATGTTAATTTTTAATCAATCAGAATTTCGAAATTAAACTGAGCTGAGATTAATTCTACAATTGTTCCTTTAGTTGTTATAGTTTTATTAATACGTAATATTATTCATATATAACTTTCATTATATCAAGATCTTTCCGGTCTCCTTGTGCCACATGTCACTTTCACTCATTTTTACCGAAATTATCAAAGACACCGACTGCTTCGAAACATGTGGAGATGTTCAATTAGAAGTTCTCCATCGATTTCCGTTTTCAACTAAAAAAGTAGTCCTCGTAGTCTCCACAACTCCCAGCACAAAAACCGCAAAAGACGTCCACCGTCTTAACTATGCGGCCATTATCCGTCCCACGATCCTACGGCTGGAAATTGCAGGAACGCGCACCTAACATAATTTCGCGTCCAATTAATCATCCTTTCAATGCAGCCAATAGTTTCATCGAAGCGCATCGTACTCGGCGTTCCCACCGACGCCATTGAAACGTGTAATAATGCGGAACAACTGCTCCCGTGAAAATTACACGCGACGAAGGAGGGCTGTTGGCAAAGACGGAAGCGGAGAAGCGACTGCTAGGATTCAGGAAATAGTACATATATACCAGAATGCCTTGCGGTCGAAGGTACCGTGGCAGTCGTTTACGCCGGGATAATCTGTGCGACCCGAGCTTCACAATTATTGAGACGACCCCACCAATAAACAGATGACCCAGGAATACATTGTTTCCGGATCTATCCTGCCAAATCGTTCCACTCTCAAGAATTTTCCAATCATCGTACATCGCTGATTACCCTGCCACGTATGAAATAAAAAATAATTCACCAACAAGATACCGGGTGTTTTTACTTTAACATGCACGGCGTCAAAGTGTTTTAGGATTGCAAAGTCTGTAGGGTGGATGGGTAGCGCGATGAAGGTACAGCCGGCAGTGTTACTAATTAACGAATATATATTGTTTAAAACACACACACACAAAAGGGTTCACACGGATTAAAGAAATACAAAGAAGCTTATAATAAACTTTAGCCTAGTCGAGGCTCTGAGGCACTATAAAGAGCCAAGCACAGAGGTAAAGAAAGATTAATAGCGAAAGGGTCGCGTGTCGTAGCAAGACGACTGTACAGTAAGAGAGCTGCTGGAAGACTGCGGAATAAGTTTGTTGCTGGGGAAGTAAATAAGATGAACGGCCGATGGCGTGATCCGCGTTTCATTTGTTTATAAGAAGAAAAGAGCGGGAGCTTAAGGCGCAAATACTAAACACTGGGACATTTTGAGATTGCAAAAATCTGAACAGCCCGCTATCTGCGGAGAACAGCTCAGATCGACTTGACTTTTCAGCATTTGAAACGTAAGTTCTTTTGTTGCCGTTCCAACGTGTTACAACTTTCGCTACACACGTACACCATGGTGTGATTGCGTGTCGCGGCCAAACGAGCACCATTGCTCTTGCGAGGGATGAATGGTTCAGGGACGGAATCTGTTAGACCGTAGACGCACATCTGCAGGAACCGTGGAGCCACCGTCGGCGGAACTATGTCTACGAACTTGCCGTTGCTGTCCGGCTAACTATTCATCGAATGACGTGAGCACTGTTTGCTGATATACCGTGGCACAACTGCTGACTCTGAATCGCCCCGGCGACGAAACTGGATTATAGACCAAGTTTCGGGCGAGGGCCCCTTTGCTTCCCTTTCGCCCGCGGACCCGCTAACTTCTTACCTCGCGCGACGTTTTGCCCCGTACGTGCGACGAGAAAGTTCAGTGCACAATCGCGCTGACCCATCCATAATCCTGTTTTCGGAATGCGCTTGTAATCCGTCGATGCGTAGAATGACGTGGCGGCTGTTCGCTAGGGATCTCTTCACAATGAAAGACGTACATGTATGGTGTCGAAAGTTTTCATACTGCAGCACATGCGCTGCTTCAGTAAACTGATGTAACGTAGAATTTACCGTTTCATGTAACAGAATTGGCAATGAAAAACGTATATATAGATTCACTAAACTTTCCTTACTATACCACATTTGCTGTTTTAGTAAACTGATGCAACGTAGAATTGGTCGTTTTATGTAACAGTTTTCATAGCGAAAAACTTATATGTGTGATGTCGAAATTTTTCGTACTGTAGCACATGCGCTGCTTCAGTAAACTGATGTAACGTAGAATTTACCGTTTCATGTAACAGAATTGCCAATGAAAAACGTATATATAGATGCACTAAACTTTCCTTACTATACCACATTTGCTGTTTTAGTAAATTGATGCAACGTAGAATTGGTCGTTTTATGTAACAGCTTTCACAGTGAAAAACGTATATGGTGATGGCGAAACTTTTCGTACTGTAGCACATGCGCTGCTTCAGTAAACTGATGTAACGTAGAATTTACCGTTTCATGTAACAGAATTGCCAATGAAAAACGTATATATAGACGCACTAAACTTTCCGCACTATACCACATTTGCTGTTTTAGTAAACCGATGCAACGTAGAATTGATCGTTTTATGTAACAGTTTTCACAGCGAAAAACTTATATGTATGATGTCGAAATTTTTCGTACAGTAGCACATGCGCTGCTTCAGTAAACTGATGTAACGTAGAATTTACCGTTTCATGTAACAGAATTGCCAATGAAAAACGTGTATATAGATGCACTAAACTTTCCTTACTATACACATTTGCTGTTTTAGTAAACTGATGCAACGTAGAATTGGTCGTTTTATGTAACAGCTTTCACAGCGAAAAACGTATATGTGTGATGTCGAAAGTTTTCATACTGTAGCACATGCGCTGCTTCAGTAAACTGATGTAACGTAGAATTTACCGTTTCATGTAACAGAATTGCCAATGAAAAACGTGTATATAGATGCACTAAACTTTCCTTACTATACCACATTTGCTGTTTTAGTAAACTGATGCAACGTAGAATTGGTCGTTTTATGTAACAGTTTTCATAGCGAAAAACTTATATGTGTGATGTCGAAATTTTTCGTACTGTAGCACATGCGCTGCTTCAGTAAACTGATGTAACGTAGAATTTACCGTTTCATGTAACAGAATTGCCAATGAAAAACGTGTATATAGATGCACTAAACTTTCCTTACTATACCACATTTGCTGTTTTAGTAAATTGATGCAACGTAGAATTGGTCGTTTTATGTAACAGCTTTCACAGTGAAAAACGTATATGTGTGATGTCGAAACTTTTCGTACTGTAGCACATGCGCTGCTTCAGTAAACTGATGTAACGTAGAATTTACCGTTTCATGTAACAGAATTGCCAATGAAAAACGTATATATAGACGCACTAAACTTTCCTTACTATACCACATTTGCTGTTTTAGTAAACTGATGCAACGTAGAATTGGTCGTTTTATGTAACAGTTTTCACAGCGAAAAACTTATATGTGTGATGTCGAAATTTTTCGTACTGTAGCACATGCGCTGCTTCAGTAAACTGATGTAACGTAGAATTTACCGTTTCATGTAACAGAATTGCCAATGAAAAACGTGTATATAGATGCACTAAACTTTCCTTACTATACCATATTTGCTGTTTTAGTAAACTGATGCAACGTAGAATTGGTCGTTTTATGTAACAGTTTTCACAGCGAAAAACTTATATGTGTGATGTCGAAATTTTTCGTACTGTAGCACATGCGCTGCTTCAGTAAACTGATGTAACGTACAATTTACCGTTTCATGTAACAGAATTGCCAATGAAAAACGTGTACATAGATGCACTAAACTTTCCTTACTATACCACATTTGCTGTTTTAGTAAACCGATGCAACGTAGAATTGGTCGTTTTATGTAATAGCTTTCATAGCGGAAAACATATATGTGTGATATCGAAACTTTTCGTACAGTAGCACACGCGCTGCTTCAGTAAACTGATGTAACGTAGAATTTACCGTTTCATGTAACAGAATTGCCAATGAAAAACGTGTATATAGATGCACTAAAGTTTCCTTACTATACCACATTTGCTGTTTTAGTAAACTGATGCAACGTAGAATTGGTCGTTTTATGTAACAGCTTTCACAGTGAAAAACGTATATGTGTGATGTCGAAACTTTTCGTACTGTAGCACATGCGCTGCTTCAGTAAACTGATGTAACGTAGAATTTACCGTTCCATGTAACAGAATTGCCAATGAAAAACGTGTATATAGATGCACTAAACTTTCCTTACTATACCACATTTGCTGTTTTAGTAAACTGATGCAACGTAGAATTGGTCGTTTTATGTAACAGTTTTTACAGCGAAAAACGTATATGTATGATGTCGAAACTTTTCATACAGTAGCACATGCGCTGCTTCAGTAAACTGATGTAACGTAGAATTTACCGTTTCATGTAACAGAATTGCCAATGAAAAACGTATATATAGATGCACTAAACTTTCCTTACTATACCACATTTGCTGTTTTAGTAAACTGATGCAACGTAGAATTGGTCGTTTTATGTAACAGCTTTCACAGCGAAAAACGCATATGTATGATGTCGGAACTTTTCGTACTGTAGCACATGCGCTGCTTCAGTAAACTGATGTAACGTAGAATTTACCGTTTCATGTAACAGAATTGCCAATGAAAAACGTGTATATAGATGCACTAAACTTTCCTTACTATACCACATTTGCTGTTTTAGTAAACTGATGCAACGTAGAATTGGTCGTTTTATGTAACAGCTTTCACAGTGAAAAACGTATATGTGTGATGTCGAAACTTTTCGTACTGTAGCACATGCGCTGCTTTAGTAAACTGATGTAACGTAGAATTTACCGTTTCATGTAACGGAATTGCCAATGAAAAACGTGTATATAGACGCACTAAACTTTCCTTACTATACCACATTTGCTGTTTTAGTAAACTGATGCAACGTAGAATTGGTCGTTTTATGTAACAGTTTTCACAGCGAAAAACGTATATGTATGATGTCGAAACTTTTCGTACAGTAGCACATGCGCTGCTTCAGTAAACTGATGTAACGTAGAATTTACCGTTTCATGTAACAGAATTGCCAATGAAAAACGGGTATATAGATGCACTAAACTTTCCTTACTATACCACATTTGCTGTTTTAGTAAACTGATGCAACGTAGAATTGGTCGTTTTATGTAACAGCTTTCACAGTGAAAAACGTATATGTGTGATGTCGAAATTTTTCGTACTGTAGCACATGCGCTGCTTCAGTAAACTGATGTAACGTAGAATTTACCGTTTCATGTAACGGAATTGCCAATGAAAAACGTATATATAAACGTACTAAACTTTCCTTACTATACCACATTTGCTGTTTTAGTAAACTGATGCAACGTAGAATTGGTCGTTTTATGTAACAGCTTTCACAGTGAAAAACGTATATGTATGATGTCGGAGCTTTTCGTACTGTAGCACGTGCGCTGCTTCAGTAAACTGATGTAACGTAGAATTTACCGTTTCATGTAACAGAATTGCCAATGAAAAACGTGTATATAAATGCACTAAACTTTCCTTACTATACCACATTTGCTGTTTTAGTAAACCGATGCAACGTAGAATTGGTTGTTTTATGTAACAGCTTTCACAGCGAAAAACGCATATGTATGATGTCGGAACTTTTCGTACTGTAGCACATGCGCTGCTTCAGTAAACTGATGTAACGTAGAATTTACCGTTTCATGTAACAGAATTGTCAATGAAAAACGTGTATATAGATGCACTAAACTTTCCTTACTATACCATATTTGCTGTTTTAGTAAACTGATGCAACGTAGAATTGGTCGTTTTATGTAACAGCTTTCACAGCGGAAATCGTATATGTATGGTGTCGAAAGTTTTCATACTGTAGCACATGCGCTGCTTCAGTAAACTGATGTAACGTAGAATTTACCGTTTCATGTAACAGAATTGCCAATGAAAAACGTGTATATAGATGCACTAAACTTTCCTTACTATACCACATTTGCTGTTTTAGTAAACTGATGCAACGTAGAATTGGTTGTTTTATGCAACAGTTTTCACAGCGGAAATCGTATATGTATGGTGTCGAAACTTTTCGTACAGTAGCACATGCGCTGCTTCAGTAAACTAATGTAACGTAGAATTTACCGTTTCATGTAACAGAATTGCCAATGAAAACCGTGTATATAGACGCACTAAACTTTCCTTACTATACCACATTTGCTGTTTTAGTAAACTGATGCAACGTAGAATTGGTCGTTTTATGTAACCGTTTTTACAGCGAAAAACGTATATGTATGATGTCGAAACTTTTCGTACAGTAGCACATGCGCTGCTTTAGTAAAGTGATGTAACATAGAATTGATTGTTTCATGTAACAGCTTTGAGAATGAAAGACGTATATATACGCCCTCTAAACTTTTTCTTACTATAGCACATTTTTCAGCATTCACGTTTTAGTACAATATTTTCAGTATTTCCATTTGTTTTTCCTACATACATACATATACAGGAAAATAAATTAAAAGACTGAAAACGGTTTGCATCCGGATGATCGCGGTGTCTGAATTCAGGCAGTTGCCGACCTTTCGCAGACGAAAGATCTTCAGCAGTCTGCGTCAAGATGCATTTCGACGGGCCGGTCACTCGGAAGCCAACCGTCTCATAATCCCGACCGCGAAAGTCTTAACCCTTTGAGTGCTATGGACGCATATATGCGTCCGCCGAAATCTGCCGGTATCGACTATGGGCGCATATATGCGTCCCCAATCGTTTCGATTTCGGACCTACTGTAGCCACAATTATAAATCTATGAGATGAATACAGATACGTTTTTTATCAAATGATTTTCTTGCATTATTTAATTTGGCGTAAATACAGAATTATCAATAAAACTTATTTGCGCCGTAAATAATCGATCAGTAGAGTTCACACTAGCGAAAAGTGTTTCGTCCTTAGCGAGCGCTTTGACCAAAAGTATTCAGCCCTCAAAGGGTTAAACATAAAATAAAACGACTATTTGCATCTTCATACGCGCCCTCGCGCATAATTTAGGGCCGTTTGGCGATCGTCACAATTCACCGCTCTCTCCCAAGATCTTCTCTTTGCACGGCAACACACCGAACATCTGATAAGCCGTACTCCAGCAACCCCCGAAAAAACGCCCATCTCCATATTCCGCTTCGCCATTCGTCCGTCGTCCGGGCCATCGAAATTAACCGTCGCGTCACGAGCGTCCGCGACGGAACGTGCGCGCGAGAATTTCATAGAAGTCGCGCGTCATCGGGCATTTGAGCGAATGGCGCGCGTCGGAAAATATTCGGAATGGACGGGCATCGAAATTCCAATAGTCGCGCGAGCGGGATCGTTCCGACAACGACTACGGCGATTGCGAGGACGGAACGGCAAATGACACGGACGGTCAGGGAGCTCGACGTTCCGGACCAGACAATAAGACAATGCGCGCGTACTGTCGTACACGTCCGGCGACGTTACCGGTTTACTGACGTCGTTCATCCTTACATTTTCGCCGCTGCGCGCGCGTTAACGCGATGGGGACGTGGAAAGGATTGAGGATGCGGGGCTGTCGTGGTAGCGGCGACGACCTCCAGACAAGAGCGTCGCGTTCCGGGCCGTGCGAGGCTCTTTGTTTCGTTAATCTTGCCCGTGGCTCCTAGATAAAGCCCGGGCGCCAGCTAGTTCTAAACTACTCCGTTGCTTAGGGTTGTTATGTCAAACTGTTGCGACAAGAGACGAGCTATACGCCCGGCTAAGGCACATAAGCCTAGGGCGGTTCTTACGCCCAAGGCGACCTATTCAAAGTTCGCACGCCGTTGGTAAACGAGCGCGCGCCAATCATTAGTGGCCAACGCGCGGTACGACGTTGGCAGACGTGGCGTGGCGACGGACACTTTTCGACACAGCGCGGAAGGCTTTCGGCAGTTTGACGAGGCGGTGACGGGTTTATGCGACGCGGGCGATAAGGAATGCGGTTGGGAAGGGTGGGCGTTTGGTTTTTACTGGTTAATGAATGGGATTGAGGGGAGTGTGCGTTCGTGCGGTTGGAGGCATTATTTTGCCAATTTAAGGAATGTGTGTGAGGAGAATGTGCCTTCCTGCGGTTGAGAGATATTTTGGTAGTTTAATGAGCGTGTGTGAGTGTTTCCGTCTCAGTGTTTCGCACCATGCATTAATTTCGCCGTAATGCCCGCATTCGCAGACATCACTTCCAGATATCTTAACACTTCTCCTTAACGTATCACTATTTCGCACACGTCACTTCTGTTCCACGCTAAGGATACTCTTATCACTCGCACTCGATTACATCTCAGAATTTAAATCGACCCGCTGAATGCAGGTTTCATTAGGAGGTAATGTTTTACATTGCCCCTGAAATACCACACTTTCTAATCTACTTCTCAATATCTCAACGTTTTTTTCTTTCTGTCTACCTGCTTCACAACTAAGAAAGCTCTTATCACTCGCGCCCGATTACATCTCGGAACTTAAATCGATCCGCTGGATGCAGGTTTCATCAGGAGGCAACGTTTTTACATTGCACCTGAAACCCCACACTTACTAATCCACTTCCCAATATCTCAACATTTTTTACTTCCTGTCTACCTGTTTCACAACCTACTTTAGTTTCGCACACATTGCTTCGGTTCGACAGTAAGAATGCTCTTTTCACTTGCGCCCGATTACATCCCGGAACTTAAATCAACCCGCTGAATGCAGGTTTCATCAGGAGGCAACGTTTTACATTGCACCTGAAACCCCACACCTACTAATCCCCTTCCCAATATCTCAACATTTTTTTCTTCCTGTCTACCTGTTTCACAACCTACCTTAGTTTCGCACACATCGCTCCGGTTCCACACTAAGAATGCTCTTTTCACTCGCGCCCGATTACATCTCGGAACTTAAATCGACCCGCTGAATGCAGGTTTCATCAGGAGGCAACGTTTTACATTGCACCTGAAATACCACACTTACTAATCCACTTCCGAATATCTCAACACTTTTTACTTTCTGTCTACCTGTTTCACAACCTACCTTAATTTCGCACACATCGCTTCGGTTCCACACTAAGAATGCTCTTCTCACTCGCACTCGATTACATCTCGGAACTTAAATCGACCCGCTGAATGCAGGTTTCATCAGGAGGCAACGTTTTACATTGCACCTGAAACCTCACACCTACTAATCCCCTTCCCAATATCTCAACATTTTTTTCTTCCTGTCTACCTGTTTCACAACCTACCTTAGTTTCGCACACATCGCTCCGGTTCCACACTAAGAATGCTCTTTTCACTCGCGCCCGATTACATCTCGGAACTTAAATCGATCCGCTGGATGCAGGTTTCATCAGGAGACAACGTTTTACGTTGCACCTGAAACCCCACACGTACTAATCCACTTCCCAATATCTCAAGATTTTTTACTTCCTGTCTACCTGTTTCACAACCTACTTTAGTTTCGCACACATCGCTTCGGTTCGATACTAAGAATGCTCTTTTCACTCGCGCCCGATTACATCCCGGAACTTAAATCGACCCGCTGAATGCAGGTTTCATCAGGAGGCAACGTTTTACATTGCACCTGAAACCTCACACCTACTAATCCCCTTCCCAATATCTCAACATTTTTTACTTCCTGTCTACCTGTTTCACAATCTACCTTAGTTTCGCACACATCGCTCCGGTTCCACACTAAGAATGCTCTTTTCACTCGCGCCCGATTACATCTCGGAACTTAAATCGACCCGCGGGCGGCATACTTCGACGGGCCGTAGGATGATCGTAATTTACCTTCCGAGGGAAACATCTCGATAAAACTGCCCGGCGGAAACTTCATAGTGCTTTTGCATGCTATAAGAGCCCTTTAATGGCCGCTAAGGGGGGCTTATTGAAAGAAAGTTACCTCGTTTAAATCCAATCTCTTCACCCTCCGGCATTCATCGCGCATGCATGAACCAGCTGAAATGCATCGACGATCGCGACGACGTTCCGTCGAGCGTGGCGCGCCGAGAGTCTGCGACGAGAAAAGCCGGCGGCGGCGTTAAGCACTCGGCAGAAAATGGCCGCGTTTCAATCAGCCGCGAAGTGTCGGGTCGCCGAGAAGTGACCCTGCGCGCGACTTCGAGTGGCTGCCGCTTTTTAAGCGTCCACGAAGGAGAAGGCTTTGGCCGCAGGACGCGGCGCCGAACGACTTGGGAGCCCGATTGTCTCGCGATCGATGCTCCTGCCGCTCGAACGAACGCTGCGAACTTCGGCGAACGCAGCTGCGTTCTTACGCTCTCAATGGGGATCCACGGACCGTGTCGAATTGCCAAATTGTGTACGCCTTTTCAAACTGACGGCTCAATGGCAGTGTTCTGCGATGCGGGATTTGCCGAGCGGTCGCTGGCCCGGTTAATGGCCAGGCGATCGTATTTCGAAAACGAGCTGATGAATAATCAGGCTTCGCGGCCTTAGAGTGCTGCGGATGAATGACACAGAGTATGGGCAGGGAGAATTTTGAGGTACATTCAAGACACGAAAGTTAGCCTTGGGATCAATTTGTCGCTTAACACATTGACTGCCAAACGTATTTTGCTATGTTAGAACTGCAATCCGATGAAATACGGCAGAGTATGATTAAATTTTGCAAAAAGGAAGATAACGTAGAGGTGCTAGAAGCCGAAGTATTGAAGCACGGTTCTAATATCAATTGCTTTTACAAGATTGCAAATAGACTTCATTGCGATTTGTTTGCATTTTTACTAAAATCTTTTGCACCGGTCACTGGTGACCACCGCAAAACATTTCACTGAAGATTCAAAATATTCGCAATGACTGGCAATTATTATTTTATGAATGCAGTTGTTGTTAGAATAGTGATACGATCCTTTGGCCTCCAATACCTGCACATTATTTACAGTTTGCATAATTCAATTAAACGCTGTAGTATTTCATAGCATCGCCGTTCTAATATAGTAAAATACTCTCGGCAGTCAACGTGTTAACAAAATATTTCTGTGTCTTACGTAAAATACGATAAAACGATTTAATTAGAATGTGTCGTTAACATAAGACGCTACGATTGCGTGGAAATGTAGGGAAAATGTGAATAAAAATGTTGATAGCGAGAATTCCTCTTCGCTCTATCTCAATTCATATTCCGTGGGAACCCACTTGTAAACTCGCAGAATTCTACCATATAATTGCTCACGAGTAAAGGTACTTTTCCCTCACGGCTCAAAAAGTGGTAAAACCCAAATTTGGCAGTCGTTTGCACACGTGGAACGTCACTGGTGAACTTCCATCGTCCGCAGCATTTTAATCCACAGCGTGACAAATGTGTAACCAGTGCCTCGAGGGATCGAGCGAGCTGGGAGACGTTTGACCAATCTATTAGGCAAACATTTGCACGCTTCGCATAGTAATGAAATAACCGAGCGTGTCAAGAGTATATTTTAACTTCCGTAACGATGGCCTGGTATCTGTATCAACGTACAGGCCAGATACTGAAAACTGACTTCCGGTTGCTAATAAGTTAATTCATTATCGTTTCTAATTTTGATATTGCTTTTTCTCAGCCCGCGTTCATGTCGTATATATTTCTTAAAATTCGCGATATATACACGGTGTTTTTCCTGAGTGAATCACGTGAAATAATTTTTCCCTTCGATAATACGAGAAAATATAAAAGCCATCGATTGTCACGATGACGTAAAAATGATGATTAAAATATTTTAGCAGTTTCATTTGCAAAACCATTTATTCGTATAATTAATTTCAAGAGTTGTTTCAAAAATAACAAAATTGGCGTGATATAGATACGGTGAAGTTAATGTATTCGCAAAGGTACATTAGCGGAAAGTCACAGAGAGTTATGCCAAGAAAATTATTCTCATGCAAATGCGGGTTATTCCGTATATTCGTATGAGGATGTGAGTAAGATCAGTCGTACGGTGAATTCAACGGTCCGCATGAGAATAATTTTCTTACTATAACTCTCAAACTCGCGCCGTAAATGAACTGTCGCGCGAAAAATATACATTCTATATTCTTAACGTATGCCTCGGGAATCCGCTTATTACCGGTTGCGATACAATTTTCTCTGCATCCTATATATCACGTGCCGCAGAATCGGAATGCCAACTGCTGGCCCTGTAACTTTCACGAAATTTTTTCCCTCTCATCGTTTTCCTGCGCAGAATTTTCATGGATGTACGTCCTCCACTTGATGATAAATGGCCGACAGTCTGAACAAACTTCGCAGGATTGAGCGCTGCAAGTGAACTATTCGTTCTCTCCCCTTTAAACGCTACCTCCTACTGTTTTCGCGGAATATCTGTTTATTCACGAGATGATACCTTTTTGAAATACATTAGCTACCGAGTGGAAGGACGAACGGGAGAAGTTAAGGGCTGATGTATGTGAAAATAACGACGCGTTCGGTTTTTCAATTTATAGCCGTGAATTTTTAACGTCGAATGCGGTTGTAGAAAGAATGGTTGTGACTTTGGAAAGAATCGCATAAAATTTAAAAGAAAAAGTCTAGCAATATATTTTATACATATTCCATATAAACTTTTCATGTGTTTTGGATCATACATTTGTAGGGACATATGATGTTAGGTGATGTCGAAGTGTGATGCGGAATTATATTGAGTAGAATAATTTATTGAAAGATAAATAAAAGCACTAATTATACATATAAATACAAAATTAAAGTAAAAACTATGGCAATCCGACTACGATTCGGTAAACGGCAAGAAAAACGTATCTATACTGGACTGAACTACACTCTGAACGACAACTTAAAACTCTGACCTATTACTGAACTATCTCTAACGAAAACTCTATCTCCTCGCCGGGCCCTTGCTATGCACCCCCGTCCTTCCCCAAGGGTTCGGTATCCAATCATTCGTAAAAAACACGCATCCTCTCATTCTTACCTACATTCTCTCTCGCTCACCCTAAATGCGTTGCAGTTGACACGCGCAATAATGAGACATACGTCACGCATTCTTCAAACAAAACCACGCTATCATTATACCTCACTCGCAACAGACACTCCTGGTCGCAGCCACTCACACACACACACACACACACTTCCTACATTTATGCGACACATCTACGGCCGTTTTTTCTGATGCTACACATTCAAAACTATTCTGAATTTTTCGACGTCTGGGTTAGGTCTGGGTTAGGTATCATTTTTTTAAACCTTCTTGTATTCAATTTCGTTTACCACAAGTATAAATCGTTCAAAAGGGTTTCATCCTGTGACCGTTTCTTACGGTCGATTTTCGGAATGTTTAAGCGCTTTTCAATAATCAGTGAAATCAACATCTAGTTTACGAACAAACGATCTTGTGATATAATTCCGCAGGAGGCAATGCAAACGTTATTTCGTCGAAGTGTTTCCCACATTGCACCACTGTCATAAGAAACGGGTATTTTCCGTGGCGTGCGACGCTGTATCGAGAACGATGCTATGGTAAGTTCAACAACAGGCGCGAACAGTGCGATTACAGGGCGTTAAAGAATGTTCCCGATTCAAATACTGGGGCGGAAACATTGAGAACTTTCTCCATTTCAGTAGAAATGGCGACACCCTCCGTGTTTCCCTCCTTACACCTCCATTACTATTCCGAGGAATCGGTATTTACCATTATGACCGGCATTCACCTTTCCCAGAATCGGCCAACCGCATAATCGTATTTGTAAGCACACGCAAGAAGATCGCGAGATAGAGAGTTTGTTTTGTCGATCGATCCAGTTTCATTGAGGTGGAGAGTTCGAATACGCCGCAGCACGCGATACTGACACAAAATTTAAGCCGTGTTTCCCTGCCGGCCTGTGATCAGCGTGAAACAATTACCCGCCTGCACAGCGGCACATAACAATGGACAAATTTCAGAATAAATTGCAACTACCGAATCAATTGCATCTGAAAGTGCCTTATGTCTCCAGTTTGAATTTGAAAGGAAACTGCAATCACCAAACAAATTGCATCTAGAAATGCCTCACGTTGATGAAAAATCTGTATCAGTCCACCGATAATAGATCACATTATTTATACAGCATTTTGCTCTTGTCCCAATCCATATAGTCGCTCCTACAACATTAATACTTTCCGCCGCCGCGCGCGCCTAATGCTAACTTAAAATAATTTTGGTCACCGGTGATCGGTATTTTTGCAAAAGATTTTACTAAAAATGCAAAAAATTCGCAATGAAGCCTATTTGCAATCTTGTAAAAGCAATTGATATTGGAATGATGTTCCAATACTTTGGCTTCTAACAACTTTGCATTACCTTTATTTTGCGCGATTTAATTATACTCTGCAGTATTTCATCGCATCGCGGTTCTAACATAGCAAAATACGCTTGGCAGTCAACGTGTTAACAAAAAAAAACGGTTGAATTTACAATCAAGATAATTCAATTATACATTTACATCTCCCGAACAATTTTGAAATTGTTAGTGCATTCCCCCACGAATTTTTTGACGTATTTGGCTGTTCGGTACGAAAAGTTTGCCGACTCCTGGTCGGACGCAGCCGGTACATTCTGCCTGCAGTGCTGCAGGACCGCGAATAAGTGGCGAGGGAAAGCAACGTCGGTGCATTCTTGCGCTGCAGAGGCCATTACGCCGGAAGACTATTCAGAAGAAGCTAATAGATCAGGGCAAATGGGCTAAAGTAGTGAAAAAGAATGGATTATCCGGCGTCGATGCCTCCGGCGGTCCACGCGGTCGATAGATCACCTATCTAAGTGCACTAAATGTCGCTTTCCTTGGGCCCCAGTTATTATGCGGCAAACTGCACTCGCTTTTTCATGCCGGACACATTTATCAAGCCTTACGCCATTGCCAGCAGGTATGTAGTATGTCACATTTGGAAAAAGAAGAAGTCGGCCCACTCCGCACACTGCCGGCCGAAGCTAATTTCTGCGCGCCACGACTTGCTTCGGCTGTGCCTTTTTTAGGTTGATAGGTTGATTATTAAGAAGCAATAGTTGAGAGGAGGGAGAAAGAAGGAAAAATTAAATTTTCCGCGCCGCAATTTGCTTAGGCTTGTGCGGATGCTGAGGCGTCGGTAGATTCTGATGTCGTACTTTACATGTCCAGGAAAATTGAAGGGACAGACTTGCGGGGTGACAATAAGCAAGCCGCTCAATTATCTCCAGGCGCAAATACCCAAGTAGGCCGAAAGTAATAAAATAAAATAGGCCCGGGCGAAATATGTCTTACACTACTGTAGGGATATAGATGTTAGGTGTCGTCGAAGCGGGATGCGGAATTATATTAACACTTAACCGACCGCGCGCGCCGGTATTCACTATTTGAAATCAAAGATGTCTGAAAATTATTTAAGTGGTCAATTATACCTTGCGGTAACAATTTTGTTTAACGATTTCACATATTGTTTATACAAAACATGAAATTAAAAGTATATAACAATTATTTTTTGCAGGTTGTTCAAAAAGTATAGGTAATAACGTTTGAAAATTAAGAACATTATAGGTCTAAAGATAAATAATACGAGCCAAACGTGAAATAAAAAAATAGTTATACATTTTAATATTTTTTTACGGTGTGGTTTGTTCACAGCATGCCTGTTTATGCCGTGGTTTGTGCATTTTTTTATATTTACTTGTCACACCTCAGACTGCTATAACTTTATTTAGTATCAATTGTGTAACTACTTAAGAAATTTTCAGCACTAAATTGGTGGATTTTATTATATACTGTCCTTCATAGGAACAGTTCGTCGGTAATTACGAACAACTCCAAATAAAGATAATTGATAATAACAGAATAAAGGAAACGCGTTGCTAAGGTCAAAGTGGGAGATCTCCCTGATCGGTCGGTTAAGTGTTAAGTTGAAAAAAGTTTATTTAAATATAAATGAAACCACTAGTATATAAATATAAATATACAATGAAAGTAGAACTATGGCAATACGATGTACGATTCAGTAAACGGCAAGAAAACGTATCTATACTGGACTGAACTACACTCTGAACTTGACTAATCTATAACTCAACTTAAACTGAACGACAACTTAAAACTGAACTATAACTGAACTCGTGTCGCAAACAGGGCCGCCTTTTATACAGACCTCTACCGCCTTATCTTAATACATTGCGTACGGGTCATACTTAATACATTCCAGGGTCCGCACATTTTTGGCCGCTCCAGAAACACTTTATACGATGCGTATATGCATTTTTTTAATTCGCATTTAGTAGTAGATATTCACATAAAGTATTCTTAAATATTACTATATATCTTTCATACGTCTTTTACATTTTTTAATTTTATGCGTCATTTTGCCACTATTTTAGAATTAGGGCCTGTGGCAAAAAATAATTATTATTACAAAATATCATTAAGAAACTGAACATATAAATGATTTTTAAAAAGCTGTTTCCTTACAAATTAAAACGCGAACTTTGAAATAACAAAATTCTGTACAACAATAAAACACTTTATAAGGTATGATACACCATCGACACAGAGCTACCGATGAAACGCCTATACTAACCGATTAATTTTTATGCTCTCAGAATGTCATTAACTTTTTTTCAATAACCATTTGTTAGGGGAATACGCGAGACTTCGTTAACCTGATAACGTAACAAGAAAGTCTATTTTTATTTCCTTAAATCGTCGATTCAGTTGAAGAAAACTGGAAACGAGATATCTCGTTGCCCGGCTGCTTAGCCGTGCGAATTTGTAGGACTCACACGACTCAATCCGTGATCAATTTTACGGCGACCCGTCGCAAATTAGGCTCTGGGAAGGGTCTGTTTAAGGGTTAGGTAACCAAATACCAATTTTCTCAAAACGAACTTTACTATTATACGGCGTGCAGCTCAAGGCGGACTGACGACGCAATGCGTTGAGTGCATAGGTGCCTTCCCGATTCGTAAAGTCTCGGCCCCTTTCGTTAAAACACTTGAAGATCCTCGGCACTGACTTCGGCAGTGACACACGAGGCACGCTTGGCCCTCTTAGGCACGAACACCGGCCACAACGTTCGGCTTGCTAAAGACGAGATATCTCGTCACCCGTACGCAATGTGTTAATCCGGTAGGGCCCGATGGCCCCGCGACAGTTTTATGCGACGCGTCTACGGCCGTTTTCCTGATGCTACACTACCATGTTATTTTTCCTACAATTAATGCTCCTTGGACATCTAAACAAGTAAACTCCGACCATCAATACTCTCGCATCAATTCCCACAATGACATCTGGCGTCCACCGAACGACCGGGGGAGGACAAAGAAGAAGAAATGAGCGGAGGGGCGTGTCCTGCTTACGGTCCTTAACTTGTTAATACCGTCGTGAGCGCGTCGCTGTATTGTCGTGTCCGGCGTGTACGCGTGGGCAGTTATAAAAGTAGTCGCGCAGGCGATTACATTTTATTGCATCTCTCGAGGGCGATACCGAAGGAAGGGGTGGTCTGGCGGAGGCGAAAGTAATAAAGGAAATTGGTAATAACTTTCTCGGTGGAGCGACGGTAAAATGCAGTTAAGCGGTCAAACAGTCCGCGGCGGCAATATTTACAAGTCCCTGTCGGCGCAGATGACGATCGAGATGACGGCAAACGTTTCCGCTTTCTTTACAATACGTCTTATGGATTTTATCGACGTCGCCGGATGAGAGGGTTAGTACGCGGACTGGTCAGGGAGGAAGAGTCCTCGTGGATGTGTGCTTTTAAAGGGATAGGTTTGCTGTGCACACAGCTGGGAGGAGCTCATGAGCGACGTCGGGTCGCTGCCGTTCACGCTTTTGCTCACATAATGACGCGTGAGCGATCCAATGTGGGCGCACATATTTTATCTAATTTGTCCCTTGGGAAGAATGCTTGGGCGGCTCGCGGTTTTGCGTGAAATGGTACAGTTTACGCTACAAGCGACTCATAATAATGATTCGACGTAATGCATTTCGTTAACATTTTAACGTTTAGAGAATATGAAGCCGGTTTTGGTAGAAATTGGTAACTATAGATCTTTAGTACTGTCGGAATTTATTTAGTGTAGGTAGGTTAATTTATTTGCGTAGATATTTATTTCTTCAGGAATCTGCAAAAATGGATGTGTGCTATAAAATTCGTGACTTCAGAAAGTATGGACGATGTAAAGATTCGAGCTTATCGATAGTAATTATGATAATCACTCTTCCATTTTCAATATGTATTCAAAGTAAAGATTCCAGCTTACGGATAATAACTGTGTTAATCTCTCTTTTATCTTTAAAATATGTACAATGTAAAGATTCGAGCTTGCGGATAGTAATTATATCGATCGCTTTTCCATCTTCACATTGTACATATTTTCTAAAGAAACGAATTTTTCTTCACGAGTTTATAAAAATGTAGATTATTAATTAGTATTGGTAAGTAATATGCCAATACTGTTACAGTATTGAAAACCTGATTTTATTCTTTCTACTTTGCGTCCTAATACAATTTGAATGTTGTCCTCCCAAATCCAATTGTTATCGATTATTCTTTTTACTTTTCTCTGAATGCATCTGGTTCAAATCAATACACATTTAATTTTGTAAGTGCGCTTTTGGCATTTATTCACCTCGTTACATGATAAGTCTAGCTCGTTCTCCTAATTCCCAATATAATTTAACATCAAGCGTTAAGCTTTTGATCAAAGAATTTTATTTGACATATTTCTTGCGTTCTTCCTAGAGGCCTAGGAATTGTCGTCTTTAGGGTCTTAATTACCCACATAGCGGTAATTATTTAAGTTCGCGATAACACGGCATTAAATTGGCAACATACTACGGTCACCGGAAGCGATTCAAAAGCTTCAAGTTCACGAGCGCCATTTCATCGTCTTAGTAACGTTCAATGCGAGCGTCACGTGGCCACAAACTTTCTGAAGAACTAGCCGTTTGTTGAAGAGTTAATCCTTAGCCGGTAAGGTAAGGGTCAACTTGACCTGAGTGTTGCAACTAAGTTCAGGTGTAATTTACAGTCTGCGCAGTTTCTGATTTTTCGTCTGCCGCCCACCTCCCGTGTCTTGCGCATGCCCTTCTTTTTAACGTATCTCCAACTTCTGCGAAGTCTTTACGGAGGGTTTCCGGTACAATATAAACCAGTTCAAATATACGTACAGCGCGTGTTATTGTTCGGTGCGGTTATGATAACAGCCTGAGGCATATTAAAAACAGGTGGATCGAATTAAGAAGGAAAATATTTTTATCACGTTTCGACACTTATTATTTTGTTTCCCTTAAAATTTATAAGAGGCGTTCTAATAAATTTTTCACACGAGAAGTTACGGTCGAGTAAAGTCCTTTCATTATGCGGAAATTTAATAACGGGAGAAAATTCGTGAAATTAATTAAAATGTATGTAGAACTCGTATTAAGTATTGCATAATTTCGCAATATCATTAATGAAAAAACGGTCAGAATAAAATGACACAACACATACTCCACTGACATAGTCAAAGTTACGGTTAATCCCATTAACAATTACCTCATACAGAGATTGGAGAGTAACATCTATCAACCAAAGGCAGGCATAAAATGAATAGCAAATGAAAAGAAAACAGTTGCGACAAGGTAGCACCCACACCCTCCACTCGCCATTTCAAACAGCCGTCCACCCCCTAGACATTGAACAACAAACCCGCTGGCCCCAAGAGTTCACGCGCCACTTACGCAAAACGATTAATCGCCAGTAAAGAAAGGCCGGTTGTTTCCCCGTACGAACAGGCCGAGTGATTATGTGCCCGCTCGTCGCAGTACATTCTTTAGAGTCAGCGGTAGCTCTCGTCGGTGGACTTTCCTTCGGTGCGCGCCAGCGTAATGAAGAAATCTCCCGAGGAGTTACGAGCGTCGCGGCTCTTTGTCTCCGGCAGCGCGCAAGCCAACTGCGCCGGCTTAGATCTATGGAATATATAATTACAAAAATAATTACCGGCCCGTTCGTCTCCCCGAAAGCTTAACGCAGGATCATTAGGAATAGTGCTCGTTTTCTGCGATACCCCGGCACGCGAGGAGGGACGGCACACGCTTATTGTGCAGCAACGACCCGCGGAAGGGAGAGAAAGTTAGGGGGACAAAAACGGGAGGATGACGGGTGGCGGGGAGGGGACCTAGACAGATAGCACTGCAGACAGGACGTGGGTGGGGGAAGAAATGAAAACGGAGAACAGAGTATGTTTTTCCTCACGTAATTAGCCACTTCGCGTAACAACGGGCTCTGGATAAGAAGCGGAGTGGCCTCTGTCGGAAGCGCGGGGCGGACGATTTCTCTGTCGGGAAGAGAAAATAATTAACCCTGGCCTTTTACTGCTGCGCGAACGGCCGCTATCGTCGCGACGCTGTCTTGCCTTGCTAAACGACCGAAACTCGAAGAAACGCGACGCTTTGGGGAAGTAAGACGCTAAGTGAGCCGAAATGCCGGTTTAGGTGAAGCAGTCGATGCGGTTGGTTGTATTTGTGACTGGGGACGGGGGGTTTCAGCAATGGACCAAAAAGACAGATGCGGGAAAGTGTGATGTATGACACGTATGGTTTGCAGGACTAGTTATTTGAGTTCTGTATGATTCGATCCACGCACAGCCCAATGATATCAACTTGCACCCAGTACTTATCTCTCATGAGCGCTAAACTTTAAAACTTTGCCTGCCGTGATGGTCACCGGTGACCGGCGCAAGATATTTGACTGAAGATCCAAAATATTCGCAATGGGTAGCAATAATTGTAGCATCAGGAAAACGGCCGTAGATGCGTCGAATGAAACTGTCGTTGGGGCCATCGGGCCCTACCGGATTAAGATAAGACGGTAGAGGTCCGTATAAAAGGCGGCCCGGTTTGGGACGCGAGCTCAGTAACAGATCAGAGTTTTAAGTTGTCAGTCAGTTATAGTTCAGTTTAGGTCAGTCAAATTCAGAGTGTAGTTCAGTCCAGTATAGATACGTTTTCTTGCCGTTTACCGAATAGAAGTCGAATTGCCATAGGTTTACTTTCATTTTATATTTATATGTATATATTAGTGCTTCTATTTATCTTTAAATAAATTATTCGGCTTAATATAATTCCGCATTCCGCTTCGACGACACCTAACATCTTATATCCCTACATAATTATTTTATAAATGCAGTTATTGTTAGAATAGTGATGCAATCCTTTGGTCTACAATACTTGCACATTATTTACATTTTGTATAATTCAGTCAAATGTTGTAGCATTTCATAGCATCGCCGTTCTAATACGCATGGCAGTCAACGTGTTAAAGGTGAATACGGCGGGAAAATTCATTTACGGCGCACCTCTACACTTTTGTGCAGCAACACGGCATGTGCTGAAAAAATTCGCGTCCAGCCTCCCCTTCTGCTGAGACCCGTTATAAGCCCTACCATTCGGGCCGCGTCTATTTCCGCACACTGCCGCCAACGCACGTGCCTCACGACTTGTGAGGAAAACAGAAAGCGGTTCGTCGAACCTCTTAGCCGTTATATTGTGTTAAGCGAGTGGCGCTCCAGTTCCGGGCAGGGCGAAAAAAGGTCGTTGCAATCGATACACGCCGATGTTACCGGGAGCGTGGGCTGATCTGGGAAAAGCCTTATCGCGAGTGCGCCGATGAACCGATCACGCGTCCTAAGAACGTGACTACAATGTAAACTCGATAACGTCGAAACTTCGCCGTGGCAGACAAATCTCAGACATTTACCGGGGAACTCGGCGAGGTCGTATAGCTGTCGTAGGAAACGAGATTAGTGGCAGCGTGGTTGATGAGTCGAACGAAGAATATCGCCCTCTCGGTTCGGCTCGGGCCGATGGATGAAATTCGCAATCGCGGACCCAAGTTCGCGGTACTTCAAAATTACTACCGCCGCGCCGGCGGAATTTCCAGAGTGATTTCAAAGTCGCTTCCTGCTCGGAGGACTCGCGCGATTCCCGTCACGTAGCGCGACGTCGAGGTGAGTTAATCATTGCTGGCTGCGATGAGGATTAATTAAGGCGGATGGACAAAGTTCGCGTAAGATTTGTTTATTTGGATAGGCGGTGGAGGCGTAACGCATCAATCGGGATGATATAGACTTTAATGAATTGTGCGGATCAAAAATTACACTTTGTGTGTATGGGGATGCTATTTATTTAGATTTAATTTGAAAGCCGCGTGAGTCGTCTAAAAAGTCTAATTCGGTGCAAAATGGTATTGCTATTGTTATGCTGTGTTCACACTGTTGCGAAACACTTTTTCATTGATCATTTACTTTATTCATCAGAAAGATTTTTTGTTCTGCATGTTTGGAAAGTACCTAGTGGTAAACGTCCACGTTTTTCGCGGTATCCATCTTCCACACCCAGTCTTCTGGTTTTCGCGTGGACTGAAAAACCTCTATACTTTTCACAGAATCGACCTTCTAGACCCAGTGTTCCGCTTTCGGGCAAAATCGAACACGCCTACCTTTTCCCTAAGCACCCACTTTCTACACTCAGTGTTCCGTTTTCGTGGAAAAATCGAAGACGCCCACGTGTTTCGCAGCATTTACGCCTTACGCAATTAGTATTCATTTTCGCTTCAAATCGAAAACGACTACATTTCTTATAGTATCCACCGTCTGGACCCAATGCTCCGCGTTCATGCAAAATGGGAAAGGCCTACGTTTTTTCGTAAGCACCCACCTTCTGCACTCAGTGTTCCACTGTCGTGCAAAATCGAAAAAGTCTACGTTATTCGCAGCACCCACCTTCTGTACTCAGTGTTCCGCTTTTGTACAAAATCGAAGACACCAACATTTTCCGCAGCATCCACGCCTTACGCAATTAGCATTCATTTTCGCCTAAAATCGAAAACGACTACATTTCTTACAGTATCCACCTTCTGGACCCAATGCTCCGCGGCCATGCAAAATCAGAAAGGCCTACGTTTTTCGTAAGCACCCACCTTCTGCACTCAGTGTTCCGTTGTCGTGCAAAATCGAACACGCCTACCTTTTCCCTAAGCACCCACTTTCTACACTCAGTATTCCGCTTTCGTGCAAAATCAAAGACGCCAACATTTTCCGCAGCATTTACGCCTTACGCAATTAGTATTCATTTTCGCCTAAAATCGAAAACGACTACATTTCTTATAGTATCCACCTTCTGGACCCAATGCTCCGCGTTCATGCAAAATCAGAAAGGCCTACGTTTTTCGTAAGCACCCACCTTCTGCACTCAGTGTTCCGTTGTCGTGCAAAATCGAAAACGTCTACGTTATTCGCAGCACCCACCTTCTGTACTCAGTGTTCCGCTTTCGTGCAAAATCGAAGACGCCAACATTTTCGGCAGCATCCACGCCTTCCGCAATTAGTATTCATTTTCGCCTGAAATCGAAAACGACTACATTTCTTACTATATCCACCTCCTGGACCCAATGCTGCGCGTTCATGCAAAATCGGAAAGGCCTAGGTTTTTCGTAAGCACCCACCTTCTGCACTCAGTGTTCCACTGTCGTGCAAAATCGAAAACATCTACGTTATTCGCAGCACCCACCTTCTGTACTCAGTGTTCCGCTTTCGTGGAAAATCGAAGACGCCAACATTTTCCGCAGCATCTACGCCTTACGCAATTAGTATTCATTACGCCTAAAATCGAAAACGACTACATTTCTTACAGTATCCACCTTCTGGACCCAATGCTCCGCGTTCATGCAAAATGGGAAAGGCCTACGTTTTTTCGTAAGCACCCACCTTCTGCACTCAGTGTTCCACTGTCGTGCAAAATCGAAAAAGTCTACGTTATTCGCAGCACCCACCTTCTGTACTCAGTGTTCCGCTTTCGTGCAAAATCGAAGACGCCAACATTTTCCGCAGCATCCACGCCTTACGCAATTAGTATTCATTTTCGCCTAAAATCGAAAACGACTACATTTCTTACAGTATCCACCTTCTGGACCCAATGCTCCGCGTTTATGCAAAATCGGAAAGGCCTACGTTTTTCGTAAGCACCCACCTTCTGCACTCAGTGTTCCGTTGTCGTGCAAAATCGAAAACGTCTACGTTATTCGCAGTACCCACCTTCTGTACTCAGTGTTCCGCTTTCGTGGAAAATCGAAGACGCTAACATTTTCCGCAACATCCACGCCTTCCGCAATTAGTATTCATTTTCGCCTAAAATCGAAAACGACTACATTTCTTACAGTATCCACCTTCTGGACCCAATGCTCCGCGTTCATGCAAAATCGGAAAGGCCTACGTTATTCGCAGCACCCACCTTCTGTGTTCCGCTTTCGTGGAAAATCGAAGACGCCAACATTTTCCGCAGCATCCACGCCTTACGCAATTAGTATTCATTTTCGCTTCAAATCGAAAACGACTACATTTCTTATAGTGTCCACCGTTTGGACCCAATGCTCCGCGTTCATGCAAAATCAGAAAGGCCTACGTTTTTCGTAAGCATCCACCTTCTGCACTCAGTGTTCCGTTGTCGTGCAAAATCGAAAACGTCTACGTTATTCGCAGCACCCACCTTCTGTACTCAGTGTTCCGCTTTTGTACAAAATCGAAGACACCAACATTTTCCACAGCATCCACGCCTCACGCAATTAGTATTCATTTTCGCCTAAACTCGAAAACGACTACATTTCTTACAGTATCCACCTTCTGGACCCAATGCTCCGCGTTCATGCAAAATCGGAAAGGCCTACATTTTTCGTAAGCACCCACCTTCTGCACTCAGTGTTCCGTTGTCGTGCAAAATCGAAAACGTCTACGTTATTCGCCACCCACCTTCTGTACTCAGTGTTCCGCTTTTGTACAAAATCGAAGACACCAACATTTTACGCATCCACGCCTTCCGCAATTAGTATTCATTTTCGCTTCAAATCAAAAACGACTACATTTCTCATAGTATCCACCTTCTGGACCCAATGCTCCGCGTTCATGCAAAATCGGAAAGGCCTACGTTTTTCGTAAGCACCCACCTTCTGCACTCAGTGTTCCGTTGTCGTGCAAAATCGAAAACGTCTACGTTATTCGCAGCACCCACCTTCTGTGCTCAGTGTTCCGCTTTCGTGGAAAATCGAAGACGCCAACGTTTTCCGCAGCATCCACGCCTTCCGCAGCCAGCGTTCCTTTCCGCGTAAAATCGAAAACGCCTACGTTTTCCGAAGAGTCACGACGCCGCCGCTTTCTCTTTGCTGAATGCACGAGCGACTGGCGACAGAGAAAGAAGCCGGTCAAAGAAGAATGGCGACCACGTAAGATCAACGCGTGACCAGAGTTTTCAGTGCGACTTTAAGCCGGGACGGACTTTTCGTTCCGGGGGTTGGAGGAGACCAGCTCTACAGTCCGCGACCACCTTTCGGCTTTATGACCTGACTACGTTTTGTCTCCGATTTTCCACGAAAGCGTCGCGGAGTTATGAAACCTCCGAGACAGAAAAGAACTCTGGTATTCTTTCCGAGCGGAGATTCAATATCTTCCGTGTCCGAGAAGGACCGCGTGAAAAGGATGCCTTGAGTAAGCGAGAATTGGATTTTGGCACTCCGCTGAACCTGGCGACAGGATATGTATTCCGCAAAGGGCCTGCGTTTTCACGAACCTCGCTTTTCCGTGCCGGGAAGTCAGCGAGTTATTATCTTACGTCTCTTTTGTGAATCCCAGCTGACGAGAAAATTCGGATTATGCGCGTCGCACAATATTCACGTCGAACTTTATGTTGTTTGCTCTCGTAATGTCGTACGCCAATATTGTCGTTGTACGACTAATTTTTCCTTTGCCACACTCAGAATTAAAGCAATCCCGTTTAAAATCAGGCCATTAAAATTTCGTTGTTTTTCATCCGATGTTTCATTTTGGGTCCACGTCAGGGGATAAAATCGATAGAGAGCGTAAAATTTGTATCCCCCTAAATTTTTGAAATGATCCGCATGTTCAGAGCATGGACTGTTTTTAATATGACCCAAATCATGCGGTAAATCTATGAATGGCTACACTAATAGTGTGCTTGGGAAAAATACATGAGTTTCCTGAATAAAAAAAATTCCGGTTAAAGAACAGGATGCAACGCAGTTGGGATAGTTTTGTAGATTTCTGACACGTATTAGTTCTACGTCAGAGCCGTTCAGTTGATATTACTGAAACTAATATCGTGTAATGTGCTTAAACCCGTACGATTTACGCATAATCGTATACGCATCGCGAAGTTTGGCTGATGACGTGGATGCGGATAAGTGCATATGAATTGTATAATTTGGTGTACATTATAGTATATTAACTCCGATAATAGTGAATTAATAGCACTCGCGCGGAAGTGATCGTAAATGCTTATAGATCAATCCATAATCCCGGTTTTGGGGGCTTATGAAAATATCTGCCAATTGCAAACCGAAGTTTGATACGTCGGCGTGCTTTTTAATTAATTTTACTGGCAGTCTGCATTCGTCCATGGAAAGTTTCGACCGAGCTTTGTACATCGCTGCAGCGGCGGGTGGATAAAGAAAATTTGGAGTTAAGTAAGAGGATGGTTCCCCACTACAGGAAATAGAAGTTTGAAAGTGGTTTAAGCACTGTGCTTTCAAAGAGAGGTTTTCAATTTCGCATGGATACGGATGGAAAATGCGAGAATAAAATATAATTATTTTATAATTGAAAACAACACCACGGTTAATAATAAAAATATACATTAAACCTTGGATACAGTGGGAATAATCAAAGATGTTTTATGTGCTCTGCCGAAAATCATTATCACAAAAAAGTGTTTTCCAATATCTCGTGCTTGGAATTATTAACTTGTATGTGAAAACGGCATTACGGTTATTAGCAAAATTATATATTAAACTGTGGATAAAGTGGAAATGCTTAAATGTTTTCGATGCTGTGCCAGAAACTGTTCTGTTTTGAGATCTTGGCCGTTTTTCTGTAGATGTGTAGTAGTGGAGGGAGTAAATAGTAATTAAGGAAGATGGGTGGTATTCGTTAAAAAATGGCTAACCGCTTTTTCATTAAAAGCCTTCCTGCTGACGTCGCGGACGATGACGACGAGGTTTCATCGACATACCGCCGAAACGATTCAGCGACAGCGATTAAACTGTTTCGATTCAGCGGGATCCTAGTTCGCGGCAGTGCGGGTAGTATCAAGAACCACGTAGGATGTACCGATACTGGTGCGATTACGGTGTCTTCGGTTCCGATAGGATTAGAAATCCAACTTAATGGCTCAGCTTGAGTCGGCCTGCGGGTGTAAGTGGAAGCGAGAGAACGAGAATAAAGAACACGTGAAAAGCCCGTGCCGCGGCACGTACGAAAAAATGTGCGGTATGACAGAAATTAATAGGGGGTATAAGATAATAATAATAATATAAATATAATATGAAATATGAAATAAATAATAGAAATGAATAATAATAACATAATAAATAGAAATGAATAATATAAATATAAAATAGGTATAAGAGCATTTTTGAAAAGAATTATGTTTCCTCTGGCTGATCATTTTTAATTTGTAGCCCCACGTTATTTTACAGTGAAATTTTATTTACAGTAACGGTATTTTTACGTGTTAGAAAATAAAATTTCTCATAATACCACATTTTATTATTACGTGTGACGATACTTGGTCTTTACGAAATGATCGGTGTTCTTTTAAGCCAGAAAGTTAAAGTGTTAGATCCTATTGAAAAATCATTCTGCTGCGGATACCCGCATATTACGAACTTTCGCATACTTGACAATGAGTTGGGTCAAGTCGAGATGATTTTTCAATCGAATTTGAACTTTAACCTTCTGGTTTAAAAGAGATTTTAATGCTTCGTAGCATGAAAAATTCTACTGTTCGCGTACTCGTCAGTTCGGGTCTGATTATTCCACAAAAAAAAACGGAAAACCTTTTTTAACCTGAAAGTTAAAGTACGAAGTCCGATTGAAAAATCATGAAAAAGCATCGTTCACACAGTTTTATGAGGAGCTTCACAAATTTTTTGGATAATATCGGACGATTGAAAAATCACGAAAAAGCGTTTTGTGAGGATGAAAAATTGGACTCAGATTTGGGTATCAAAACTTTACGAAGCCTTGAATCCCGGCCCATTTCAAAACTCGGGTACCTGCATCCCCCTAAGCATCATATGAGTTCACAAAGTTCCAAAATTGCGACTCGGCCCAATTCAGCTTTGGGTACTCCAGCTTCACAAATTTTTTGGATCTCGCATGCACTTCCCTAGGCATCGCATCATGCCGGCGCGATGAGTTCACAAAGTTCTAACATTGAGACTCGGCGTTCCAATTCACAAAAAACGGAAAACCTTCTTTAACCTGAAAGTTAAAGTACGAAGTCCGATTGAAACATCATGAAAAAGCGTTTTATAAGGATTAATAATTGAACTCAGATTTGGGTATCACGAAATTTTTTGGATCCCGATCCAAACCATCCCGATCCGAACCATCCTGCACTTCCCTAGGTGTTACACACCACACTTTCACTTCTCAACGAGTCGTTTCTCCCGAAGTCCTGTCCCATCCCCAAAACATGGCCTTTATACCTGCACTCTCGAGACTCTTCAAAAATAGCCTTCAATGCATTCATTATAGTTCCACGACTCCGTTCCCTAATCCTCCGTGACCATTTCAAGTACGTTCCTAAACATCTTTATTACTTCAGCGTTGCGCTTAGTCTTCAATCTTTAGTCAAGTACCATCCCGATTTCTCTTTTACTAAGACATGCTGCAACCACATGTCGCCCCACTCAACAGCAAAAAAGGGGAAACACTGTATTTTCCGCAATGGGTGGAGCAAACTTGCATCCAATCATAGGTTAACAATATCACCAGAAAAAAAACCTCCCTGATTTACAAATCCCTCTCCTTTCCCAAAAACTTGCACGAGCCCTTTACTTCATGATTCCTCCAAAACGACGAGAAGGGCTCTCTGATTCAAACTCTCGCACCGACAACCCGCGTCACTAACCAGTCCATCACAACGTTACACAACACGCGAACTTTCCTACAACAAAATAATTCTCATCACCCTAATCGGTCGTGAGAAAACGCGCATAATTCAGGTGGCACAACGCGTCGAGGATTTACAACCCCCGTAGAATCGACGAGACAGAACGCGATTCTCATTTGAACGGTGCGCGTAACACTAGGCATCGTACGAGGTTACAAATTCGTAAGATGCCAGCGCGATTCAGATACGGTTATCCGAATTTTACGAACACTTAAGATCCTGACGTCAACCTGAAATGGCGGGTACGCACACTCTCCTATCTAAACAGAACATAGAAGCAAGGCACACATAGCGTTCGAGTATTCGTGTGCGCGCATTTTGCGAGCGGCGCGGTGATATTGCGTGACTATTAACTAACTTGCAAATTGCCTCTATCCAGTTCCTCCGACTGAACGACCGCGGCAGCAGCGTGCGCGGTGCACATGCAACGAAATCCGCGTTCTGTACGGCCGGCCTGCGATTAGCGCACTTCCGCACGGTTCGTCGACATCAGCGAGGATCGGCGCATCGGCGGCAGGGCGAAGAAGGCGGCCAGACCGGGAATGAAACAGACCAGAGGATTATCCGATGATTCCATTACGGCGCGTTGTAATGCCATAAAGTTTCGCCTTAAGCCCCGGCTCGGCCTCGCAAAACGTTCGCCGCGATCTGCATGCGGAATTCCATTTCGACGCTGAAAGTGGCCACGCGTAATTGCGCGTAACGCTTTAATTGACGTCGTTGATGCGTTAGATGAGATCGATGACTAGGCGGCTTGGGATTTTCTTGCGGCCCGTTTGCCGCGGTACAAATTTGTATCCTGTGCATATGACTCATATGCTAAGTCAGCGGCCAAATAGGAAGGTGTTGTAGTGTTTAGCGCGTCTAAGCAAACGATCAATTTTCGGTGAATGAATATACAGTGTATGTATGTACAGTATATAGTCACTTATTGTCAGCTTTTGTCGCATGTGTTAAGTTCCACGTTTGCTAAGAAAAGCCATACAAACGCTGTGATCTTGGTCTCAAAAGCGGCCAATCGAGGAAGGTGTTGCAGTGTTTAGCGCGTCTAAGCAAACGATCAATTCTTGATGAATTAATATACAGTATGTATGCACAGTTTATAGACACTTATTTTCAGCTTTTGTCGCATGTGTTAAGTTCCACTTTTGCTAAGACAAGCCATACAAACGCTGTGTTCTTGGTCTCAAAAGCGGCCAATCGAGGAAGGTGTTGCAGTGTTTAGCGCGTCTAAGCAAACGATCAATTTTCGGTGAATGAATATACAGTGTGTGTATGTACAGTATGTAGTCATTTATTGTCAGCTTTTGTTGCATGTGTTAAGTTCCACGTTTGCTAAGACAAGCCATACAAACGCTGTGTTCTTGGTCTCAAAAGCGGCCAATCGAGGAAGGTGTTGCAGTGTTTAGCGCGTCTAAGCAAACGATCAATTTTCGGTGAATTAATATACAGTATGTATGTACAGTTTATAGTCACTTATTTTCAGCTTTTGTCGCATGTGTTAAGTTCCACGTTTACTAAGACAAGCCATACAAACGCTGTGTTCTTGGTCTCAAAAGCGGCCAATGGAGGAAGGTGTTGCAGTGTTTAGCGCGTCTAAGCAAACGATCAATTTTCAGTCAATGAATATACAGTGTGTGTATGTACAGTATATAGTCACTTATTGTCAGCTTTTGTTGCATGTGTTAACCCTTTGCACTCCTATGTCGAGTGTCACTCGACAACGCTGTGTTTTATCTCAAAAGCTCAATTTGTCGTGTTTAGCGCGTCACTCGACATTTTTTCATGTTCAAATAAATAGATGTCGCGCACATATTATACGTTATCAACGCTCTTTGTCGCTTGTGTTAGACATTCAGGTAATCGAAGACAAATATAAAAAAACGAATGTGATCATAGATTATAATAAAAATATGGGTGGTGTCGATATGGCGCACCAATACGCGACATCTTATTGTTTTTTAATATCGACCACTCAATGTGGTGGAGGAAATATTTATTTTCGGGATTAGAAATGTCCATAGTAAATTCGTATATTCTATACAAAGAAAAACCAGGAACAAAACCTATAGCCCAGGAAAAATTTCGCGAAAAGCTTTTGTCAATCGCTTACTCGTGATTGTCGTGCACGAAATATGAAATTTAGGCGTCTGGAACACTTGATAAACACAATTTTAGATGGAATTCATTTCATCTTGGTACATTTATAGAAAACACAAAGATTGTCAGCTTTGCCCAAATGAAAAATCGGAGGAAGAAGAGAAACTACCTATTTTTGCGAAACATACGAAAGAAAAGCGGGTTGCATCTTGGAAGTTGTTTCAAAAATTATCATACGCTTGAAAATTTCAAAATACGACAATAGTGTAAATAAAACTGGTATTTAAGTGAATTAGTTTCTTCCTTTATTTATTTAAATTGCCGTATTTTTTTAGTTAAAGTAAATTTCAAACAAAACACTTAAAAGCGTTGGGAGCTGCTGGTAACGAAATTGCAATAAAATTCGGAGTGCAAAGGGTTAAGTTCCACTTTTGCTAAGACGAGCCATACAAACGCTGTGTTCTTGGTCTCAAAGGCGGCCAATGGAGGAAGGTGTTGCAGTATTTAGCGCGTCTAAGCAAACGATCAATTTTAGGTGAATTAATATACAGTATGTATGTACAGTTTATAGTCACTTATTTTCAGCTTTTGTCGCATGTGTTAAGTTCCACGTTTGCTAAGACAAGCCATAAAAACGCTGTGTTCTTGGTCTCAAAAGCGTTAACCGCGAATACCGTCGACGCGCGCAATTTTTTTTTCCTCTCGATTAATTGACGATGACGAGGACGGCGCGAAGTGCCGCGCCATTCGACTTAGAGGAACGTTCTGGTGTTGCAAAGGTGCCGATGGGTGATTGGAAGCGGGTTATGGCGGGTGGGGCAGCCGCTTGATTAATTTCATTACGATCAAAGTTCCGCCGGTAGTTTGATCAAAGCCCGGCGATTGGTTGATTCGGAACTAATCGGGACTTTAATCGCGATAAGGTAATCGGGGCGTCGATGCACTCGGCACGAGGCGAGAGATGTGGTTCGATTTTCTGGAATGGTGTCTGGCGGGATTTAGGCACTCCCGCGGAACTGCGATGTCGGCGTTACGTGAACAAAGATTATATCTGGGAACATCAAAGTGGAGCATCGCGTTCGCAAGTTGCGCGGCTGAGAAGAATGCAGCTATTTATACGCAGTTCATTCCGCGGCGATATCGACTACGTACAGTAATAAATTCGGTAGTTACTCAATACTTATTATGAAATATGTTATTTGGACAAGGTTTTGAACATTTGATGTAACATTTACATTTCTGTCAAATATTCTTTCGATGTTCAAGAAACACCTTTCTACAATTCTACATTTCTACTATAATTTCATACAGCTATTCTATATTTCCACTATAAGTTTCCACTACTCTTCTACCGTACAAAAGCACTGCACCGTTTTTTGGACAGGGTTTTGAACATTTGATGTAGCATTTACATTTCTGTCAAATGTTCTTTCAATGTTCAAGAAACACCTTTCTACAATTCTACATTTCTACTATAATTTCATACAGCTATTCTATATTTCCACTATAAGTTTCCACTACTCTTCTACCGTACAAAAGCACTGCACCGTTTTTCGGACAGGGTTTTGAACATTTGATGTAGCATTTACATTTCTGTCAAATGTTCTTTCAATGTTCAAGAAACACCTTTCTACAATTCTACATTTCTACTATAATTTCATACAGCTATTCTATATTTCCACTATAAGTTTCCACTACTCTTCTACCGTACAAAAGCACTGCACCGTTTTTTGGACAGGGTTTTGAACATTTGATGTAGCATTTACATTTCTGTTAAATGTTCTTTCAATGTTCAAGAAACACCTTTCTACAATTCTACATTTCTACTATAATTTCATACAGCTATTCTATATTTCCACTATAAGTTTCCACTACTCTTCTACCGTATAAAAGCACTGCACCGTTTTTTGGACAGGGTTTTGAACATTTGATGTAGCATTTACATTTCTGTTAAATGTTCTTTCAATGTTCAAGAAACACCTTTCTACAATTCTACATTTCTACTATAATTTCATACAGCTATTCTATATTTCCACTATAAGTTTCCACTACTCTTCTACCGTACAGAAGCACTGCACCATTTTTTGGACAGGGTTTTGAACATTTGATGTAGCATTTACATTTCTGTGAAATGTTCTTTCAATGTTCAAGAAACACCTTTCTGCAATTCTACATTTCTACTATAATTTCATACAGCTATTCTATATTTCCACTATAAGTTCCCACTACTCCTCTACCGTGCAAAAGCACTGCACCGCGTCTTGCCTCAATTCGCTAGCTCTGCACTTTCACTTCGCGAAATCGCATCGGCCGCGGCGACTTTTGCGACAGACAGCCTTCAACCGGCATTCTCCTACTCCGACGGAATCAATTGCGGTTCGCGACGTCAAAGAATTCGATCGACATGAGCCGGCGTCGGGACGGGATCGTCTCTCGTGCTTTTTCGATGCCGCGCCGGCGTTCTGCGCGCATGAATGAGCGAACGGGTTAACTAGCTAAGTAACCGCGCCCAGTGCACTCTCTAATCACCAAAGGCACCGGGAATGCTTTTAAACTTTCCATCCACAATTACATCCTTATTCATATAGAAGCCTCCTATTAGACCCTTCCATTATTCTAATTATATCCTAAAGAGAATGGGTCCGGGCGGAAGAAGCTCGTGAAATATATTAGCTAAAATAAGGTTAAGTGCCGCCGGAAACCCGATGGCACGACTCGAAAGGAGTCTGAGGCTCTACACGCTAGCTACTCACGCTGGATGCTCCGCTATCGATAATAATTACCTTGATATCGGGAGATTCTGATGGGGAGTTCGACTGCTGCCGGTGATGCGTTACGGGAGTGTTGACAAACAGGCTGCCCTGCTGGTCTTAACGTTTATGCAGCCCCGGTTGCATAAACGGATGCGGTTCTGATGCTCCGGTGTGTCAATTGGAAAGATTTCAGCAATTAGAAACATTGTATACACTGAATCAGTTTGAAAATTATATCACTTGTAAAGATTGTATCAATTAGAACGAATGCATCAATGGTAAACATCGTATCAATTGGAAAGATTCTATCAACTGTAAAGAATGCAGCAGAAAGTAATGTTTAGCAGAAAGACCATTCGACATAGTATTATTATATTTGCATAGCACCTTATTATTCGACGCCGAATCAATGGAGCGCCATCGTACAGTTTAATTTTTTCTCATTTAATATCAATAAGCACTCCCGCGCCACATATCATTAGACACCGGCTTTCAAAAAGACGTACACTGAATCAGTTTGAAGGTTACATCACTTGTAAAGATTGTATCAGTTAGAAGGAATGCATCAATGGTAAACATTGTATCAATTGGAAAGATTCTATCAATTGCACTGATTGTATCAACTGTAAAGAATCCAGCAGAAAGACCATTCGACATAGTATTATTATATTTGCATAGCGCCTCATTATTCGACGTCGAATCAATGGAGCGCCATCGCACAGCTTAATACTTTCTCATTTAATTTCAATGAGCACTCCCGCGTCACATATCATTAGACACCGACTTTCAAAAAGACGTACACTGAATCAGTTTGAAGATTATATCACTTGTAAAGATTGTATAAATTAGAAGGAATGCATCAATGGTAAACATTGTATCAATTGGAAAGATTCTATCAATTGCAATGACTGTATCAACTGTAAAGAATGCAGCAGAAAGTAATGTTTAGCAGAAAGATCATTCAATATAGTATTATTATATTTGCATACCACCTTATTATTCGACGTCGAATCAATGGAGCGCCATCGCACAGCTTAATATTTTCTCATTTAATTTCAATGAGCACTCCTGCGTCACATATCATTAGACACCGGCTTTCAAAAAGACGTGGCACTAAACCCGCTAATGTCGCCTGCACGTTTTCCTTTTTATAATGACCCCAGTCTATCAAGGCAGCTTCGAACGAAGCCCACTAACGGCAACTTTGCTTTAGGAAATGCTGATGACTCATTTCCAGGGCACTGCGTTTCCTTGCGCCCCGGCAATATCGTGTATAATAGCCGCAAATGGACGAAAATTGTTCAGAGCGAGATGGGAACGAGTCATGCAAAGCTTTTTTAACATTTGCACATACGGCCGTGAGGTAGAATCTTGTAAAGACCTCGCCAGTGGGACGGACGTTCGTTCCCGTCCGAAACTTAAAACGTGCAATTTTAGGTGCTTTCTCATTCAGCCCAGGGCTTCGTCAAGTTTCACTCCATTTTAAAGTCACCCGACTCGTTAAAATTTGTACCACTTTGCATAATACACGTATCTGACCATGGTACGTCCAGTTAAATGACGCAACAGCCAGCTGAACGGACATGTATGCGCGTGTGTGACCGCTGAATGTTGGGAGACTTTTTAAAAATATATCGATGACTAATGGATTCATTTAGTGGAAGTTTAATGAAGTTTCTACGTTGAACGTTATCTTGCCGACACATCGAAGTGTATCATAAGCCATTATATGAGACTCAGGAACGGGTTAATACATGTTACTTTAATTCCTACGTGAAAAATAGTTTTGGTTTGCAAATGGCCTTCACTAACTAATTAAATGCCTGAACTGAGATCTGATTGCGGATCCTTTTGATGCAGTTCGACTGCTGATTTTGAAATTGCCGTCACGAATTTGACTACAATTCAGAGGATTCCACGAGCTGATACTATTCTGAGAATAGTGGCGGCCATTGGTGGCAAGAAATCGTGACGCTGTAACTCAAAGTGCAAAGCCGCCACATAACTATAGATTCTAATATCGATTTTACGTCTCGGTGAAGGTTCATATCGGCCCGAATGCGATTTGTAACGATGCGCACGAGCTCCGTTTACAACCAGAACTCCCATAAAATTTTAATTCTCTGATCGGAAGCGTCGGATCGACGGTTATGCGACCTAGAGTCAGCGGATTGTGTTGTACCTACTTATAATGAGCACGGGTTAATGATAGGTGATAAGTTATCGCGAGGAAAATAACAGAAACTATTACTATTGCCTTCTGACATCTGTTATCGACTATTATTAATAATATTTTCTCCCCGTGTTTCTAATTTTCAAATTATGTATGTCGTACACTAAACAATTTATCAAGACAATGTTTTAAAATTGCTATACACAGAAACAAAATATTACTATCGATGCGCAGTGAGTTGAAACCAAAGTTAGATGCAAATTTACCATAGGTTAATTAGTTACTTTACCTTAATTGAATTTGGTTCAGATCAAAAGACCCGTTTGGTAAATATAGGTATATGTCAATTCTCGTACCGAGAATATAGATATACTATTTACTATTAATGTGCAGAGGCTAATTTCTCACACGTCATTAGACGTCATTATACAACTCCCACCTTCTTCCAATTATTGAATTAAATATTGTACGATTAAAAGATCGAAACGGTACAAAATATTACTATCGATGTGCAATGACTTCAAACCAAAGTCACATGCAAATTTACCATAGGTGAATTAGCTACTTTACCTTAATTGAATTTAGTTTAGATCAAAAGAACCGTTTGGTAAATATAGGTATATGTCAATTCTCGTACCGAGAATATAGATATACTATCTACTATTAATGTGCAGAGGCTAATTTCTCACACGTCATTAGACGTCAGCAGCCAACTTCCACCTTCTTCCAATTATTGAATTAAATATTGTACGATCAAAAGATTGAAACGGTACAAAATATTACTATCGATGCGCAGTGACTTCAAACCAAAGCCAGATGCAAATTTGCCATAGGTTAATTAGCTACTTTACCTTAATTGAATTTGGTTTAGATCAAAAGAACCGTTTGGTAAATATAGGTATATGTCAATTCTCGTACCGAGAATATAGATATACTATCTATTATTAATGTGCAGAGGCTAATTTCTCACACGTCATTAGACGTCACTTCCAACTTCTACCTTCCAATTATTGAATTAAATATTGTACGATCAAAAGATTGAAACGGTACAAAATATTACTATCGATGCGCAATGACTTCAAATCAAAGTCACATGCAAATTTACCATAGGTCAATTAGCTACTTTACCTTAATTGAATTTACTTTAGATCAAAAGAACCGTTTGGTACATATAGGTATATGTCAATTCTCGTACCGAAAATATAGATATACTATCTACTATTAATGTGTAGAGGCTAATTTCTCACACGTCATTAGACGTCACTAGCCAACTTCCACCTTATTCCAATTAGTGAATTAAATATTGTACGATTAAAAGATCGAAACGGTACAAAATATTACTATCGATGCGCAATAACTTCAAACCAATGCCAGATGCAAATTTGCCATAGGTTAATTAGCTACTTTACCTTAATTGAATTTGGTTTAGATCAAAAGAACCGTTTGGTAAATATAGGTATATGTAAATTCTCGTACCGAGAATATAGATATACTATCTACTATTAATGTGCAGAGGCTAATTTCTCACACGTCATTAGACATCACGAGCTAACTTCCACCTTCTTCCAAATATTGAATTAAATATTGTACGATTAAAAGATTGAAACGGTACAAAATATTACTATCGATGCGCAATGACTTCAAATCAAAGTCACATGCAAATTTACCATAGGTCAATTAGCTACTTTACCTTAGTTGAATTTAGTTTAGATCAAAAGAACCGTTTGGTAAATATAGGTATATGTCAATTCTCGTACCGAGAATATAGATGTACTATCTGCTATTAATGTGCAGAGGCTAATTTCTCACACGTCATTAGACGTTACCAGCCAATTTCCACCTTATTCCAATTAGTGAATTAAATATTGTACGATCAAAAGAGTGAAACGGTACAAAATATTACTATTGATGTGCAATGACTTCAAATCAAAGTCACATGCAAATTTACCATAGGTCAATTAGCTACTTTACCTTAATTGAGTTTAGTTTAGAGCAAAAGAACCATTTGGTACATATGGGTATATGTCAATTCTCGTACCGAGAATATAGATATAGTACCTACTATTAATGTGCAGAGGCTGATTTCTCACACGTCATTAGACGTTACCAGCCAACTTCCATCTTATTCCAATTAGTGAATTAAATATTGTACGATCAAAAGATTGAAACGGTACAAAATATTACTATCGATGCGCAATGACTTCAAATCAAAGCCAGATGTAAATTTACCATAGGTAAATTAGCTACTTTACCTTAATTGAATTTGGTTTAGATCAAAAGAACCGTTTGGTAAATATAGATATATGTCAATTCTCGTACCGAGAATATAGATATACTGTCTACTATTAATGTGCAGAGGCTAATTTCTCACACGTCATTAGACGTCACTTCCAACTTCTACCTTCCAATTATTGAATTAAATATTGTACGATGAAAAGATTGAAACGGTACAAAATATTACTATCAATGCGCAATGACTTCAAACCAAAGTCACATGCAAATTTACCATGGGTGAATTAGCTACTTTACCTTAATTGAATTTACTTTAGATCAAAAGAACCGTTTGGTAAATATAGGTACATGTCAATTCTCGTACCGGGAATATAGATATACTATTTACTATTAATGTGCAGAGGCTAATTTCTCACACGTAATTAGACGTCATTAGCCAACTCCCACCTTCTTCCAATTATTGAATTAAATATTGTACGATCAAAAGATTGAAACGTTACAAATATTACTATCCATGCGCAATGACTTCAAACCAATGCCAGATGCAAATTTGTCATAGGTTAATTAGCTACTTTGCCTTAATTGAATTTGGTTCAGATCAAAAGACCCGTTTGGTAAATATAGGTATATGTCAATTCTCGTATCGAGAATATAGATATACTATCTACTATTAATGTGCAGAGGCTAATTTCTCACACGTCATTAGACGTCCCTTCCAACTTCCACCTTCTTCCAATTATTGAATTAAATATTGCACGATCAAAAGATTGAAACGGTACAAAATATTACTATCGATGGGCAATGACTTCAAACCAAAGCCAGATGCAAATTTGCCATAGGTTAATTAGCTACTTTACCTTAATTGAATTTAGTTTAGATCAAAAGAACCGTTTGGTAAATATAGGTATATGTCAATTCTCGTACCGAGAATATAGATATAGTACCTACTATTAATGTGCAGAGGCTAATTTCTCACACGTCATTAGACGTCACTAGCCAACTTCCACCTTCTTCTAATTATTGAATTAAATATTCTACGATCAAACGATTGAAACGGTACAAAATATTACTATCGATGCGCAATGACTTCAAACCAAAGCCAGATTGCAAATTTACCATAGCTGAACTAGCTACTTTACCTTAATTGAATTTGGTTTAGATCAAAAGAATCGTTTGGTAAATACAGGTATATGTCAATTCTCGTACCGAAAATATAGATATACTATCTACTATTAATATGCAGAGGCTAATTTCTCACACGTCATTAGACGTCACGAGCCAACTCCCACCTTCTTCCAATTATTGAATTAAATATTGTACGATGAAAAGATTGAAACGGTACAAAATATTACTATCGATGCGCAATGACTTCAAATCAAAGTCACATGCAAATTTACCATAGGTCAATTAGCTACTTTACCTTAATTGAATTTAGTTTAGATTAAAATAACCGTTTGGTAAATATAGTTATATGTCAATTCTCGTATCGAGAATATAGATATACTATCTACTATTAATGTGCAGAGGCTAATTTCTCACACGCCATTAGACCTCAGTAGCCAACTTCCACCTTCCTCCAATTATTGAATTAAATATTGTACGATCATAAGTTTGAAACGGTACGAGCTTCCCTACGAACGGGATGCGCGATTTTGTTTTGCAATTAGCACCGCACAGTCGCCATCGTTCGCAGAAAATGGAAGGACGCGTACGAAATTAGCGTAAGTCGGTGACAGAATACCATAGTCGGTCGCGATGTAGCAAAGCTGCGCGACCATGAGGCGTGTCTCAGGCGACAAAATTATGAAGTGAATTCCGCCAACGCGGTGCTCCCGGAAGAATGTCTGTTTTGAAGGTATTTTCACGAATTTCGGTTGGTAGAAGTACACGATTGCGATTCCGTTATTCGAGTTCTAACCTCTAACGTTACGTGAAGCCGATCGTTGACAGCATAGTTCGCCAGAATGTTACACAATGATACTGTGATCGCAGCGGAGCTAAGTCCAGGTTTAGATTTTCGAAATCTTCTGAGATGTGAGGCAGCTTTCGTTATTGTACGGATACTCAGGAGATGAATTTTTGGGATTGTGAACCCTTGGAATAGTATTTGAGGTTGGAAGTACTGACGGTGCATCGGTGGTAGGATTGAAAGAAATGTTTTCCTTTACAATTTAGGAGATAAATTTTTTATGCAACATTTTTTAATTTCATTTTATCAGATAATGATGCGGGTTGAGCTACTGCGACGAAGTCTTTGTATTTCACTTTGATACAGTATTTCATCATTTGATTTAATTAAATAACTTTCACTCGCTTCACTCAATACTAATCAATCCAAAAGCCACGGTTTACGCATTTTAACGTCTCATACGCACGTTTACCTGGACATCAAATAATGCGTTGCATTAATTTAACGAAGTATACAAATTTCTAAAAATAATGACGTTGATAGTCCACACACGCGGAATTTAATTACTCCGCCATCAGGCGAATAAATAATTCGCATCAATTTCAAGCCAATTAACCTCAAGCCATGAATACTTTCAATCATTAATTTTCATATACACCGTCCTTTGTCCGCGCATTTTTACCAGTTCAATCGGTTTTAAAATTAACGCTATATTTTCGAGTTTAACAAGAAAAATTACAGAAACTACAACTGTCACTACCTTATGGCAGTTTTACAGGGTTTTTTAACAAGATATTTTTGGATTTCATGAGCAAAACAACAGAAACTATTATTATTATTTTCTGCCAATTTTTTCCTACTTTTATTAATGTAATGTTAAATTTTGTCCTCCTGTTTCTAATTTTCAAATTCCGTATGTCGTATACCAATATTTATCTAGATAATATCGCATACTTGCGAATTTCTCCGTAAATCCATCGTTCATTAACATTACGCACCCAAGAATCCTCGGTAAAAACGTCTATGATTGATTCGGCGGCCGACCAAGGGTAAAAAGCTCCTCGTTAGACAAATTCCGCTAAACAACCGTTGAATATGGGGTGCGAAATGCGGAAGCATTAGTCACGCCGCTCTTTCATATCAGTTCAATCGGTTTTAAAATTAACGCTATATTTTTGAGTTTAACAAGAAAAATTACAGAAACTACAATTCTTACTACCTTATGGCATTTTTTCCACAGTTTTTTTTTAAATATATTTTTGGGTTTCACGAGCAAAATAACAGAAACTGTTATTATTATCTTCTGGCAATTTTTGCCTACTTTTATTAATGTAATGTCAGGACTATATATTAAAATACATTTTGTCCTCGGCTTTCTAATTTTCAAATTCCGTATGTCGTATACCAATATTTATCTAGATAATATCGCATACTTGCGAATTGCTCCGTAAATCCACCGTTCATTAACATTACGCAACCAAGAATCCTCGGTAAAAACGTCTATGATTGATTCGGCGGCTGACCAAGGGTAAAAAGCTCCTCGTTAGACAAATTCCGCTAAACAACCGTTGAATATGGGGTGCGAAATGCGGAAGCATTAGTCACGCCGCTGTTTCATATCAGTTCAATCGGTTTTAAAATTAACGCTATATTTTTGAGTTTAACAAGAAAAATTACAGAAACTACAATTCTTACTACCTTATGGCAATTTTTCCACAGTTTTTTTTTTTAATATATTTTTGGGTTTCACGAGCAAAATAACAAAAACAGTTATTATTATTTTCTGGCAATTTTTGCCTACTTTTATTAATGTAATGTTAGGACTATATATTAAAATACATTTTGTCCTCGGCTTTCTAATTTTCAAATTCCGTATGTCGTATACTAATATTTACCTAGATAATATCACATACTTGCGAATTTCTCCGTAAATCCATCGTTCATTAACATTACGCAACCAAGAATCCTCGGTAAAAACGTCTATGATTGATTCGGCGGCCGACCAAGGGTAAAAAGCTCCTCGTTAGACAAATTCCGCTAAACAACCGTTGAATATGGGGTGCGAAATGCGGAAGCATTAGTCACGCCGCTCTATCATATCAGTTCAATCGGTTTTAAAATTAACGCTATATTTTTGAGTTTAACAAGAAAAATTACAGAAACTACAATTCTTACTACCTTATGGCAATTTTTCCACAGTTTTTTTTTAAATATATTTTTGGGGTTCACGAGCAAAATAACAGAAACTGTTATTATTATTTTCTGGCAATTTTTGCCTACTTTTATTAATGTAATGTTAGGACTATATATTAAAATACATTTTGTCCTCGGCTTTCTAATTTTCAAATTCCGTATGTCGTATACTAATATTTACCTAGATAATATCGCATACTTGCGAATTTCTCCGTGAATCCACCGTTCATTAACATTACGCAACCAAGAATCCGTGGTAAAAACGTCCATGATTGATTCGGCGGCTGACCAAGGGTAAAAAGCTCCTCGTTAGACAAATTCCGCTAAACAACCGTTGAATATGGGGTGCGAAATGCGGAAGCATTAGTCACGCCGCTCTTTCATATCAGTTCAATCGGTTTTAAAATTAACGCTATATTTTTGAGTTTAACAAGAAAAATTACAGAAACTACAATTCTTACTACCTTATGGCATTTTTTCCACAGTTTTTTTTTTAAATATATTTTTGGGTTTCACGAGCAAAATAACAAAAACAGTTATTATTATTTTCTGGCAATTTTTGCCTACTTTTATTAATGTAATGTTAGGACTATATATTAAAATACATTTTGTCCTCGGCTTTCTAATTTTCAAATTCCGTATGTCGTATACTAATATTTACCTAGATAATATCGCATACTTGCGAATTTCTCCGTGAATCCACCGTTCATTAACATTACGCAACCAAGAATCCGTGGTAAAAACGTCCATGATTGATTCGGCGGCCGACCAAGGGTAAAAAGCTCCTCGTTAGACAAATTCCGCTAAACAACCGTTGAATATGGGGTGCGAAATGCGGAAGCATTAGTCACGCCGCTCTTTCATATCGGTCAGACAATGATATAACCGGGCACGACAAACAAATTGATTGATGCGCTCCTTCTATTTAGTCCGCCACACACACTCACCGTCCCGATAGATTCACCAGTAGGTTTTTATCCTCTCGTGATCTTTGCGCGCGAAACGAGAGTCGGGAAAAAGTTGAGCTTTTCGGAATCAACGTCTGATGCCGAAGTAAGCGTTTCGCATTTGCCAGGGTAAATCACTCGTAACGATAACTAAGCGGAAAACTCCGAATCCATTTTGTTCGGCTTTCTAATTTTCAAATTCCGTATGTCGTATACTAATATTTACCTAGATAATATCACATACTTGCGAATTTCTCCAATTTCGCCTGTTGGCTGGATTTTCCTGTGTAAGTCACGGGAATGTGTCGTTATCTTACTGTCTTATACGCCGTACGCTCATACCGTCATTGTACGACTAGTTGTTGTTCTATACGAAAAATTAAAACAATTACTATTTTGTTGTAGAAAAGTTGGGTCTCCCAGTGATATTACAATTTTGTTTGGATATCTGTACATGATAAACTGTTGGGTTAAAACATTTGAATGAACTGTTGCTACAGATGTGAAACCGAACCGTTTTTGATTAATGATGAAACCTTATTGATAGTATGACTCCAAAAAGACACTTCCACACTAAACTAGCGACCCTTTGGTTTTTTTTCGACGGCGGAGAAATATATATAAGTAAAATTGATAGCAAACGTAAAATTGATGGCTCCTAAAACTTTTGAAACCGCTCATAGGTTTCAAACATTGACTGTGCATGACATGACAGAAACCATGCTTAATTTTGCGAGTGGCTATACTGACAGTGTTCTAGGAAAACATTTGTAAATTTTCAAATGACACCAACCGTCGGTTAAAGAGCAGGAATTGGCACGTAACACCTGTGCCGAGGTCTGTGCAGGTTTATTCATCGAACAGCGTGTAAAAAACATTTCATAAATTTGCGAGCTAACTCGCACGGTTTTCGCGCGAAATCGGGGTGCCGCGAGTAGGAGGTTTTTAATGCGAAAGAATAACGTTGGGAATATCGTGCGAATGGCCAGCGGCAAAAGTATCTTTCGACGATAATGTCAACGATTTCGACGATAAAAACGTTTGAGTGCGGAAGCTCGCCGAGACAAAGGACTGTAAATTGGAATTGTGGCACGGTCTAAAACGGAAAGAGATTTAATAGTCTGGCACGGCGCGATTAATAGAGGAACGGACGATTAAGAATGAACGGACCGAAAGAGAAAGTGTCGAGGGGAAAAATGACAATGCGAAAGTGAATCTGGTAAATATAGCGGGAGCAAGAGACAGAGACGGGAGGAAGAAGATAGCTACGGATAATCTTTTGCGATCGGGGCGCGAATAAATGATGAAGCGGCGATCCGATAAACAGATAAAAGACGTATGGAGCAGAATCGTAGAAATAAATACTGTAATGACTTAAGAGTATTTTTTAAATTTATTTTATTTATTGGATCAGGTATAAACATACTAAATCTTATACTTTATACTTTACATTATACTACATATTTAATACTTTACTCAGACCGCTGTTATTACTAATTTAACAAATTGAATTGACGCATTGGTTTGTAATAAACTAGTACAATGAGTTTAATATTTTGATAAGCGCACACATCCAGTGTCGAAAGGTTTAATTCTTTGAACAATATAGTTGATCAATAAAGTCAATTGAATTTACCGTATATACATTATTTGCGTATACAATATATGCATATAAAATATCAACAACGCCAATATATGTATATACATTATATACATATACTATATATAATATACGCCAATTAAATTTATATAATATTATGCATATAGAATATATGCATATAGAATATATGCACTTACAATATATGAATATACATTATTTGCACATACTATAGCAAGATATTATCAACAACGCCAATTAAATTTACCGTATATACATTATTTGCGTATATAATATATGCATATAGAATATTTGCACTTTATATGAATATACATTATTTGCACATACTATAGCAAGATATTATCAACAACGCCAACTAATTTACGGTATATACATTATTTGCGTATATAATACATGCATATAGAATATGTGCACTTACAATATATGTATATACATTATTTGCACATACCATAGCAAGATATTATCAACAACGCCAATTAAATTTACGGTATATACATTATTTGCGTATATAATATATGCATATAGAATATTTGCACTTACAATATATGAATATACATTATTTATACATACTATAGCAAGATATTATCAACAACGCCGATTAAATTTACCGTATATACATTATTTGCGTATACAATATATGCATATAGAATATTTGCACTTTATATGAATATACATTATTTGCACATACTATAGTAAGATATTATCAATAACGCCAATTAAATTTACCGTATATATATTATTTGCGTATATAATATATGTATATATAATAGAATATTTGCACTTACAATATATGTATATATATTATTTGCACATACTATAGCAAGATATTATCAACAACGTCAATTAAATTTACCGTATATACATTATTTGCGTATGCAATATATGCATATAAAATATTTGCACTTACAATATATGAATATATAATACATTATTTGCATATACTACAGCAAGATATTATCATCTACACAACGACTAACCAAAACTCACACTTTCACCCAGTTGCACTAAAAGCCCCAAGCTCCCTACGTCCTTAACACAATGGCGCCGACCTCCGGGCGTCCGAAATCATCTGCATCACGCATGCTCTCCGACGTGGGCAACGTCGAGAGAAAGGACAGTCCCGTGAATCCATATAATCGATCGTGTTGCCCGAAGATGAATGTCAAGTGCCCGGCGGCAGACACCGACGACAATCTGATCGAACCTGTTACCAGCCTGGTGCATCTCGAGTGCGGTGCTTTCCCGAAGTCGTATACGATCACGTGTTCCTGTTGCCCTGGCGAGTCAACGGACGGTGTTGACTCGTGTCCGACCGTGATGCGGCCGAGAGACGAGGACTGCTGCAAGTCCCGCTGGCTGAGGAAAGTCTTTTATCGAAAAGTCAAGGAGAGAGTAGAGAGGGCGATGAAGGTAATTTTCCCGGCCACGACTTCCGTGTTCGTGTGGGAGACTGAGGCACTTGGCTTCCGGGTGGACCAAGCGATTTTCCAGAGAACGTGCGGAGGCGGTGATGTGGAGTGGTTTGCGGTCATTTGGATTTTCTCCATGCGCGAGTAGTGCTTTTTAAACTGATCCTTAGGAGCTTCCTGGCAATTAATTTTATATGGCGGTCAAAAGATTCTTAGAGGCAGGCTATGGGGGCAGTAACTTGGAGTGAACTTGCTGTGAAACTGGATTTTGTTAATGTATGAGTAGATTAGTAGTTAATTATTCAGGACTGGATGGTATTTTATTTGATATACCAGGTAATAGAATTTTCCAGGCAGACTGCGAACACAGTGGTCTGGAATAGGTCTGCTATGATTTCGGTTTTTTTGGTGCACTAGAAGCGGGTTTAAAAAAAAATTATTGGCAGTTAGGCGGTAATTGCTTTGATATGACAGTTGAAAGGATTTTTCAGAGAGACTGCAGAGGAAACGCTGTGAGATAGATTTGCTGCGATCTTGATTTTTTCATTCGTGAGTACTCGTTTCGAAGTAAATTGTTCAAAATGAATTGGCATTTATTTTGTGTATGCCAAGCCAAAGGATTCCTCACGCACAGCATAAAAGAAATATGGTAGAGTAAATTTACTGTGATATGGATTTTATTGATGCACGAGTAGCGGTTTTGAGATCGATTATTGGAAATTGGGTACTTGTATAATGTTTGATCGGTTGAAATGGAAAACGTCATTAATTTGGCACAGTACCTTTCTGTAGGAGCATCAAACGTTTCACATCGCCAGTTGTAATATCAATTTACGCCTTGATAAACGTTTTTCCCATGTCTTCAAGTAAAGAATTTTGCGCACATGCATACCGCATTGGGGATGACAACGTGCCATATGCAAAAATACCGACACAACTTCAAAACGACAAATAACTTTGCTGTCGTTGAATATAGGCCAAACAGATCTACTGTAAAAATAGCGTGACCCACTGACCGGTTGCATATACGGAACTTCGCAAATGCTTCACATAAGACCGACACACACGCCAAAAGTTGAGCTTCAATTAAAACTTGGAATACGGGCATCAGATTGTGCGAAGTTAAATAGTCGTCCGTTCATGAATCTAATAACACTGCATAATGTAAAATTTATCGCTATCTTCAAGTTCATTTTCGGCCGCACACGGAACAAACCGCTATTTATCACGCCGGCAATAATTCAGCAAATTTCACAAACGGCAATAACACTTCACAACGCGTCAACTGGAATTTTGGTGTTACACAAAACACCCGTTCCATTGTACGACCAACCCGTGAACTGACGAAAAAACTTCGGCACGTGGTGCAATGTAGATGAATAAATAATCGGAATTAACCTTTTCTCCGATTCCAAAACTAGCGTTTTGTTGGTTGAAACTATTTTCCGTAACTCTCGTGTGATAATTCAACATTTTTCGAAGTTTACGAAATTGTAATCACATATAAGGACACTGTCTGTTCTTGACATGTTACGATGTTTTTTTAAATTGAATTATTGCAGTTTCGATGTTTTTTTAAAATTGAATTATTGCAGTTTCGATGTTTTTTTAAATTGAATTATTGCAGTTTCAATGTTTTTTTAAATTGAATTATTGCAGTTTCGATGTTTTTTAAATTGAATTATTGCAGTTTCGATGTTTTTTTAAATTGAATTATTGCAGTTTCGATGTTTTTTTAAATTGAATTATTGCAGTTTCGATGTTTTTTTTTAAATTGAATTATTGCAGTTTCGATGTTTTTTTAAATTGAATTATTGCAGTTTCAATGTTTTTTAAATTGAATTTTTGCAGTTTCGATGTTTTTTAAAATTGAATTATTGCAGTTTCGATGTTTTTTTAAATTGTATTATTGCAGTTTCGATGTTTTTTTAAATTGAATTATTGCAGTTTCGATGTTTTTTAAATTGAATTATCGCAGTTTCAATGTTTTTTTAAATTGAATTATTGCAGTTTCGATGTTTTTTAAATTGAATTATTGCAGTTTCGATGTTTTTTTAAATTGAATTATTGCAGTTTCGATGTTTTTTTAAATTGAATTATTGCAGTTAGTCATTTGTACATCAGACTCACATTCTCATCTTTGATGAAAATTTCGGCCAGAGAGCTGGCTACTACGTGTGGGCACATATTTTTCTCAGCAACAACACGCACTCTGTTCGTGACAGTCGAGTGCAAAGGCTTAGCATATTAAAAAAGTTGCATGAGCGAAACTTTCGGCCCCTCCACGCCTGCCAGCGCCTTTCCATGAGTCCCAGCTTCTGGGACACTGCGTGGCATCGCGTGTCGCCGCTCAATTTCGCCGCACCCCCGCTCTAATTGACAGACAAAGTCTTCATTGCGAAACTATCGCGGCCAACTCCCGCATGGACACACATACGTGTTCTCACGTGGCCGCTCATTTATTTGCTTGTCTCTAACGTGCGCGAGTGGGCTACTGCGGTTTTCATGAAACCGAGCCACCCGCCCGGCACTCGTTTTATTTCACGTTAACTGCGCACCGGCGACCACCGCCAACTATTCCTTTCCGCAGAAGCACAAAATATTCCTGATACGGGGCGAGCTGCCAAAATTGAAGGAAGCGCTCGAGACGAGGGGCTGGCTGCAGAAATATGAGACCACCAGAACGAGGGCACTTCCCTACGGTTAGCATTTTTTTCTGTTGCACGCGATGCACGTTGGTGCGTATTTCCTTACGGCGCCGGTAGCACAAAAGTATCGACTGAATGTGTCTTTCGCGGGGAGGGGACATTTTTCTTGAGCCGCACTTCTTAGGACGAGACAGCTGTTAGATGTAGTAAACGTTGCACACGCGGGCAGGAAGTATAATAGGAGGTAGATATTTGACCCTTTGACTGCTATGGACGCATATTTGCGTCCGCCGAAATCTATCGATGTCGACTATAGACGCATATATACTTTTCCCAATCGTTCCGATTTCTTACCTACTGCAGCCCCAATTATCAACGTACGACATAAATACAGTTGCATTCTTTATCAAATAATTTTCTTGCATTATTTCATTTGGTGTAAATGAAGAATTACCATTACAACTTCGTTGCTCCTTACATAATAAATCAATAGATTTCGAAGTAGTAGTAGTAGAGTATTCAGCAGTCAAAGGGTTAAAAATGTAAACTCAGTATTAAAGAAATGAGAAGTAAACATTTAATACGTATTTGAGATAACATACGTTTTTCTTGAACCCAACAAAAATATTGTATAAAGTTTTAAAATGTTACGTCTAAACTTTGTAAACGTGTACAATTTTGTAAATTCGGTTGTATTCGATTGAAAGAAGATTGGTAACAAACCCATTTTTTTTTCTTCGTTTCAACAAAACCTACGTTTTCTGACCCATTACTCTAGACGCGCAACGTCAAACTGCCGTAGTAAATACGTGACTTCTAGCCAAACGCATACGCGTAAAGGAAACGGAGGCATAAACGGTTTCGATTTTCTTGTGCACATTTTATGTTCGTTTGCAAATTGCCCCTAGGAAGCGCCACGAGTTTAGAGGCATGTTCCCTGGGCGATATCCACCAACCGAATGGCAGTCTAAACGAGAAGGCATTGATATTCGCCCTTTTGCGTCATACACCGGCCGACTTTATATGGGATTGTCGGAATGATTTTGTCGAATGGCATAGTAACGTGAGAAGCAAAACGTTACTCAACAGATATCAGAAGTCATCTGTTTATACGTCGAAAGTACGTGAAATATTCTTTGTAACTATGGTATTTAAATTCACGCACTCTTTGGTCGCACGTCTGACTTGTCGTCTACTTATATCACTATGTTTGGTTGCTCTTTTTACTTGCGATGGATTGGAAATATCTGAAGCAAACAAGTATTCAAACAAATTTTGTACTTGCATACGTTTTCCTCACTAATAATGTGCAATCTTTTCGTGTCCCTCATAGCGGGCATTCGACTGTAACTGGTTTAAGATTTAATCGTTAGAATAGAGTATCGAATATCCAGATTGTCGGAATGACTTTGTCGAATGGCATAGTAACGTGAGAAGCAAAACGTTACTCAACAGATATCAGAAGTCATCTGTTTATACGTCGAAAGTACGTGAAATATTCTTTGCAACTATGGTATTTAAATTCACGCACTCTTTGATCGCACGTCTGACTTGTGGTCTACTTATATCACTGCGTTTGGTTGCTCTCTTTACTCGCGATGGATTGGAAATATCTAAAGCAAACAAATATTCAAACAAATTTTGTACTTGCATACATTTCCCTCGATAATAATGCGCAATCTTTTCGCGTGCCTCATAGCGGACATTCGAGTCTAACTAGTTTAAGATTTAATCGTTAGAATAGAGTATCGAATATCCAGATTGTCGGAATGATTTTGTCGAATGGCATAGTAACGTGAGTAGCAAAACGTTACTCAACAGATATCAGAAGTCATCTGTTTATACGTCGAAAGTACGTGAAATATTCTTTGTAACTATGGTATTTAAATTCACGCACTCTTTGGTCGCACGTCTGACTTATCGTCTACCTATATCACTACGTTTGCTTGCTCTCTTTACTTGCGATGGATTGGAAATATCTGAAGCAAACAAGTATTCAAACAAATTTCGTACTTGCATACGTTTTCCTCGATAATAATGTGCAATCTTTTCGTGTCCCTCATAGCGGAAATTCGAGTCTAACTAGTTTAAGATTTAATCGTTAGAATAGAGTATCGAATATCCAGATTGTCGGAATGATTTTGTCGAATGGCATAGTAACGTGAGAAGCAAGACATTACTCAACAGATATCAGAAGTCATCTGTTTATACGTCGAAAGTACGTGAAATATTCTTTGTAACTATGGCATTTAAATTCACGCACTCTTTGATCGCACGTCTGACTTGTCGTCTACTTATATCACTGCGTTTGGTTGCTCGCTTTACTCGCGACGGATTGGAAATATCTGAAGCCAACAAATATTCAAACAAATTTTGTACTTGCATACGTTTTCCTCGATAATAATTCGCAATCTTTTCGTGTCCCTCATAGCGGAAATTCGAGTCTAACTAGTTTAAGATTTAATCGTTAGAATAGAGTATCGAATATCCAGATTGTCGGAATGATTTTGTCGAATGGCATAGTAACGTGAGAAGCAAAACGTTACTCAACAGATATCAGAAGTCATCTGTTTATACGTCGAAAGTACGTGAAATATTCTTTGCAACTATGGTATTTAAATTCACGCACTCTTTGGTCGCATGTCTGACTTGTCGTCTACTTATATCACTACGTTTGGTTGCTTTCTTTACTTGCCACTGATTGGAAATATCTGAAGCAAACAAATATTCAAACAAATTTTGTACTTGCATACATTTTCCTCGATAATAATGTGCAATCTTTTCGTGTCCCCCATAGCGGAAATTCGAGTCTAACTAGTTTAAGATGTAATCGTTAGAATACAGTATCGAATATCCAGATTGTCGGAATGATTTTGTCGAATGGCATAGTAACGTGAGAAGCAAAACGTTACTCAACAGATATCAGAAGTCATCTGTTTATACGTCGAAAGTACGTGAAACATTCTTTGTAACTATGGTATTTAAATTCACGCACTCTGGTCGTACGTCTGATTTGTCGTCTATTTATATCACTACGTTTGCTTGCTCTCTTTACTTGCGATGGATTGGAAATATCTGAAGCAAACAAGTATTCAAACAAATTTCGTACTTGCATACGTTTTCCTCGATAATAATGCGCAATCTTTTCGTGTCCCTCATAGCGGACATTCGAGTGTAACTAGTTTAAGATTTAATCGTTAAAACAGAGTATCGAATATCCAGATTGTCGGAATGATTTTGTCGAAAGCATAGTAACGTGAGAAGCAAAACGTTACTCAACAGATATCAGAAGTCATCTGTTTATACATCGAAAGTACGTGAAATAATCTTTGTAACTATGGTATTTAAATTCGCGGACTCTTTGGCCGCACGTCTGACTAATCGTCTACTTATATCACTGCGTTTGGTTGCTCGCTATACTCGCGATGGATTGGAAATATCTGAAGCAAACAAATATTCCAACAAATTTTGTACTTGCATACATTTTCCTCAATAATAACGCGCAATCTTTTCGTGTCCCTCATAGCGGAAATTCGAGTGTAACTAGTTTAAGATTTAATCGTTAGAACAGAGTATCGAATATCCAGATTGTCGGAATGATTTTGTCGAATGGCACAGTAACGTGAGAAGCGAAACGTTACTCAACAGATATCAGAAGTCATCTGTTTATACGTCGAAAGTACGTGAAATATTCTTTGTAATTATGGTATTTAAATTCACGCACTCTTTGGTCGCACGTCTGACTAATCGTCTACTTATATCACTGCGTTTGGTTGCTCGCTTTACTCGCCATGGCTGGAAATATCTGAAGCAACAAATATTCAAACAAATTTTGTACTTGCATACATTTTCCTCGATAATAATGCGCAATCTTTTCGTGTCCCTCATAGCGGACATTCGAGTCTAACTAGTTTAAGATTTAATCGTTAGAATAGAGTATCGAATATCCAGATTGTCGGAATGATTTTGTCCAATGGCATAGTAACGTGAGAAGCAAAATGTTACTCAACAGATATCAGAAGTCATCTGTTTATACGTCGAAAGTACGTGAAATATTCTTTGTAACTACGGTATTTAAATTCACGCACACTTTGGTCGCACGTCTGATTTGTCATCTACTTATATCACTGCGTTTGGTAGCTCTCTTTACTTGCGATGGATTGGAAATATCTGAAGCAAAGAAATATTCAAACAAATTTTGTACTTGCATACACTTTCCTCGATAATAATGTCCAATTTTTTTTTGTGTTCCTCATAGCGGAAATTCGAGTGTAACTATTTTAAGATTTAATCGTTAGAATAGAGTATCGAATATCCAGATTGTCGGAATGATTTTGTCGAATGGCATAGTAACGTGAGAAGCAAAACGTTACTCAACAGATATCAGAAGTTATCTGTTTATACGTCGAAAGTACGTGAAATATTCTTTGTAACTATGGCATTTAAATTCACGCATTCTTTGGTCGCACGTCTGACTTGTCGTCTACTTATATCACTGCGTTTGGTTGCTCTCTTTACTCGCGATGGATTGGAAATATCTGAAGCAAAGAAATATTCAAACAAATTTTGTACTTGCATACGTTTCCCTCGATAATAATGCGCAATCTTTTCGTGTCCCTCATAGCGGAAATTCGAGTCTAACTAGTTTAAGGTTTAATCGTTAAAACAGAGTATCGAATATCCAGATTATCGGAATGATTTTGTCGAATGGCATAGTAACGTGAGAAGCAAACCGTTACTCAATAGATATCAGAAGTCATCTGTTTATACGTCGAAATTACGTGAAATAATCTTTGTAACTATGGTATTTAAATTCACGCACTCTTTGGTCGCACGTCTGACTTATCGTCTACTTATATCACTGCGTTTGGTTGCTCTCTTTACTCGCGATGGATTGGAAATATCTGAAGCAAACAAATATTCAAACAAATTTTGTACTTGTGTACGTTTTCCTCGATAATAATGCCCAATCTTTTCGGGTCCCTCATAGCGGAAATTTGAGTGTAACTAGTTTAAGATTTAATCGTTAGAACAGAGTATCGAATATCCAGATTGTCGGAATGATTTTTTCGAATGGCATAGTAACGCGAGAAGCAAAACGTTACTCAACAAATATCAGAAGTCATCTGTTTATACGTCGAAAGTACGTGAAATATTCTGTGTAACTATGGTATTTAAATTCACGCACTCTTTGATCGCACGTCTGACTTGTGGTCTACTTATATCACTGCGTTTGGTTGCTTTCTTTACTCGCGATGGATTGGAAATATCTGAAGCAAACAAATATTCAAACAAATTTTGTACTTGCATACATTTTCGTCGATAATAATACGCAATCTTTTCGTGTCCCTCATAGCGGAAATTCGAGTGTAACTAGTTTAAGATTTAATCGTTAGAACAGAGTATCGAATATCCAGCGAAAACCGAACATCAGCGTTTCATCGCAGCATCAAAGAAATAATCCTGCGACATCCCCGAATTTCCCAATACTTTCTTCCATTTCCGCAAATCTACAAAACACTACTCGGTACAGCGGGCGAACGCAAAATTAAATTGATGCGCTCGTCCGACGCGATAAACGAATATCTGCGCACATAATTCACGACGCTATTTCGGCCGCTTCGGCGCTGCCGCGTGAGTAACTATTACAATATTTCTAACGGCCTCTGATTGATGACGCCCGCTGCAAAAAACTTACCTTCGGCATCACAAAACGGCATAACGTATGGCCAGTCTTTGTATACGTCGCGGACCGAAGGCTAACGCGGCGTCAGACGTACCGCTGAATGTCAAATACGTACACGTACGTAAAAATTTTTCTTGTGCCGCGGAAAAGATATCGCGAGCTGGGTATTACCAAACAATGTTCAATCGTATACATCTCGGTACCCTAGAATGATATGTTTTATTATAATGAAGCCGATTGGCGTTATAAAAAAAATTAATAATGTACGTATCACTTCTCGCGGTGGGGTTTTTCTTAGGCTGCCACAGAGGTGCGAAGCATTAAATATGCTAGTTTTGGAAAAAGTAGTGGAAATTGGGTGAAGATGATTGGTGGAACGTTTCGAAAAGAGGTGACAGCTGAGGTAAATTTCGGTGGTTTTGGTGATACCTGGAACAAGAGGGAGTTTTCCCGGAATATTATCACATTGCATGAGGGTATATTTCGCCGCGGACTTATGCGCGTAGCAAGCCTTTTTTTAGTCTCAAACGAAACTTCTTGAAAGAAACAATGCAAACCGATGTCTAGTAACACAAACACCATACATACAATGCTCACCGTATTTATATAATACCCGGTATATATATGCTTTTGTTTGAATCGCGCTAAAGTGACAGATTACAAAGAACATAAAAATACGTTTCCCGCATGCAATCTATTAGTTGCTGTATTAGCCGTATTAGAACGGCGTTTTGCCGTATTAGAAAGGCGATGCTATGAAATACTACAACGTTTGACTGAATTATACAAAACGTAAATAATGTGCAGGTATTGTAGACCAAAGAATCGCATCACTATTCTAACAATAACTGCATTTATAAAATAATTATTACTACCCATTGCGAATATTTTGGATCTTCACTAAAATCTCTTGCGCCGGTCACCGGTGACCCCCATGGCAGCCAACGTGTTAATGAGCGGTGGTTAATGATGGCGTTAGGTGCAGGATTAGAATTTCAGCAACACCTCCGCAATACCTGCAGCGAAACATCTTGGGCTCTGGGTCGAAGTCATTCTTTGGTCCGTTAGGTCGGAACAGAAGCATCGTCCTCCAGCGGAATCGATGGCCGAACGTTGGGACGTCTTGTCGATAACGCATTAGTGCCGCGAGGGACGCAAACGTGTAGACGCGGTCCGACGTGTGCGAGGATTCGCAACGTACGGCTGATTCGGAATTGCACGGCGCCGAGTGGCGAATGGCAGACGCGGAATTATTCGCACGGAATTTTCCGAGGCGGGCAGCGTTGAAAATTTATGAATTTTTTGCCTCGTGTATAATGCCCCCGGGAGGAGTCCGGTTGGTCGCGTACCACGCAGTCCCGCGCGAAAAAATCATCCCGTGCGAAGGCGGCGGAGATTGAAGGAAAAAGTGTATCGCGCGGTAAAACGTATCCATGGTCGAACGCGGCGATGATAATCAAACTGTCTGCGGTGTGGTGTCGCTGCAGAGGTGCCGTTCGTTGCATTAGTGCACGCAGATTGAAGCGAGCGAATTCGCTTTGCTATTTGCTGGGCGGCAGCGAAAAGGAACACCGACAAAGTTGTGTTAGGTACGGAAAACATTGAACCGGCTTGTTTGTCAAATAGTTTAACTGCCCTGAAGAAGAAATATTGAATTTATTTCGAATATTGATAATTAAGTAGCCTGTAATTATTCGTTTTTTGCTGGTGTACGGTTCGCGGTAAAAATCATATTTAAATATTTATTTGTTTTTCTAAAAGAAGGATGCATAGTTAATAATCGCGTTTGCGCGTGAATGATTAAAACACTGCAAAAAGCATGCTTCCGCAGTTGCTTATTATCTTAAACGAACTCTATATGATGTTCCATAACAAAAGTATCCTTGCGCCTTTGGTACAAAAATTCCATAAAACTCCATAAGTCTAGTTAACACGTTGACTGCCGAGCGTATTTTGCTGTATTAAAACGGCGATGCTACGAAATACTACAGCGTTTGACTGAATTATGCAAAATCTAAATAATGTGCAGGTATTGCAGACCAAAGGATCGCATCACTATTCTAATAACAACTTCATTTATAAAATAATAATTGCTACCCATTGCGAATATTTTGGATCTTCACTAAAATCTCTTGCGTCGGTCACCGGTGTCCATCATGGCAGTGAAAGTGTTAATCGTTTTCACGTTTGATCAGTTCCAATACTGTGGGATTGCGTGTGGGGCGGATATATTGATTAAATGAAAGTGCTTCTTGATAAAAATCTATATTAAAGGATATAAAGAATAATCTAACTGTACAAAAACTGATCACACACACACATATACTGTTCGTTGTCGTCTTTTCGTCGTACGTCTTACCGAGTCGCCGTCTTGTTGCGAACTGCCCTTCCTGTCTCATTTCCGCACGCTTCCGTCCCGTACAGTTTGACCATCTTTTGTCAAATCGTCCGTCCGTCTGTCTCTGTCTCTTTGTGTCGTACTTTGTCGCCGTCGTCGTCATCGTCACCACGCATTCACACTTACAATACTACAATACTGCAATAATCATACTTCTACAATTATTCCTTTCGCTAAACGAAATCTCAAATAGCGCAAAAATGAAATTTCAACATTTCCCCTTTTGAACAACAGCTCGGCATGGCCCATCTCCTTGAATCGTCTCACTGGCTGCACGAAGAAGGTGTATCCAGTGTGCTGTTTCCGCGAAGTTACAATGTCAGCAGGGAGTCGGACGCATTCCTTCAAGACTTCCGCCTGACCGCCGCCTCGGGCTTGCTAAAATGGTTTGTGGACGGGTTGCAAGACGCTGAGAACGGCGTCGCCGATCAAGAACGCCGGTTGTTGCCCCTAAGCTGCGTAGAGTTTGCCGTTAGGCGTTGCGAGAAATTCGTGGCAGACGCGAGGCATCGAAACATCGACGAGCAGGAGTGCGAAACAGTCGAAGACGAGGAATGGAATTGCTTTTTGGACCATTACACCGAAGCCGTACATAATGGCGCGAGCATTGAGAGTCTGCAGAACATTGGCCAGGAGAGACTGCAGGTGGGCACTCACGAATAATCGCTAATTGGACGATTAATAAGCTGCTTACCTGATTGCGTGAGCGTTGCTTAGCGCACGGCTTGTATAGACGCGAACATGGTGGCTCGATGATAGGAATATTGTTACGCTAAAATATTCGGACAGTTTTTAATGAAATTCATGGGCAAAAATGTTAAGGTAATACGATCTAAAATGTCTGGGAAATATGTTGGAGGAAAAGTGAGATGGAACTATAGCGAAACGTGTAATCAAATTGGAGCCTCGATTGTGGGTTAAGTGATTTGGACACATCTAATTATTGCTGTAATGTGAAAGAGCACTACTGATTATTTTATATACCGGATGAGTACTAGTGATTATGTTCGCGTATCGAAACCATTAACCCTTCTTTGCATGATTTTTTCTTTATTGGTAAAATAAATCAAGGTGATATAATTCATGTTCAAAATGAAAGGAAAAATGGTTAAAAAAATCTTAGTATATATTTATAGTATAAATTTAGCAAAAAACAATATGATGGAAATTTCCATCATCATGCAAAGAAGGGTTGATCTAATAGGAATAAACACCATGTCCATAGAAACAACATGGATCGATTTTTGATATAATAAATATGTCCAGCCGTTGCATTGATTTCGATGAGCCGGAGTCGAAATATGAATGCGCGGTGACGTTTTGTTGGAATAAGTTTATGGGTACTTTGGTTTGAGACGGGGTATATATGCAATTAATTTCCTGTCTCATGCAAATGCACGGTTGGCTGACAGGAATATTGTTAGCATAAATGAATGCAACACTTTTTGCCTAAGAGCATTTGTTATCAAAAATGTCCGGGTAACAATATATAAATGTAGAAGAACCACTATGAATCACCGATCTCTTGAAATAAACACCGAAAACAAGGATGGATTTTTGCATCAATAAATTTCTGCCGCGATCGACCCATCCAGGCCAACGCGATGGTGAATTCGTGAAATTAATTTGTTTGCAAATTGATGCATCTGAATATCCAATGCAAATAGACGCAAGTTAATGCTCTTCGAAAATTCACGATAATAGTTGAAGCGCGTGTCTTTTAGACTATTCGAACGGACACTATTACATTTCGTCACGTTAACACGACCCTTCATTATGTTCAACTCATACCACTTCTCTACAGCAATATCCCACGTCTTCAACGATGCAATATTACTAAAGTGCACTCTCAGTTAAGCTCTGAAACCGTAGCTCCCGAACGCGATCCGTTCGAGTGTCATCAAAAGTCACTGGCCAGTGGAGTGTCCAATCGATAAGCATTTTGAATGCACAAAGAAAGTGTCCCGTGGACAATATTCGCTCTTGGTCGCTTTAACGTATCGAAGCCTGTGAATTGATTGTTAACACTAGATTGCCCGAAATTTCTTGTATACCTATATTGCCCAAAAACAGTCAAAATAACTGCATTGTGAAAAAATAACAAATATGTTAAGAAATTTGTTTAAAATTAATTTTTAATATTTTTTATGTTATTTACAGTTATATAACAGGTTATTAGTAAATATTAACTGTACATATTGACTGTTTTCAATGAAATTAACCCATATTTCCGAAAGCAAGGCAAATTTATTTGATTGTAGGCGCCTACTGCATTCGGTTCTTTTGTCAAAATGAATAAATCGTAAGATTTGCTTGAACTTTTCTCTGGCCATAGTTTTTCTAAAAGATTCGGGACCCCACTTCGCTGACCATAAATAACTCAATTTAAAATTTGTTGCTTCGTAAGCTCCACGAGCATATAGAATCCCAATAAATGCACGTATTTCCGGTAATGATATTGTCCAACCGTTCCGCAAAATTCGGCGACATTCTTCTGTGCACTTTCTTATATGTTTGATAATATAGTTATCTATTATCGACGATAATGCACTGATAAGATTATCTGCCACAATGTTCCTTTTTGCGTAGCCTGTTGGCCCTTTCACACTCTTGAAAATACAAGCAGATGGTATCCTTCCAGGAATACCACCTTCGTCAATTTTTGTCCACACAGTACCATCAGCAGCTGTTTCGATCTCCTGAAACGTATTTTCAGTTTCTTCATCAGAATCTGAACTATTTAGCACCCTACACCTTTTCCTGGGCATATTGATGACACTTTCATTTTCATCATTGGTGATTGACTCTTCATCACTATCTTCAGCGTCAGATGTTTCACTTTGAATATAATCCGCTTCATCTTCAGATGATAGTTCAGAATTTGTTGCATTTGATTCTATATTGGAGTACTCTTCACTTATGTTCGTTAGCTTTTCCAATAACTCATTTCTGTTCGACATTCTTTTCATAAAGTTAGGGCGCAAAAGAAATAAAATAAACAACTTGTTAGAACAACACTTTATAAAGATTCGAATAACTAGTACTACTTTAGCTTATTGAGCAACTGACACTTATCAAGTATACGCCCAAATCGACAATTTATCATGCATCATATTTCAATACAAAGCCGGACAGGTCATATAAGAAATTTACTCAATTCAATAAATAAAAATCTTTTAATTATTTAAAATTTACCAAGCAGTCAAAATGACACCTACTGGGCAATATAGGTATAACACATATATAAATACGGAAATAAAGGAGGGCGGAAGTAACTACAATTATTCATAAACCCATTTATATGTTAAAGAAAAAGTCACCAAATTCTAAGAAATTGTGTCATCAATTTCATAATTGTTTTTCTAATTGAAATTAAAAAACAGTCAAAATGACTGCCTTGGGCAATCTAGTGTTAAATACGCTGCAAAATATACCGTTTCGTTGTTAATTTCCAAGTCGATGATTAGATACGCAATAAAATACTGCTCCGCCATTAGTCGCATGTTTGCGGATACGTGTGAATATTATATCGACCGTTTAATCAAATGTATGCAAAATTTTATTGTCAGCGAGTAGCGGTCACTGATAATCAAAACAGAATTAAATCAAGTAAAAGGTTGCCGTTGACAAACAAATTTTATCCAATGTTTCGACAGTATGCGCATATCCTTTTTCGATGAATTGATTAATTTTAAAATACCATAATAATGTCGCCATGGGGTTTGTTCTACAGAATTGCATTGTTGCCGCAACGGCAGTATTAAAAGAACTAAAGACGATCGATCCACAGTACGAATTAAATGGGACGAGGAATATTTGGATTGTCAAGCCGAGTGATCTTTGCTGCGGTACTGGGATTACGATGTCCCACAGTTTTAAGGATATATTACGGAAGATCGAGGATAAGCCGAAGGATTACTTTATTGTACAGAAATACATTGGTATGACTCTAATATTCTTCTTCTTCAAAATGTTAAAATAATGCTAATATAGATACAGAAAAATAATATAGTATGGTAATTGACCGAAAAGAACTAACCCAGACAAAAACACGCATAATTACTACTATTGTAGAAGAATAATATAGTAATGTAACAGATCAAAAATCGTTGACAGACACAAGAACACACAATTATTACTATTGTATAAAAATTACAAAAGTCGACACTTTCTAGCGAAAAGACTGACACGAATTTAACACTTCTTGAGGAATGACGACGGTTTTATCCTTTTCATTTTTTCTCTTAGCGCATATCTTATATTTTAGTTTACCTTCACTTATCCATTCGTTCATTTGCTTACTCGCTCACCCAATGCTAAGAAACCGCCATTAGCCTAAAGCTTCATTGTGTCTCTGGCTTGTATCTACTTCGGCGTACAATAAATCTGTCAAATACTAGCCGTGACACTACTGTCCTCTTATTCCTTAAAATATTTTCCGACAAGAGTAACTAGAATAGATATTAGTTTCCATTTAATGATCGACGCTGACAAAATTAAATGTTTTAACGATATTGCAGTACTTCTCCGTAGTTTCGGTTCAACAAAATAGTATACCCTTAATTTAAATTTGTCTCACCCGAATTTATAATTTAGTCTTCTGAAGAGGATCTAAAAATAGAGGTCGAAACGTTAAAATGAGGAGTACGAACTTTATTAGCCGGGACCCGCCAACTTGGTCTTGCATAGTTAAATATACCAGTCGCTCTTATATATCACGCTTATCGCATCCCGTTTTGAATTTACAGAGCGACCGTTATTGATTCAAGAAACAAAATTCGACATTCGTCAGTGGTACCTGGTTACGCGCGCCTATCCTCTGACGATATGGATGTTCAAGTAATTTTCTCAACACCCACTAAGTCCCGTCCCCCAACAAACTACTTTCTCGAAAGTCCCGCAGTCGTCAAATGCGAAGTAATACGCAAAAAAAAACAGCGCGGTAGAATTAGTGGCTGGAAAAGCAAAGAATAACTTGAAAGTAATTCGTTGCGCTGCCAGCAATAAGTTTGTCGAAACTTCTATTCCTGCAGCGAGATTGATGCGCACCGAGAATTCACATGTTTGTTAACATTGGGAATCATACGATAAATTATTCACAGAACGTGTCATTTTGACACGTTCAGATTTGCTCAATGAAAATAATAGAAACTGCTTATATTTTTTTCCAGTTATTTGTGCTGATTCTTAGCCATTTGACAAGACTAATATGTATCCAATTTAATAATTTTCAAAGCCGTTTAATCTCGAAGTTCTTTATGCGGTTCACCTATCTCTATGGATGCGCGTTATTTTGACGTGATCGTAAATTGAGCGTTAATCCTAGTAAATCGGCTTCTCACATGAAAGCATTACTTCCGAAATGAATATTAATGCAATCAAGAAGTGCTGACGGAGTAATCGTGAAAAATAAATGCACACAATGCGGATTCACTGTAAACCCAATATCTCAAATCTGCAGTGCTTGGCACGGCGCATCTGCTTACATTCATATCTCCGCATTCACGCTGGAAACTCGTAATACCGAAAAGCGATAAGTATCAGAAGAAGGAATGGATCTTACTACTTCAGTTGCTCTCACGGCATGAAGACATCTTAAAAGTTTCTTTTTTTCTTGATTTCGTGCATTGTAGGAGAGAATACAGAATAATCGTCGATATATGACGAACGATATATAACGAAATATCCAAATATAGTGTTAACACGTTGACTGCCATGGTGGTCATCGGTGACCGGCGCAAAACGTCTCACGAAAAATTAAAAAAATACCCAATCGGTAGCATTTATAGTTTTGCAAATGCAATTAATATTAACACTTTGACTGCCAAGCACATTTTGCTATGTTAGAACTGCGATGCGATGAAATACTGCACAGTATGATTAAATCGTGCAAAATGAAGGTAACGTCAAGTTATTAGAAGCCGAAGTATTGAAGCACCATTTCAATATCAATTGTGTTTACAAGACTGCAAACAGGCTTCATGGCAAATTTTTTGCATTTATGGTAAAATCTTTTGCGCCGATCACCGGTGACCACCGTGACAGTCAACGTGTTAAATAGTGATTCAATTCTTTGGTCTCCGATACCGTCGCATTATTTTCACTTTGCACAATTCAATCATATACTGTAGTAATTCATCACGTTGCGGTTTCGATATAGTAAAATACGTACGGCAGTCAAAGTGTTAACACTAGAACTACCGACAATTTAGCAAAACTACTTCTACCAAAACCAGTCAAAATGACTGGTCTTAAAAAAATACTTAATAATAGAATATTTTTAAATTTGTTCCTTCATTACTTTCTTACAAAAGGAAATCCATGTTTTATGTAATACATTTTTGGTATTATTAACTTATTTAGTGAGTTAGGATTATCCCTTACGCATTAGTAAACACAATGCTCCTCGCGCATGGTTCCGTCTGCAGCAATTTCATTTTGTGATTCTAGTAAAATACTTTCATTAGAATCTTCAGAACTTGAAAACACTCGAACACGTCTACTTTTACGTAAATTCGAATTATTTTCACATTCGCTTTCTGAAGATTTCTGAACATATTCTTTGTCTAAATAATCATTGTCACTTCTGTCACTATCAAGAAGATTATCGTGAATACCCCACGATTCAATTTCATTTTCTTCTGGTTCATCTTCACAGTCATAAAGTTCACCATCTTCTATATCAGAGCATTCCATTGGTATATTATTCAATTTTTGCAATACTTCACAATTTTTTTCAATCGTTTTGCTATTTTCAGGGCTTAGAAAAACTAGTTATATACAATACTATTTATTATAAAAATGAGTATATAATATTTGTATTTATTTTCTCATCTTACACTAATTGAAATAATATGTCGTATACTGAATATGTTGTTATATGAACAAGAGCATGGTGGTCTTCCGGCGGCTGTTATAAACGCACTGATTGAATGCAGTAACTTCTCTATTTGATGGTTGTTTTTACAATGTTGCCTGATATAATACTGTGATGTGGCAAGTGAGCAAATTCCAAAACAAAACAATAACACATTCCTAACAGAATCTTCAAATGTTTTACGACTTCAGATCTAAATGAACGCCTTAATAAATACCAGTCAACATGACTGCTGTTGGTATAACTAACCATAGTATCAATTTATTTTGATTCAGAATAAATAAAATATTTAAAAAATATATTTTACTATTTCTTTAGTTATCACCGCAAAAGCCATTACACAATTTCGGAAAAAAATGTAACATAAAGTAAAAATATTTAAATCATATTGTAAAACCAGTCAAAATGACTGGTGCGGTAGTTCTAGTGTTAAGGAAATATTGAGTTTCATTTATATGTCAATTCAACGCGTATCCATGGAGATACGTACACGGGAAATGTCTATAAGCCTAACGTTAATGCGCTTTACAGAGAAGCGTTGCTTCGGTTCAGTTCGAAGCCGTACACATATTCCACGTACCGCGAGGTCGTTCACATCTGCAACACGGCGATTCAGGAGAAGTACGACGACGAGCGCAGACGACGCAGAAAGCGCGGCCGTCAGGACGAGTCCGAGAAATCTGTGCGCGAACAGGGCTGGGACTGCGAGAAGCTGAACGAATATTTAAAGTAATCTCTCAGGCCGTTGGGGAACTTTCGGTAAACCATTCATCACGCCCAATGGTCTCACGGGAGTACTGGCGAAATTGATAGGACCCGTGTGCAAATACGCTATCAGACCGGGGGCTGCCTTGAGAATCGTCGGGATAGTTTTCCTGCTGGGCAAAACGACCGCGACACTGTTAATAGCCGCGGATCGATAGACAATATTACATTCGCTAATGACAAACCGAACGACCGCACTGGCGGTCAATGTTTCGGACGCAGTGCCGTAACAGGCATCTCAACGTACGAACAAACCTTTGCTTTTGCTTTGATAACTGGAAATTAATAATATATGTAACTGAACATTGGCAGCGCAACCGGATCTATATCTCATGCAATAACCAGATTTTTCGTCGATTGAACACTGTTTCTGGCGTCAAAGCCTGCTTATTACATTTCTCATTTTAATAGACTTCATTCCACATTCCGATAGATTTAATCTTTTTGAGACTAACACGATGGCTATCATGACCCACCGTGTCTACTATTAATAAGTACTAGCGGCGTGCGGTTACGTAACATTTGAGGCTTGGGTCGGATGCCGAAAGTTCGTAGAGTTTGGGCACTCAACGCTCTATAATATTAGACATTTTTGGAATCCCGAAAGTTCGTAAAATTCGGGTACTCGAGATTTCGGAACATTAAAATCTTTTGGGATCTTGACCCGACCCAAGAATTGAACTCGGTCTCAGATCGAGATATCAAAGGTTCATAAAGTACGAACAAACCTTTGCTGTTACTTTGATAACTGGAAATTAATAATATATGTAACTGGACATTGGCAGCCCAACCTGCTCTATATCTCATGCAATAACCAGATTTTTCGTCGATTGAACACTGTTTTTGGCGTCATAGCCTACTTATCGTGTTTCTCATTTTAATAGACTTCTTTTCATATTCCGATAGATATCATCTTTTTGAGACTAACACGGTGACTATCATCACCCACCGTGTCTACTATTAATGAGTACTAGGGGCGTGCGGTTACCTAATATTTGAGGCTCGGCTCGGATTCCGAAAGTTCGTAGAGTTTGGGCACTCAACGCTCCATAATATTAGACATTTTTGGAATCCCAAAAGTTCGTAAAATTTGGGTACCCGAGATTTCGGAACATTAGAATCTTTTGGGATATTGACCCGACCCAAGAATTTAACTCAGTCTCAGATCGAGATATCGAAGATTCATAAAGTTCGGTTACCCGACATTTTGGATTCGGTCGGGATCCTTGAAGTTCATAAAGTTCGAGTTTCCGAAATTAAAGTCGGGTCAGATCGACACGCCAAAAGTTTGTAACCTCATATGATGATTTTTCATGACTCTTCAATCGGATTTAGTACTTCAATTTTCTGGTTTGAAAAGGATATCTGTATTCTGGAGTATAATCAGACATAAAGGCCCACTTTTGAGATTCCGATCCGACTTCAGATTCGGCTACCTGATCCCGCGTCGTTAGTATTGAAAGGCAAAGAGTGTCGCAATTGAAATGACCGACAGTGTGTTCGAATTTGCTTATAGCATGTTTCGACATGGAAAACAGAGCCCCACCGCGCTGCAGGGCATTTTTGCAATTATACTGCAGAAATGCTGTCGCAGCCTATGCTGCTATCCGATACGGTTTTCAAATTGACCCCCGGCAGTAAAACAGTTAACCGGTTAGAGCCACGCAGCGTGATCGCGCTGTTCCGACTTTGCGTCAATAATTGCTACGGCGTACGGTGGCAACGTTCAGTTGACAGTACGCTCAAATTTGATTATTCGACGTAGCATTATTATACTCACACAGCACCTTGTTATTCGACGCAGCATTATTATACTCACACAGCGCCTTGTTATTCGATGCGGCATTATTGTATTTTCGCAGCACCTTATTATTCGACGTAGCATTATTATGTTCATACAGCACCTTATTATTCGACATACCATTATATGTTCACACGGCACTTGATTATTCGACATAGCATTATTGTATTCACACATCACTTTATTATTCGACGTAGCAATATTATTATTACAAATCACATTATTATTCGACATAGAATTATTATATTTACACAGCACATTATTATTTGACGTACTATTATTATATTCACGCTGCACCTTATTATTTGACATGTCATTATTATATTTACACATTATCTCATTATTCGACAAGACATTATTATATTTACCTAGCATCTTATCACTCAACATAACATTATTAGATTTACACAGCACCTTACTATTCGACGTAGCAGTATTATTATTACACATCACATTATTATTCGACATAGAATTATTATATTTACACAGCACATTATTATTTGACGTAGCATTATTATACTCACACCGCACCTTATTATTTGACATGGCATTATTATATTTACCTAGCGTCTTATCACTCAACATAACATTATTTCAACCACACAGCAACATTCGACATAGCATTATTATACTTACACATCATTTTATTATTCCATATAGGATCATTCGATACAGAATTCCCGATTATCTTAAATAAACCCGATCGCGTGCCACGATTCCAACCGTATTTTTAAAATGACCCCTGACACTTCCATGTACTCTAACTCTCACGGTAGCCTGTGCATCTACCTCGGATAGCCAATGTCCGTCACTTCGCAGGCAAAGTGGCCATGCTGGGGAGTCGTACTACGACAAGATCTTCCCGAAGATGTCTGAGGTCATCGTCCTGACGCAGCACCTTAATTTTATTATTCCACATAGGATCATTCGACACAGAATTCCCGATTATCTTAAATAAACCCGATCGCATGCCGCGATTCCGACCGTATTTTTAAAATGACACTTCCATGATTAAATTCTCACCGTAGCCTGTGCATCTACGTCCCATAGCCAATGTCCGTCACTTCGCAGGCAAAGTGGCCACGCTGGCGAGCCTTACTATGACAAGATCTTCCCTAAAATGTCTGAGGTCATCGTCCTGACGCAGCATCTTAATTTTATTATTCCACATAGGATCATTCGACACAGAATTCCCGATTATCTTAAATAAACCCGATCGCGTGCCGCGATTCCCACCGTATTTTTAATGATCTTCTGAAGAGGCTGTCGTTCTGACGCAGCACCTTAATTTTATTATTCCACATAGAATGATTCGACACAGAATTCCCGATTATTTTAAATAAACCCGATCGCGTGCCACGATTCCGACCGTTTTTTTAAATGACCTCTGACACTTCCATGATTAAACTTTCACCGTAGCTTGTGCATCTACTTCACGTAGCCAATGTCCGTCACTTCGCAGGCAAAGTGGCCATGCTGGGGAGCCGTACTACGACAAGATCTTCCCGAAGATGTCTGAGGCCATCGTCCTGACGATGCTCGCTTCTCAGGAGCACATGGACAGACGTCGCTGCAGCTTCGAGCTCTACGGCGCCGATTTCATCGTGATGGAGGACCTGTCCGTTTGGCTGATCGAGATAAACACGAATCCGCGCATGCACCCGCCCAGCTCGAGGATCACGAAACGTCTCTACGCGAGCGTGCTGGAGAGCTTGGTGAAAGGTTAGCAAAGGGAAGGTACACACTGAGGGCAGGAAGTGGGTGGTCCGAGGTGGGCGAGTGTTGGGTGGACATTGTCAAAGACGGAGACTGGGTGAGAGCAAAGTTTGCGGCGACAAGGGTCGGCCGGGGATGTGGGTTAGTGTTTGAAAAGTGAGCGGTGGTGAGAAACAGCGTGCGGGAATAGGGAGGCTCTCTGTACACAGCTTGGCTATTCTTATGGCAAATGTGGACCGTACATTATTTTCTGATTATTTTTTCAAATTATACGCCGTTTTGCGGTTTGAATGCGGAGTGTGTTTCGAGGCTACATAGGTAACAGTTGCAGGAGTCTGGAATTTTTATAATTATATTAAGGTATGCCGGTTGTATTGTATTATTATCTTTACCTCTGTCGGCAGGTGCAATTACAATATTGTTATTCACTACTTCGCCACTTCCCCTAAAAAGACCAGCGTTCACATTTTTACGACAAATTGTCATTATTTTCTTGTTCAGTTGTCACTGCTACTTTATTATTATACTGCTCACTGCTACACAACTTCTAAATCGGCCAGAGTCATTGTTCTTATGATCAAATTTGAATATTTTTTTGGTTAGTTGCCTTTGCATTTTTACTATTATCTTTACCTGTTTCAGCAGGTTCAATTACAATATCGTTATTCACTTCCGCGCCAATGTCCCTAAAACGGCCAGAGTCATTAACCTTCTAACAAACTTTCATTAATTTCTTAGTCAGTTGCTACTGCTCTTTGATTATTATCTTTAGCTGCTCCAGCAGATGCAATTACACTATTGTTATTCACTACTTCGCCACTTCCTCTAAAAAGACCAGCGTTCACATTTTTACGACAAATTGTCATTATTTTCTTGTTCAGTTGTCACTGCTACTTTATTATTATACTGCTCACTGCTACACAACTTCTAAATCGGCCAGAGTCATTATTCTTATGATCAAATTTAAATATTTTTTTGGTTAGTTGCCTTTGCATTTTTACTATTATCTTTACCTGTTTCAGCAGGTTCAATTACAATATCGTTATTCACTTCCGCGCCAATGTCCCTAAAACGGCCAGAGTCATTAACCTTCTAACAAACTTTCATTAATTTCTTAGTCAGTTGCTACTGCTCTTTGATTATTATCTTTAGCTGCTCCAGCAGATGCAATTACAATATTGTTATTCACTACTTCGCCACTTCCTCTAAAAAGACCAGCGTTCACATTTTTACGACAAATAGTCATTATTTTCTTACACAGTTGTCACTACTACTTTATTATTATACCGCTCACTGCTACACTGCTTCTAAATCGGCCAGAGTCATTATTTTTATGACCAAGTTTAAATATTTTTTTCGTTAGTTGCCTTTGCAATATATTTATTATCTTTACTTACTTCAGCAGGTTCGATTACAATATCGTTATTCACTTTCAGTCCAATATCCCTAAAACGGCCGGAGTCATTATTCTTCAAACAAACTTTCATTAATTTCTTAGTTGCTACTGCTCTTTGATTATTATCTTTAGCTGCTCCAGCGGATGCAATTACAATATTGTTACTCACTCCTTCGTAACTGCCCCTTAAACCTATAGAGAGGTAACGTAACGTATAGAGAGCAGAACTTTCAGCGTTCGGAGGCAGTGACGTGTTCGGCGGTGTATTCGACGCTCGCTTCCGAGTACTTGCTTTAGGTTTAGGAATCACTGTATCATTGAGCGGGCACTTGCTCTTTGATTGAACAAGAGTCTGTGGTCTCCGCGGAACGTGCACAGTGCCGTCGTCTCTAACGCATCATTGGCCAAACTGGAATTCGGTCCGGTGCGTGCTACCGCAACGCTTCAGCGCGGAACGATGTAAATTGATCATGAAATTCACACCACGCCCCGTGGCTTTTTGTTCGGGCGCTTTTAAAGCGGGATAATCTGGCGTCGAGGCCCCTTCAACAAATTGCCGTTACGGTGACGAGAATTGAAAATTCTTTGAAACTCGTGTGGATTAAATTTCGGCTGCGCCGCGAGTTGGTCGACATTCGAGAGTTTGGTTGCGTGGAATTCGGCGTAATGTGATCTTATTTGAGTGAAAGGAGACGGGACATTTTATTGTGCCAACCGTGGGTATATGGTAGCTTAGTATTGGATACGTTTACGGTCATATGATTTTCACTAATATATTTCGACAAGAGCCTCGACGATAAATTGCATGTTGTTTGTGCGCGAGGAAATAAACGAAATTGTACTGTATATCAAACAGGAAAGACGTTAACACGTTAACTGCCACGAGTATTTTACTATATTGAAACCGCAACGGGATGAAGTACTACAGAATATGATTGAATTGTGCAAAATGAAAGTAATGCGAAGGTATCGGAGACCAAAGAATTGAATCACTATTCAGTATTAATTGCATTTTCAAAATTATAAATGCGACCGATTGGGTATTTTTTGAGTTTTTCGTGAGACCTTTTGCGGCGGTGACCGATGACCACCATGGCAGTCAAAGTGTTAATGTATTATATATCAGATTTAATCACAGTCTACTAGTAATATGAGAATTTTTGGAATGTAAAACTAACTAATTCATTCAAGGGAGAGTGTTCAGATACAAAACAGAAACGCATCTTTACGTTCATAAGCGGCAAATAATCTGTTCAGCAACACTCTCGACAGCTGCATACACAAGAATAATTCGCAAACCACAAAATCTGAATCTAGAACGCACTCGAATTCGATATTCACCGTAAGCGTCGCTAATAAAGTAGCCATACTTTCATACTGGTGACTACTTCGAACGTCATCACGTCTCAGAAATATAAAAGCATCGAAATTTCAATTTTACTTCATACAACACAAATCAATACGCGTTCACGAAAAACACAATTTAAATAGATTAATTCTTTGTGAAACCTTATTCACTACTTAGCGAGTCAACATGTTCGAGTGGAAAGAGTGAACACAAGGGTGAAATGCGTTCAACTACTTCTCATCTGCACTTACGCTATTCCAAAGTCAATTCAATTCGCACATTGATAAAGCCATCCAATAATAAATCTGCATCGACTTAGACGAAGAACGAACGTTTACAAGCTTCCTCGCGAGATCGTGAGGTCGTCTCGTAAAAACAAAAGTTTCTCGGAGCTCATCGTGCTGGGATTCGGAATTCGGCACGGGACTGGCTCGCTCGGTCCAACTTTCCGAACTCAATCGATCTCCCGATCTTCCTAAACGTCACGACCCAACGTAAACGTAATCAGTAGCCCGCGCCGCTGTCGGCAAACCGGCGATCCATAAACTCCTCCGAAATCCGTTCCACCCCGATTTTATTCGATCTTTATTTGGAAAGAAGAAGGCAGGAAACGCATTAGGATAATGAGGAAATCCTATACGCTGGGGACTCGAATCGGGTTAATTCCGCTTTCATTGAGAAAGATCCGAAAGTTTAAATGGAAACAGGATATCGAAACGATCGATTAAACTGCGTTGACTGACCTACCTAGAGTTAACCTTTGAATGCAATAAAAAGTTAGAGTCGGAGTTCGGGGGCGTACGCGGAAGAATGCTGCGCGTATCTTTCTTCACCGTTCGAGTGGGGACAAAATATGTGTGAGAATACGTTTTAGTCGAATCCGTGGTAAAGCTTCATTACTGGCGAATCCGGGTCACTGGTGCTCGAACGGAAATGCATTATGCGAAAGATTTCTGTGTGGAGAAGAAACATAAGAATTAATTTGACGTATCGGCGGGCTTCGGAGATGAAATTGTTAACACGTTGACTGCCAAGCGTATTTTGCTATATTAGAACCGCGATGCGATTAAATACTGTAGAGTATAATTAAATCATGCAAAATAAACGTAACGCAGAGTTGTTAGAAGCCAAAGTATTGAAGCACCGTCCCAATATCAATTGCTTTTACAAGATTGCAAATGGGCTTCATTGCGAATTTTTTGCATTTCTAGTAAAATCTTTTGCGCCGGTCACCGGCGACCACGACGGCAGTCAACGAGTTAAATAATTTCGTTGATTCTTATATGTAACAAGTTTTCAAGTTTAACAGGCCATCCACTGATGCGCGCTATTCTATTTAACACGTTGACTGCCAAGCGTATTTTGCTATATTAGAACCGCGATGCAATGAAATACTGCAGAGTAAAATTAAATCATGCAAAATAAACGTAACGCAGGGTTGTTAAGAGCCAAAGTATTGAAGCACCGTCCCAAAATCAATTGCTTTTACAAGATTGCAAATAGGCTTCATTGCAAATTTTCTGCATTTTTAGTCAAATCTTTTGCACCGGTCACCGGTGACCACCATGGCAGTCAAAGTGTTAACTGTGGTCTTTTCCATTTTTCTTTTCCTTTGTGTGCGTTCGATCATTATAAATAATTTGATTTCTTTCGGTCATCGGTGACCGGCATGCATCAATAACGAAGAGACGAAATACGTACTTTGTATGGAAATACTGTGAATTAGAAAATTACAACTCGAATGTGTACGAATGCTAACACTGTTCGAAAGGTACGCGAACTTTTTACACGGTCAGATAGATTCTGTTGTTTACCATTTTTTGCTCGAAAATATGCACCGTGAGTTGTAAATTGAAAGACGAAACGACACATAACGAGCATGAAGACTTTTGGTGGGAGAAAACAGATTTAGCTATATGTAAATAAAATTTCCAATGTGCGATAATACGGCTTCGGCCTGATTCGTCGAATATCCAAAAACGAACGGTGCATTACACATTTTATATTATCCGAAAGGATAATAATCGCAGGCGCTGCGCGTGGAAACAGATGCGCACTACGTACAATACCGGGATCGTTTCAAACACAAATTATTACAGCGTGCGGAAAAGAGTGTAAATGTTAACCTCAATAACAAACGAAAACGAATTCCCGTGCATCTGCAAATAATTAATACAGAGGGTAAACAAAACATTCAAACAAACCGCACACACGTTAAATTCAATAACCATTACGGAACTGTCGTTATTCAACATAAATGATATCGTGTCAGTTATTATTATTCTTTATCGCTAACAATGTACACGTATACATAGGTTACATGAAAAGTTGCATCCGACAGAGAACTCTCGTGTACCGGAAATACTGCAGCAAACATGTGATTCGATCATTCTCAATTTCTAAAATATGATCTATAAAAATAGACACACAACGCTTTCACGGAACCGGATAAATTCTGCACTGTATTAAATTATAAAAAAAAAACAGACACTACCCATAATGCCATGGCATACGACATACATGCGTGACAACGAGAAGTACACGATATTATATGGTGACAATTAATTCTGACGAAAAATGTTGCGAGTTTGAGAGTATTTAGTTTAAGAGTATTTAAAAAGTAAATGTGTACATTGCCAACATGGTGTAATGATTGAACTGGTGCAAGAAAAAAGTGTAATGGTAACGATGATATGGATGATTTTATATTTGTGGCATGACTGCAACAATAATCATTTTGGACGGAAAAGTAAATTGAGAGTGTAGTGCAAAATATTTATGTATGGCGTTTCGTTGTCGAAAAGACGAATATTGAATACTAATCGATATTCAGTATGGACGCCATCCGCATGTGCTTGTTTCAAAAACGCTATTGTCCGAAATATATGTATACCAAATCGTCTATTTACATCTTCACACAGAAACATCCAGTTGGTGCATCGCAATTTCCGGACACCTTCGATCGTAACATGATAAAGCGATCAGTATTCAACGCTACTTTTTTCAATACAAAGGCCCGTCTGCAAAATCTTATTCTCAATTTTACGTCCGCCGTTTTTTCGCTCGGAATAATTTTCATTCCACTTTTGCTGCGAATTACCAACCACCCTGTGTTGCGTCGTCACGACGAAAGACAGTTATTAAGAGTTGACACTTTAGCGTTATTAGATTATGTATTAATATTCATGGTGAACCACGTAACTTAATTATCCTTATTATCTACGTCGTTAGTGGAGCGTCCAAAGTTTCTTGTCTTGGCTAATTCTTTTTGCTTCTAACCCGTTAAACATTTTCCGACATGCGTGAAGGAACAATCTGTAAATATTCCTATCCCATCCGACGCAAGGGTCTGTGGGATTGTACAGTCAAATTGTACTTCACGAACATAATTAATTTCAGAATATCGGTCGTAAACAGAAATATTCGTAAACCGAAACTGTTTTCTCAATAAGAATTAATACAATATTTACCAAAGGAAACTTGTGTATTGTAAAATTCATTATTTAACAAATATAACCATAATTGAATATACCACCAAATAGATAAACATAACACTAAACAGAGGAAACATAGATGAAAAGTTAATTTAGTTGCACCGTACCTGTATGGAGGATTGTTGACGATGTAGACAGAAGGCGATGATGATGATGAAACATTGTTTGAAAGGGAATTCTTTTTCTTTTTCCTGGTCCTCGGCACCATTCACCTCCGCTTCTGACCCACTGGGCTTCAGCCTCACTAAAAAATGTTCTCACGCATTGGAAGCGTGGAATACCCCGTTTCAATAAAAAAAAAGGAAAAAGAAATAATAACAAACAACACCAACATCGTACCTCTTACAAAGTAGTATGTGCTGTAACAACCAACTACAATATTCTCCATTCTTACCAACTTCACAGGTAAAAATGACTTCAATAGGAATGAAACGTGTGAATTTGTCAAACTTAAGAAAAAATACCCTCCGCTATTTGACAGTAGTTAACACTCACCTTCGTACTGCAACCCTGCCTAATATCGCAACATTTTCTAGCATCCTCGCTTTTAACATCTGTCTCCCACGTTATAATCCTCCGACTATTTCGACGGAGTTATGCATCTTGTGAACAACCTTATCATTTATGTCCGTGTTAATTCTTCCGTTGGCACATCTTGTGCTCTCATCTGCACTACATTGCCTAAGTCAACACGGTTAAGTCTCGGACAACTCAAATAGTCGCGGCGAACTTGGGCGCCTCATCCTGCATTTAACCTCACCGCTCATTTACTGAAAGCCGCCACTCTTGCCCTGACTTTTATCTCAGCCGTCTCGAGTCCACGAGTTAGATGCTACGATAGTAATCGTCTGCTAGTTATCACTCATTATATGTATGGAGCCGCTCATTGGCTACATCGATTAATTCCACGAAACAAAGAGTATAACATTAAAGGCTCGAAAATGGAAGAAAATACTGAAAGTGGAATCAAGCGTTTTAGCCCGTGAATGGTTCATAAATTTAATATGTGCTAGATTATACTTATGTATAATATGTAGGGTAATATACGATAAGTAGTATTACATAATTAGTATTTTTAAAGATGAAGTCCTCCTTATGGCTGAAGTTTTGTTTGCTATAATGATTTTAAAAGATCTAGATCATTTGAGTTTATTTTGTATTGTTGACTATCATTTACAATATTAATTGCATGAGCTTAAAACCTTTACCGATCTGCAGCTATTTGCAATTGCTATTTGCCATAAAACGTTAAATTGTATGTTAGATCGGTTTAATGAAGCAGTAGATTCCGATATAATGCGATTAACACAATACGCGTTTTATGGAATCACACGCAAAATTATAAACAAAAGAGATTGAATGGAATGGCGATAACGAACTATGTTATGGTCGGCCAGAACAAACATTCACCTTCCTCATTTTATCACAATGCGTCGCATGAGAATCGCGTTATATGAAAAAACTCGTTACAATAAGCAACGTTTTAATGAATTAATTAATATAATAGTTGAAATAATAAATATATTACACCAAGTAATATATTAATTAAATTTGGTGCGTTGCAGGAATTCGCGTTATGCGAAGGAACTCGCTACAAAAAGCACCGGTTGAATTAATTAGTTAGATGATATATTAATTGAATCCAGCGTCCTCTTGTAGTACGCGTTATACGGGAGTCTACTGTAACAAACGAGTGTAGATTAGATGCATGCAATTGAATGACCGCAACGTGAAATACTGATAATCAGTGATATTGGAGCTGCCGCTGGACTCGAATGCGGACACCGGCGGATTCAGCCTCGCTTACAAACAGAACGTGCCCGAGTTCCATCCTTATCTGGGTCCCTGCTTCTTCGTGTTCGGCAAGTCGATGACCCTGCACGAGCATCCGCGGAAACGAGAGAAGGAAAGGAAGGCAAACATTTGCGCTGCCTGGGGTAAGCAGCAACGTGCATGGACGGCGCCATCTTTGATGCCGCGAGTCAGGGAGCCGACGGTTGTTGACTTTATTGACTACCTAAGTGGCGCACGCTCTACGGCTACGAATTACGAGTACTGCGAACACAAAAATATTGGCTAAATACCTTTTCCGAATGTCGGAAGAATATTCCTGCAGGCGCATTTCTAAACGGAGGAAAAATATTGAATGGAAATGTATGCCAGTACGGGAGATGCAGGATAGGCTTTGGGAAAATTTGGACGAAGCAATCGGAGGGTACCGAATAGATGTTTGAGAGGTGCGAAGTAAATGTTAAGAAGACGAGATGATATTAACTGAATATTCAGAACACAAAAAAAATATCGATTGGAAATATTGTGTACATGCACGGGAAATGTAAGGTGAACGTTTGGAAAATGTAAACAAAAAATTGGAGAATACACAATAAATGTTTAAGAAATGTAAACTAAATTTTAAGAAAATGTGAAATTAGTAAGTGAAAAGTATGGATTCAATATTTAAATAATATTCGGTAAAGTTCGTAGATTTAAGGGAACGCGCGGATATGTTTATCGTTTCTATGGTGGTTGATGTCACGAAATTTATTACTTTCAATGTGCGAGCATTTCGAATAAAAATTATAGTTTCCTAATTTTAAATTGACAGAAATTTCACAGTTGGAAAATAATATTTTATTTCCAATATTGAATTAATATCTATTTTATGATTTGAAAACAGGCATTTTTTGTAACATGAAATAAATATTGTATATATATTTAAATATGAAAAAAAAATTCAATATTTTGCGCTACTTGCGCTACGATGTTCTTTAATTTTAGTGCCAAAGCATTTTATTCATTTTCAATACAAATGTAATACTCTGCATCTTGTGGAACTAATCGATTAAGCAAGTATGCAGGTCACATTTTGCATTGTGTGGTTCGATGACATTGTATAATTTTACTGGACCGCTTACGGCTACTTGCAAGAGCGCGTGTGTTTGTCAGAAGTTCTGGAAGAATGAAATGAATATTTCATGAATCCATAGCAGGATGCATGCACTAAATTTGATGAAGAACATTTTAGTCTCTTCTACGAACCCATTCGTCCGCTTGTAATTTGAAAGGCCTATTTTCTTATTTTTGCACCAAATTTCTCTACTTAACGTTCCGTTGAACCAGCTAAATTCACCGTGTCCTACAGTGGAAAGAGCATTCAAAGAATAACTCCATCAAGATAAAGACAATCGTTTTATTGATATGTACATACAATAAATTTATTTACAAATAATACAGTAAATTTTGACGTCGTAATCTTACTCGTTCTTGATGATATATGTTAACAAAATACTACGCTCTTACCGATTATTGTGCCGTGCTGATATTTGAAAACTCTTTGGTCACGGAAGTTTTGTTTCTTCTTCTTTTTTTTGTCATTAATGTAAACGGTAATATTCGGTTTTACCCTGCACATATATTTACCCAAGAAATGTTTAACGATCAACAGGCAATGCCATTTACAGCGATCGCGTTGATGTTGCTGCGGTCTCAATAGTTACAGACGTTCACGTCGTTAGCGTCGTTATCGTAATTTCCCTCTTTTCATATTGGGCGCGTGTTTTCTTTCTTATATAAATATTACGTTAGCTATTATTAAAATTATAAAAGAAATCGGTCGTGTCTTCGCGTACGACGAACTTCCGTCTCCATGATGCATCGCAGCTGGATGTTCTTCTGCAACAGAACATCGTTTCGCTTCATTCGGTATTCAACATATTTTAACGCGTTGACTGCCGTGCAAAAAAATTTTGCCGTATTAGAACGGCGATGCTATGAAATACTACAGCGTTTGACTGCGTTATGCAAAATGTAAATAATGTGCAAGTATTGGAGACCAAAGAATCGCATCACTATTCTAACAATAACTGAATTTATAAAATAGTTCTTACTACCCATTGCGAATATTTTCGATCTTCAGTCAAATCTCTTGCGCCGGTCACCGGTGACCCCCACGGCAGCCAACGTGTTAAGGATCGCGCCAGAAAAGTAATATTACCGGATAAAGTGATATATGCGTATGATCATTTCTTTTATTTAGTGTGACAAAGTATCTGTTTGTGGCGGTCTACCAGTCAACGTTCCTTTATATTTAAGCGATTATGCAGAAAACGCAGAACTCGTACGTTTCGATAGTCGCGTGATATGCGCAGAAGTGGATTTAATTCCGAAATTTGAACGAGTTACAAGAATTTGTACGATAAATGAGGGCTCAATATAAATGCATCTGTGGCTGAATAAAAGGCAATGAGCGAAGAACCTGTTTCTGTCTAAAACGTTTCAATGTTATCCATCACAAAATGTAAAGATATTATTTTATCTAAACGCCTGTACACTGTGCTTGCAATGTGCATATACATTTCTGAAGTCGCACCCCTTCAATTTCTCTACTACAATTGTGCTATTTCGCCTTCGCAATTCGGCTTTTCAAACGTCTACATTTACTGTAACCACATTTTCATATTTTTTCGAAGTAAAATCGCCCCCATTTATTTCGAAAGTCGCACCCCTCTGACGTGAAGCCACGCATCAACGCCGTTCCTGCAAAAATGACGGTATTCCGCCGTCGCCACTTGCCTTCTTCAAACGTCCACAATCATCAGCTCAACTACTTTCATGTGCGGTGTCAAATATGCAAACCACGCAGTGCACGCGTTTCAGCATAGTCGCGCGGCAGTTAAAGAGTTAAAGACGTAATTTTATTAAAGGTCCGGCGCGTACGCTTTGATACTTCATTCTGTGTGTTCGCGGACGGGCGAAAAAGCGGCAGAATCTGTCATCCCGATGCGTCGTTTCGCGGAAAGTCTGAAGAATCCTCCGAACTGACCGCGGGCCGACGCGGTGAGTGTCGAAAAAACGAGCCTGCGTCTGACTCGCCGGCGACGTTCGGCGGAATCTAAAAGCTCGGAAGACCTTAACCCTTTCAGCGCTATGAACCCATATTTGGGTTCTCACACAACCATTCGATTTTGACTATGAACCCATATATGCGTCCTCACACAACCATTCGATTTTGGCTACGAACCCATATATGCGTCTTCACACAACCATTCGATTTTGGCTATGAACCCATATATGCGTTCTCACCTAACCATTCGATTTTGGCTTTGAACCCATATATGCGTCTTCACACAACCATTCGATTTTGGCTACGAACCCATATATGCGTTCTCACACAACCATTCGGTTTAGGTTATGAACGCGTATGTGGCAGGTACTTACAGATATATGTGACTGGTAGTATAAATATAAATGGTCTGCATAAATATAAAAAAGATATAAAGATATATGTAGATACAAAAAAGTCAATAAGCGTTTAAATGTACTTTTATGCGATCGTTTATCAGTATTGTCCATTAAATTTGTGTGTGCATTCATTGCGCATTAGTTAACATATCGCTGCCAAAGACTTTTGAGGTTGTCAATACAGCTACTTTCTGAAAATCTATTTTTTGCGTTTTAAAACTTCATTTTCAATTACCCCTAAAATGTCCGAGAATGAGTTTGAACGCATTAGTAACAGTGGTAGTGACATGGCCTATGACCATGACATTGAAACACTTGAAATTAAAACATTTGAAAGAAAAAGGATGAAGAATTCGTGTTCGGATTCTGACAAGACGAGACCTTGCAATGAAAATTCAGTTTTTTTTGTACGGACTGGGCAGTCCACGGCGCACGCATAACGTCGGGCAAGTCTGCTCAACTTGCGCTCTTTCGTAAAAGGTACGCAGCCCCCGGTAGGATTTTTCATACGGAGTGAGCAGTCCACGGCACACGCTTAACGTCAGGCAACTCAGCGCTCAAAGGGTTAAGAATGCATGACTTTAACCGGATGACTATGACGAATTGTGCGGCACGACGCCATGCTCTGCGTTCAACTATGTTTCCGTCGCGTGAGCCATATTGCGCAAAACACCCTTTGTGGCCCAGTATCTTTTTACGCTAGTGCCGCGGCAACGGAATATTTAACCCTTTTAGTGCCGGACGACAATATATCGTCATTCGCAACACTTGCGAAAAGTGCCAACAACGATATATCGTTGCGCATCCAATAGCGCGTTACTATTCGCATTGCAAGAGAATTCTATTTCAAAATAAATTTATAATACGTTATAAATGGTCTGATTTTATTAGGAGAGAATTTAAAAAAATAGTGTTTCGGTTTAACTTTATATTATCTATAAGAATTACTTGTTTCGGAAGAGATAATCTGTCCGGCGGTTACCATGTATCTTGGAGTTATTCTTTATTTTTGATCTGCAATATTATTTATTTTGTTACAAAATATTTTGGATATGCAAAGTATATACTTTGTCATAAATGGTCTATATAAAGTTATGATGAAAGGATCACTTTTCGAATGTGGTAATACATTGTGAAAGGGAAAACTTAATTTTTATTTTCTTTATGATCATTTACACCTTTGTTAATCATATCATTTTCAATGAATATAGAAAAATTACTGTCATCGTTTTATTCTCTATTTCGTCCTTAATACACTGCTTTTTGAATTATATAAACATTGTTTTTTGTTTGGTTTTTATGAACCTTTTTCCAAAGCCTAGTGAAATCGTGAAATTCCGCCGGTTATTTTCACATAGGCACCTCTTTTTCGCCCAGCACTAAAAGGGTTAACCAATGACGTCGACGTATGTCAGAACAAAATGCGCAGTGGGAGGACAAAGTGCATGACGGGTTGCCAGGTTTCCGTTTAGGCGTAAGTACAGAAAATGCGTTTGTACATGAAACCTTATTGAACTGGTTTTCAGAAAATTTACATTGAACGTTGGTTTGTGGTAAGAGGCGTTATTGGCGTGATTTGGTTGAGTAGCGTTGTAGCGTAGTTTTTGATAAGAATTCGACATGTTTGATAATATTTCGTAATCGTAATTAGAAAAACGAAATGTCTTTGAGTAACGTATTAAAAAAAGTACGCACACATATTCGTCCGAAATAAGTATACTTTCCCCCGTTAATAATTTTAATCCATTACCACATGTAATCATAATTGGGAAAACATAATAATGTATCGAAAACCCGCTAATAATGTACACACACTTATTTAATGAAAAGAAGTCTTTACCTAGTTAAAAATTGTTATCCGCAAGCCAAATCATAACCGGAAAAAATAACGTTCACAACCAAGTTAAAAAAACTTCCCATAAAGACCTTCTTCTAGTTCATAATATTGATTTTCACCTCCACGAAAACATTATTGGAAAGACGACATAAAGTTTAGCGCACATTAAAAAAGTACAGACCCATATACCACTTGAAGAGACTTACCGTTGACAACGTGCACCTTTATACTGCTGGGATTCGCGTTGCTCGGCTCGCACGTGTAGGTCCCAGAGTCGCTTGGCACGGCTTTTTGGATCATTAAACGGCTCGTCGTTTCGGGGCCTTTTTCCGTCACGAGGCTTATACCCCCCCGGGGCGAGTCGAAGTTAATTACCTGGACAGAAACGGAAAAAAAGCCTGACACGTCCCTTTCGCCCAGCAATTTCTCTTGATCTCTCTCCGCTTTCGCAGACTTCTCCTCTTTCACCCCAGAACCTGACCTCCGTCTTTCCTCCTTTCTGCCTCTTTATCTTTCATCGTCTTGCCCTACGCTTCGCATCCCACCGTCTCGTCGCTCTTTCGTTATTTTCTCTTCTGTTCTCTTTTTTTTTTGACAGACGCGATCGCTTTGGCTTTATTACCTTGGTACTACGCAAGACCTTCTCGAGCTTGACTGGTTCCTGGCCGTGGATCAGTGATTACGGTAGCCCCCTGATAAATGCGCTGACAAATTTCAGGCGAAGTGTGCTATTTCGTTGGACTGCGTTGGGGCAGAGTGGGCGTCGTGAATGCGCGTTATGAGAGCGTTCGGGCGATGCGGTTTTGAAGTTACTGTAGTATGTGAGGCGTTTGCGGAAACGATGTTGTGCAATTTTCTCGAAAACCCGTTGGAATAAAATGCTTTACGATTTTACGTGTTCTGGAGGGTGGGATGAATTGTGATATCTACAACCCGAAATTTATTTACGCCTCTAAAAACACTACGCCGTGTAAAAAAAACTTGCGTAAAACGAGTTCCACATAAATGAAGGGACCCATGTATACAAAGTCATTTTTAAATTAGCACAAAGGTGGAAAGGACCGCTGGTTTAGAACTAAAGTAAAGCCATCATGAAGACGGATGGGAACAAATAGATTGCATAGTGGCGCGTGGAACTCGAACACGAATGCAAAGAATTCCGGATCGTGGGCGAGTGAAATGTCGAAGAAGGAATCAAGCGGGCGGAAGAATTAATCTGTTTGTTCTTAGATCGCGCACAGTAGAATGCTTTGTCCGCCGAGCATCGCTCCACTTCCGTTCGCCCGAAAGCTTCTAACTCATCAATATGCCACTCCTGACGCGCAATCAAAACGTGTTAAATGCAAACCAGAGCATGAAACATTGTACAAGGAAATTAAATAAGCAACAAAATTAAAAGGTTAAGGTAGTCGCACAATTGGCATATGTTAAATACGCGAAGAAAAGACACGAAAACATTACATTGTTATTACTAAAAAATTATGTAGGCAAAGATAAAATTTACTCTACATAAAAATACTGTACATACAAATTTACTCATTACCTTACAATAAGATATTGTGCAAAATATAAATTAAACTGAGTAATTTTTACCGAAACTATCCTTTATGTCGATCATCAGCTCTTTATCAGAATTTACTAACCCCGCGCCAACTGACTCGACATCTTCGAGAAATCCACCTGCAATTTCCGCGACAAATTTGACGGAGGCAAAATTGCCCGGTGTACTTGCGTTCATTCCCTCGGCCCGTCATAACAGGTAATAAAGCCGTACGAAGCATTAGCCGTGCGTACAGCTTTAATGAAGCATATGAAAAATGTCCACCCGCTACAGTCGCAATTTGCCGCGATAACCGTAATAACAAGAAATTGCAGTAAAATGCAGTGCCCCGTTCTTCCGCTATTCCCGGCGTAAGGACACTTTCCGAACGACATTACGCACTCAACGTATCCACGCTCGTTTATCGTTCATGGTAATGCGCGCAAAGCTTCCGACGTCGTAGCTGGAAGCGCGGGGAAAATTAATCGCGCAATCGCTTCGCTTGCGACACTCATCGAATAATCGCATAAAAACTGCAAACGCTGTGCGTCAGGAATAGGAGATTTGGGGGGGGGGGGGGGGGGGGGGGGGGGGGGATGATAACGCGCGTGATCTATTTCAAGTGCTGTGTCTAACGCCTGTTACAACCCGGCGCGACAATTTAACCCTCGCTGTAGTTTGACGAGTCTGACGGGTGATAACGGTTTCGGACTAAACATGAACTTCATGCGTGTGACGCGTGATAACGATTTTGGATTAAACATGAACATCACAAGTGCCTCGTGTGATAACGATTTCGGACCAAACTTGAACAAGGCGGGTATAGAACGTGATAACGATTTCAGACCAATTCCGGATCAAATATGAACGTTACGAATGTGATAGGAGTGATATGCCGCGCTATGGTCCTGTCGTATTATGACAAACGACGCATACATGTATGGTGAATCTATAATCAGATGCTTTTTTGGTGCGCTGCTCAGGGCAACCCGATCATTTTCGTAATGTATGCAATTCTATCGGTCGGTTGTGAGATGAAATCGGAACATTTGTGAGAATTGATACAATTTAATTCCGTCCATTCACTACTTCTACAAACAAATTAACATGAATAGAGTCGTGAAATTTCTGTCAGACTGTCTGACAGCAATTTACTTTTAAAAGTAGCTAATGAAAGGAAGGCAACAATATGATTTCACACATGTCATTTGCTAAGTTGGGGATCCGTGCATTCCGGTAAATCTTACTTCGTGATTATTTCCCACATAGTTCAGAAACTGGAACTTTTGCATATTTAAAAGGGAACGGTATAACATTATGAAGTACTCACTTCTGTATTGTGACTCCAAATCATCATCGGTGGTGGTTCTGGGGCATATTTGACAACGCATGTCAAATTAATAGTACTTCCCTTATTGACGAATAGATCTGGAGCGCCTACTATAATAGTTATGGGCTCTGAAACAGAAACAATTCGTTGCTGTGACAGCGGGACAAAATGCATAGTTCCAATATTTTTTTTATTCAACCTTTAAAGTTATTTGAAGTAAGTACGTCTTCTCATGGTTAAAACTTAGACTTCTTTTATCATCCCGATATGTACTCTGGAATTAGACGGGTTTCCTCATCAGAGTAGTCTGTTTTGCCATCCAAAATAGTCTGCTCTTAAAGACGTAGCCCGTTCGCTTCCAAAACATGTCAAATTGATGAATAAACTGAAACTTTCGACCATAGAAACACGTACTATTTCGTCTCATATTCACCGGTTTATCACGTGCAACTTTTGCATAACCGTGTATATGTTACCGTGAATGACCGAAATTGGAGAATGTCGACTTCCACCGATGAATATCAACAGATACCAAATACGTTGGTGAAAGATCGAATATTTCATTACATTGTCGTACATTCGAATCCTCTCCGGGGTGTGTCGACAATTAGTGCATGGTGAATGTCAACATTTACCGGTATAAGTCAGAAATAAGGGTATTTAGCAAATATTTCGGACATACACCAAGCGACTATGTAAATGTTGACATTCACCGGTGAAAGACGACATTCTCCAGATTTCGGTGTTTCACTGTAACATATACATGCATTTCGTCGGAAAAATACAAGGACGCGCAGCCTCGCGACTAACTACAAGACGATCATATAATTTTCGCGTAGCAACGCACGCATCACCACGCACTCGGGATTTCATTTCCCATAGCCACGATCTAGTTGTCTGCACAAATTTAATCGCGAACGCAAAAGGTAAACGCGTGTTTGTGTGTGCACGCATACGCGCGCGATATATTTATACGTTACGTACAATTGTTATAACAAACGTAACATCATCTGCATTGGACCGGTGAAAGTCCACATTCTCCAGATTCACAGTAACATATACATGCATTCGTTACGCGCAGCCTTTACAAGACGATCATATAATTTTCGCGTAGCAACGCAAAAATTATAGCCACGATCATTCATTTAATGGTAAACTTACCCGTTTCCGCACGCATACGCGCGCGATATATTTATACGTTACGTACAATTGTTATAAGCAAACGTAACATCATCTGACATTGACATTCACCGGTGAAAGTCGACATTCTTGTTTCATGACTCTCTTCGTCGGAAAAATAACAGGACGCGCAGCCTGGCGTACAAGACGATCATATAATTTTCGCGTGATCTCACTAGCCACGATGGCACAAATTTAATTGAACGAATGATATTTTTTTCGCAATTGTTATAAGCAAACGTAACATCATTAGACATTCGCGCGTTTCTGTGTCGAAAAATACAGGACGCGCACTCGCGACTAACTACAAGACGATCATATAATTTTTATCATTTCATTTCCCATAGCCACGATCTAGTTGTCTGCACAAATTTAATCGCGAACGCAAATGCTCGAACCCGTTTCCGCACGCATACGCGCGCGATATATTCGTTGAATTGATCGTAACATCATCTGACATTGACATTCACCGGTGACGACATTCTTCATTTCGTGTTTTACAGTAACATGTAATGCATTTCGTCGAAAAATACAAGGACGCGCAGCTCGCGAAAGACGATCATATAATTTTGTAGCAACGCACGCATCACCACGCATGATTTCATTTCCCATAGCCACGATAAGTTGTCTGCACACATTTAATCGCGAACGCAAATGTTAAATGGTAAACGCGTGTTTGTGCAAAGCATACGCGCGCGATATATTTATACGTTACGTACAATTGTTATAAGCAAACGTAACATCATCTGACATTGACATTCACCGGTGAAAGTCGACATTCTCCAGATTTCGGTGTTTCACTGTAACATATACATGCAATTCGTCGGAAAAATAACAGGACGCGCAGCCTGGCGACTAACTACAAGACGATCATATAATTTTCGCGTAGCAACGCACGCATCACCACGCACTCGGGATTTCATTTCCCATAGCCACGATCTAGTTGTCTGCACAAATTTAATCGCGAACGCAAATGCTGAGGTAAACGCGTGTTTGTGCATTACCCGTTTCCGCACGCATACGCGCGCGATATATTTATACGTTACGTACAATTGTTATAAGCAAACGTAACATCATCGTTAAGCACTCATCGTTAGACACTGTTTGCCGTTGCGCATCGTTACTTGTACGCGTCTGCATTGAATCGTTGAAGCCGACACGCAGGCAAATATTGGTCGACGTGCAATCTGTCATCGCGATTATCGTACTCACCGACTATAGTCAGATGCACAGGATGGCCAATGGGTGGCGTCGTTGATATTTGGCACTCATAAATCCCCGAGTCCTTGCGCTGGGGATAACGTATCTTTAACGTCCACTCTTCCGTGTGGGGGAAGTGCAGTGCTTCGAAGCGTTGATCGCTCGTATACGTATAACGGCCGACAGTCAACAAGTGTATATCCCGATGCCGCACCCAGGACACCTTCAACAAGCATTGTTGCTTCACCAAACGAGCCATGTCAGATATTTCAGCTGCGCGCTTGCGCTAGTTATATTTTGTTGTAGGATAAAATTGGTTAATAGAGTGATAATAATATGGAAAATACCAAATATTAAGACGCACTGATACGAAATGCTGGTTTTGACCGAACAGTTCGGTTCGCGTTTCTGTCATTTCCTGATCGTAAGGATCCAAACGAGCCATGTCAGATATTTCAGTTGCGCGCTTGCGCTAGTTATATTTTGTTGTAGGATAAAATTGATTAATAGAGCGATGATAATATGGAAAATACCAAATATTAAGACGCACTGACACGAAATGCTGGTTTTGACCGAACAATTCGCTTCGCGTTTCTGTCAGTTCCTGATCGCGAGGCAGAGTGACAATTTCTCGTCCCAGGAATCAACGCCGACAGAGGTTTAACGATCACAATATACAGAGCAACGAATATTAATACACGCTGACTCAAAATTCTCATTTGGTATGTTCATTTGCTTGCGCTGCGTTTTCATTCTATTCGTTCGCCGTTCGCTTTTCATTCTATTCCCGTTTTGTTCTATTCTCTGCAGATTTGCACCCTCGCGAGCACACGACATACTCTTACGAATACTGTTGGCGGCACCGTTAATTGACCAATGCGTTCGCTAGGCAAATTCGTGCATGAGCAAACTTGTACAGCGGCACCGACGTTTATCAATCAATTACGAAATTGATCGCCGACATACGTTAACGGGCGTGAGACTGGTCGAATGAACGATTTCATCTACTACATCGAAGCGATCGCTCATTTTATTGCCGAGGTACCTACATCTTGCCGGAATACTATTTCTTCCGTCGAAGTTGCGGAATGCGTGAGTTTACAGTTCGGTTCATTCCCTTTGATAGAAATTGTGCGCGTCGTCGCCGGTTTTCTTCATAGCGACGCCGTTCGCATGAAAATTCTATGAAACAGCTGCAGCGAGACACAGGATCAATAGGAAACGAATAAAAACGCACAAATGTTTTAGTACCCCGGTCTTCCGAAAAACCCGATATGTCGCCAACGTTTTACAGCGTATGGTTCAGTGTTACTGTGTTTTCGGGGACACCGTGCATCAAATTAATTTTACACGATGGTTGGTCAGGGATGTGTGTGTGTACGTTTGTTGATATTTATATGCGTATATGTATGCTTAAAATAACTATGCATATATTAAAAATATATACAATTTATATAAATATATACATAAAGTTTTATATGTGAACTTTATACGAATATACGAGAATATTACGTAATGACCTACAAGTGAATGTGTAATGGGGTTTGTTATTTCACTGCTGTGAGTCCACAGTCGTCCGTGCACGTGTAAATGATACGGGACCTAGTGAGTTTACGTGTCGAGTGTACTGTGTTCTCTCACTATTTTTCTTTTGTCTGCAGTTTCTTCCAAAGAAGTCGCAGTGGTTTTATAGGGAGTAGTTTTGTCAGAAGAGACGAGTTGCGGATGTGCCGTGATTAGCGGTTTCCATAAATGTGCATCAGGTATGATGTGATCGGTGATTATTGGGAAAGTGTTCTGTGACTGGTACTTAGGAAATTTGGGAAAAACCTGAGTTGTAGAAACTTGATGGAAACAGCGGCTGAAGCGCACCATTGGGATTAACTGGACTTTTACGACAGCAGGGGAAAGCTACGTAAATTAAAATTCCGAGGTTCACGGCATCTAATATTCAAGTTTTCATGACAGAGTTCATCAGACGATGCACGGACGGTCAGGATGGGTCGTACTGAAAGGAAAGTAATTACCTTCTGGACACGTATTTAACCACGTAAAGTGTTTCACAGCAGAAGTCTCACAACGTGTCGAATACGTTGCAGTTAACACGTTGACTGCCGCGCGTATTTTACTATGTTAAAACGGCGATACTATGAAATACTACAGCGTTTGACTGAATTATGCAAAATGTAAATAATGTGCAGGTATGGGAGACCAAAGGATCGCATCACTATTCTAGCAATAACTGCATTTATAAAATAATTATTGCTACCTATTCCGAATATTTTGGATTTTCAGTAAAATCTCTTGCGTTGGTCAGCAATGACCATCATGGCAGTCAATGTGTTAACCCATTCGAGACGATGATTTTTTTCGAACACGGTCCCCAGGAGCGAATTTTTTTTTCTTTATATTGTTCATTTTTAATAAAAAAACATGTTTACTATGGAAATCACCCGATTCGTAAGTAAATTCACATAAATTAGATCATTGCACACCAGGTGTGCAGCTCGCTCCTCGGAAAATTTTTATTGCGAGGAACGGATTGAATACCATGTGTGCAATGTAAGGTAAAATGAAAATACATCATTAAAAAATTTATGAACATTTATTTAAAAAATAGTTAGATAATATAAAATCGTTATTTTGTTTTTAATAATAAAAAACAGAATATAATGCAAAGAAAATGTTTAAAAAGTAGTAAAAAGTTAAAAAAAGATAAGTTGAATAATGAAAAAAATAACAAACGAAAAATACATTTTTAGAAAAATGTCTACAGATAACAAAGTAATGTAACTCAGTAATAAAAAAGAAAATATAATTTGTAAATACACTTTTAGCAAATAGTACACTGATCGTAAAGTAATTATACATTAGTTGGTTGATGGTAGCGCTTGAAACATTCTCCCAAACATAATCCAGGATTACCGACACAAGCCGGACAAGAGTAATTATTACGTTTATATTTTCCTTCTTTGTAGGACTCTCGGCAATTCAGAGTATTTTACATGTAAGAAAGGCTTCAAATAATTTTTAGATTTTTGGTACACAGTAAAACCAATGCCAAATTTTGTTTTCCTGTACCTTGCAGATTTCATTAGTTCAAGGAAAATCTTATTTCGACGATTAGTTTACTCAGAATAACTGATAATTGCACATTACTGTTATTGCACACACGGTGTGCAATCGGTCTCGAATGGGTTAAAACATGTGTAGTTATGAAGGATGTAGTGTGTGAATATAAATGAGTTTGTCCGGCACTGAAACAAACATTGTTGTGCGGAATGCGAGGAAGCAATCAAAATACCTGTGATGCGCACCTGTCGCGAGAGGCCTTCTTGGCTACGAATATTTGTTTGGAAAAAGAAAGGGGAATAAAGGGCTGAGAAGGTGTTGCATTCCTTGGCACCTGAGCGGTGCACCGGATAATTGTAAAAAGACAGACGTTGGACACCAATCGAAGCGAATGGTCGATATTCTTTAGATTAATTTTATTTAATACTTTTTAATTTTGTGTACCGTTAATAATTCGTGCATTAATTTCATACCATCCTCACTAAAGAATTCCACATATATCCCACTGATAATTGCACATTAGTGTTATTGCACACACGGTGTGCAAGCGGTCTTATAGCCTCGGAAATCAATTGCACACACGGTGTGCAATCGGTCCCGAATGGGTTAAAAGAAGATTTCTAATGTACGCCGCAAGACGTATCGGCGGCTAAACGAGTGTCAGCGCAGAGCTCGGCAGGCCCATTTATCTGTCGCGCATTAACGACGTTCCATCCAGGCAATCTCTATAATGACGAACAACGCTCCCTCCGGCCGTATTTTTCTCTTCTGTCGTCCGACCTGAATTTCTGTGCGTTTGACGCGGGCGCGTGCTCAGAAAGGCATCGCTCCTGCGAATCCCCGGGAACGGGGCCATCACAATTAATGCCGCGCGTCGGAGCGATTCCCTACAGAATTCCCCGGAACGCACTCCAAGGGAAAGGCGTACGCGAAAAAACACGCCGCCGAAACGGTGTCGCCCGTCAAACGAGACATTCCGTAGGAATTGGAACGAGGCGCGCTTTGCAGGCCGGCCGGAAACGAGAATCTCTTTGCCGGCGAGCGGGGCGATCCGGGGGAGAATTATTGTTGCGCGGACTACCTGTGCCAGATTAAAATTGACCGCGCGCGAGATGGCGAAGCGGAACTTTGGTGGAAAGTTCGCAAGTTTGCGCGCACGTTGCGCGAGCAAATGGCTGCGTAAGAAGTAACGAGAAGAGGCGTGTTGAGTACTAAAATATTTTTCAGCTCAAACTCCTCATTTCGCGGTGGAGTAAGTCGACACGTTGTGTCATAGATGCGTAACGAACGGGGCAACGCTTATTTCATTCAATAATAAACTAAACAAGTAACTCTATTGTAGCATCAGGAAAACGGCCGTAGATGCGTCGCATAAAACGGTCGTTGGGCCATTATGGATTAAACGTTCACGCCGGCGCGCAACGTGATAAACTGTCTCATCGGGCGGCGCGGGAATATGATTGCTCGATTGTCCCATCGAGCCTCAACATTTGTTTAGACGCCGCTCATCATCAAAAATATAGTTCATTTAGTAAGTGGACAAAATTGCCGTATAGTTGAACATTTAAATAATTGAAACAAGCAACAATCGTGATAAAAACGAATCGATTCGAGCGCCGATATTTTTTGAACGTGTTTTCGTAGAGGTCCGTATAAAAGGCGGCCCTGTTTGCGACACGAGTTCAGTTATAGTTCAGTTTTAAGTTGTCGTTCAGTTTAAGTTGAGTTATAGATTAGTCAAGTTCAGAGTGTAGTTCAGTCCAGTATAGATACGTTTTCTTGCCGTTTACCGAATCGAAGTCGAATTGCCATAGTTTTCCTTTTATTTTATATTTATATTTGTATATTAGTGTTTTAACTTATCTTTAAATAAATTATTCAACTTAATATAATTACGCATGCCGCTTCGACGATACCTAACATCTTATATCCCTACACTATTAACACTTTGACTGCCGTGCGTATTTTATTATATTAAAACCGCAACGTGATGAAGTACTACAGAATATGATTGAATTGTGCAAAATGAAAATAATGCGAAGGTATCGGAGAACAAAGAATTTAAATGCTATTTAATATTAATTGCATTTACAAAATTATAAATGCTACTGATGGGGTATTTTTTTAATTTTTCGTGAGACGTTTCGCGCCGGTCACCGATGACCACCATGGCAGTCAAAGTGTTAATGTATTATATATCAGGTTTAATCACAGTCTACTAGTAATATGAGAATTTTTGGAATGTAAAACTCACTAATTCATTCAAGGGATCAGATACAAAACAGAAACGCATCTTTATGTTCATAAGCGGCAAATAATCTGTTCACCAACCCTTTCGACAGCTGTACACACAAGAATAATTCGCAGACCACAAAATCTGAATCTAGAACGCACTCGAATTCGATATTCTCCGTAAACGCCGCTAATAAATTAGCCACACTTTCAGCGACAAATTGATACTAACACGCAATCTGCATCGTTTTTCCGTTTGAGCGAGCGACCACCGCTCCTCGTTCCGATGTAATTCGCGTAAGGATATGATTAAAATATCTGAAGCATGTAACGAGAATGCGTTTTGTCGAGCGAGCGCAGGGGTAATCTCACACGACACGGTCGAGTGGGCGATACTCACTGGCAATTTAAATCGATGACGTATCGCCGAAGTCAATCGGTCGCGAATGCGATTTTATCGAGTGCGCGCCGCGAGTAGGGGAGCATTTACAATCAATTAACCCTAATTACCTAGCGATGAAAAGCGCGCAGGCGTACTCTCGTCGCAAGCACGAAGACGTGTCGGACACTGACCTCGTGTACATGCGCTTATTACTTGCATACAACTGCGTGCACGCGCGTTTATGACAAACTTCTCAGAAGAAGCTTCGAAAGTATGCAAATAAACTGTTGGAATGCGTTGACGACGCAACTGAGACCGTCGACGAAATTAATACTGAAATTCTCAATGTTCATTCAGTGCTGTCAATTGTGGAATATGATGTATTGACGTATGAGGCGTTTGAAAGTAGAAAATGGTTATGCATTTTAATAAATTATGCAAAGCTGTAAAACTTTAAGGGCTGACTGTGGTCAGATTTAATACCAGATTTACAAGCAAAATTACTAAAACTGTTACTATTAGTGTTCGGCAACTTTTGTAACAATACATATCCGAATTAATTTCGTCGTATATCTCGTTGTATATCGTTGTATAATATTGTATATCCACATATTTCTCCATCATCGGCGTTGGCTGATCATAGACACCTCAGCAACAAAGGATTAGAGATGGTATGCAGCTAATCGACCAAGAGGAAAATCGGGCATCGACATACTATATTCACTACACCAGAGAATGTAAGATCTGGTATATTGTCATATAAGATATTGAGCAGAAAAACTTGATTATGCAATCTGCATCAATTATGCAGTGACGTGAAACATTGATGGCTGACTGGGGTCAGCTTTAAGCTATAACGTCTGCTCGACGTAGGCTACCTATAGGCATCTTTATTTGAGATTGTGTGCTGCTGATCGACCAACAGGGATCTCAGTCAGCAACTTATGGTGCTCATTGTATCCCCGAATGTAAGACCTGCTACATCATCGTATGGGACCCACCCACAATTATGCACTGACGTGACATTTTGTTGGCTTTAATTTGTAACTAGTGCACGACGTGTGCTAACTACAAACACCCTGGCAACAACAGTACCATAAAATGTAAGATCTGCTACATCATCATACAAGACAGCTGACGTTTCCTTTCATCTTTCCGGCCGATTATGCAACGTCCACCCACAATTATGCACTGACGTGAAATTTTGTTGGTTTCAATTCGTAACTAGTGCGCGACGTCGGCTAACTACAGTCACCCTGGCAACAAAAGTACCATAAAATGTAAGATCTGCTACATCATCATATAAGACAGCTGACGTTTCCTTTCACCTTTCTGGCCGATTATGCAACGTCCACCCACAATTATGCACTGACGTGACATTTTGTTGGCTTTAATTCGTAACCAGTGCGCGACGTCGGCTAACTACAGTCACCCTAGCAACAAAAGTACCACAAAATGTAAGATCTGCTACATCATCATACAAGACAGCTGACGTTTCCTTCCACCTTTCCGCCGATTATGCAACGTCCACCCACAATTATGCACTGACGTGACATTTTGTTGGCTTTAATTCGTAACTAGTGCGCGACGTCGACTAACTACAGTCACCCTGGCAACAAAAGTACCATAAAATGCAAGATCTGCTACATCATCACATAAGACAGCTGACGTTTCCTTTCATCTTTCCGGCCGATTATGCAACGTTCACCCACAATTATGCACTGATGTGACATTTTGCTGGCTTAAATTCCTAACTAATGCGCGACATCGGCTAACTACAGGCGCCCTGGCAACAAAAGTACCATAAAATGTAAGATTTGCTACATCATCATACAAGACAGCTGACGTTTCCTTTCATCTTTCCGGCCGATTATGCAACGTCCACCCACAATTATGCACTGAAGTGACATTTTGTTGGCTTTAATTCGTAACCAGTGCGCGACATCGGCTAACTACAGTCACCCTGACAACAAAAGTACCATAAAATGCAAGATCTGCTATATCATCATACAAGACAGCTGACGTTTCCTTTCACCTTTCCGGCCGATTATGCAACGTTCACCCACAATTATGCACTGATGTGACATTTTGCTGGTTTCAATTCCTAACTAATGCGCGACATCGGCTAACTACAGTCGCCCTGGCAACAAAAGTACTATAAAATGTAAAATCCGCTAGATCATCATACAAGACAGCTGACGTTTCCTTTCACCTTTCCGCCGATTATGCAACGTCCACCCACAATTATGCACTGACGTGAAACTTTGCTGGGTTGAATCCGCAGCCAGTGTGCGACGTCGGTTAACTAGAGTTACCCTGGCAACGAAAGGATTAGAGACAGCATGCAGCTGATCGGCCAACAAGAAACTCTGTCGGCGACTTCCGCCGCGGACTTTCGACCGGATCCCGATGCATTTCCACTTCCTGCGCCCCTTTCCCCTGTTGCACCGGACTCGAAGCAATTTCTACACCGATTTCCGCTTCGCGGCATAGTGACATCATCATGAGATCTCGTATTGTCCCATCCGTACAGCTGCGGATCCAGCACCTGTGCCAACTCGAGTTCGCGAGGTAACACGCCTGTGTCATTGGCATTAGCCGCCGCATTGTTTGGTGAAATTCAACCGAAGTCTATGCGGCGCAACGTGGAATCGGGCAGGGTGCATGTCCTTACAACGTTGAACGCGACACACGACAGGGCACGCGTGTAAATGCCAGTCCGACAGACACGTATGCAGTCTACCAGAGGAGTGCGTGTCTACGCAGGTTGAAGCACACGTGGACATACGCACGTAAGTAGGTAAAGTAGGTGGTGAAGCAGTGCGTAGAGCTTTCAAGTTGTGCGTGACACTAGTGTACGAAGTTTGGCGTAATCTATGGGAAAATGCGCGGTTGCGGGCATACGGGGACCGCCGTGTTGCAACAAAGAATGTCGCTTATGTAGTGCAGTCTACTAGAGGAGTGCGTGTTGTGCAGACTGAAGCACACGTGGACATACATACGTAAGTAGGTGAAGCAGTGCACAGAGCTTTCAAGTTGTGCGTAACACTCGTGTACGAAGTTTGGCGTAATCTATGGGAAAATACGCGATCGCGGGAATACGGGGACCGCCGTGTTGCAACAAAAAATGTCGCTTATGTAGTGCAGTCTACCAGAGGAGTGCGTGTTGCGCAGGCTGAAGCGCACGTGGACATATGCACGTAAGTAGGTGAAGTAGGTGGTGAAGCAGTGCGTAGAGCTTTTAAGTTGTGCCTGACACTCGTGTACGAAGTTTGGCGTAATCTATGGGAAAATGCGTGATCGCGGGAATACGGGGACCGCCGTGTTGCAACAAAGAATGTCGCTTATGTAGTGCAGTCTACCAAAGGAGTGCGTGTCGCGCAGGTTGAAGCACACGTGAACATACGCACGTAAGTAGGTGAAGTAGGTGGTGAAGCAGTGCGTAGAGCTTTCAAGTTGTGCGTGACACTAATGTACAAAATTTGGCGTAATCTATTGGAAAATGCGCGGTCGCAAGCATATGGGGACCGCCGTGTTGCAACAAAGAATGTCGCTTATGTAGTGCAGTCTACCAGAGGAGTGCGTGTCTGCGCAGGCTGAAGCACACGTGGATATACGCACGTAAGTAGGTGAAGTAGGTGGTGAACCTGTGCGTAGAGCATTTAAGTTGTGCGTGACACTCGTGTACGAAGTTTGGCGTAACCTATGGGAAAATGCGCGATCGCGGGAATACGGTGACCGCCGTGTTGCAACAAAAAATGTCGCTTATGTAGTGCAGTCTACCTGAGGAGTACGTGTCTGCGTAGGCTGAAGCACACGTGGACATACGCATATAAGTAGGTGAAGTAGGTGGTGAAGCAGTGCCTAGAGCTTTTAAGTTGTGCGTGACACTCGTGTACGAAGTTTGGCGTAATCTATGGGAAAATGCGCGATCGCGGGAATACGGGGACCGCCGTGTTGCAACAAAGAATGTCGCTGATGTAGTGCAGTCTACCAGAGGAGTGCGTGTTGTGCAGACTGAAGCGCACGTGGACATACATACGTAAGTAGGTGAAGCAGTGCGTAGAGCTTTCAAGTTGTGCGTAATACTCGTGTACGAAGTTTGGCGTAATCTATGGGAAAATACGCGATCGCGGGAATACGGGGACCGCCGTGTTGCAACAAAAAATGTCGCTTATGTAGTGCAGTCTACCAGAGGAGTGCGTGTCTGCGCAGGCTGAAGCACACGTGGACATATGCACGTAAGTAGGTGAAGTAGATGGTGAAGCAGTGCGTAGAGCTTTCAAGTTGTGCGTGACACTCGTGTACGAAATTTGGCGTAACCTATGGGAAAATGCGCGATCGCGGGAATACGGGGACCGCCGTGTTGCAACAAAGAATGTCGCTTATGTAGTGCAGTCTACCAGAGGAGTGTGTGTTGCGCAGGCTGAAGCACACGTGGACATACGCACGTAAGTAGGTAAAGTAGGTGGTGAAGCACTGTGTAGAGCTTTCAAGTTGTGCCTGACACTCGTGTACGAAGTTTGGGGTAACCTATGGGAAAATGCGCGGTCGCAGTGTTATGCCCTACCACAATGTATTAGTCATAGGTCTACTAGTCATAGGTAAACACAGACCCAAGTGCGTCACGGTCCAGTCCTACCCCAAAACCCTTGATCCTTAGTCATACTTGTTGTTTCCAAAAAGTATGTATGTTTCCACCATCTGAACCTTACCCCTTTTCCTCAAGCCTATATTAAGGGCCGCTTGGGATTTTTCGAGTTACTTACATTTAGAAACGACTAGAGTTAGTGCGTATTTTGAGTTTTGTACAGTTAAATAAACCAGTTCTCTCAAGCCTACCTTTAATTAAACTACACTTAGTCCAGAGCCAGGGGACTAAGAAGTTAGGCCGCTCTTGAAATATACGGGGATCGCCGTGTTGCAACAAAGAATTTCGTTTATCTAGGAATCGAACGCGTGATCCATGAGTCACGTGTTGCCGAAAGAGTAGCTGCGCTGTGTTACACATTTCGAAAGACACATACCAGTTCAGGCCACATTGCGAAAGACTAAAGACGTGCGAAGTGTGACTCGTGATCACTTTTATTATACGACGTAATTGTTAGCCCAAGCTATTTGTAACACCGGTAAAATATATTTTCATTAATTTAGTAAATCCGATTTAATTCCCTGTGTCCTCCTACACTTATGTTGTGCGGTACTCACTGACAGGGAGTTAAGTTTGGTGTAATTAACAGTAGGTTGCGGGATCCGTTGGTATAACGGCTTGTTTGACTTCACGAGCGAGATTAAATTCGTTAAATTGAATTAAACTATTGAAGTAAATAGAAAAATTAAATTTCACTGCGGAGCGAATGTTTGTTCACCGACTTCGGACTGAGTTTAAGGCAATTGACATTGGATTTTCGTGAGTCGTAAATCTGACGGATTTTACGGTTGCACGAGCAAAATTAAACTGGTTAAATTAAATTAAACTGTTAAAATAAATTAAAATGAATTAAAAAAATTAAACTTCACTGCAACCTGACTGCCAGTCCATTGACTGCGGTCTAAGTTTAATCTAATTAACAGTAAATGTGCGGGAATCGTCGAAATGACGGCTTTTCTCAGTTCACGAGCGAAACGAAATGAATGAAATTAAATTAAACTATTGAAACAAATAAAATAAAATTGTGTTTCATTGCGGTCCGAATGTTAGTCCACTGACCTGGGTCTAAACTTAATACAATTGACACTGGATTTACGGGAACCGTTAATTTAACGGATTTACTGCTTTCACGAACAAAATTAAACTGATTAATTTAATTTAAACTATTAAACCATTAAAATTAATTATAAAAAATTAAATTTTACTGCAACCTGAATTTTAGTCCACAGACTGCGGTCTAAGTTTAATACAATTAATAGTAGATTTGCGGGAATCGTCACCATGACGGCTTTTCCGATTTCACGTGCGAAATTAAAGTAATTGAATGAAATTAAACTATTGAAACAAATAAAAAAAAACTTTTCACTACGGCCCGAATGTTCATCCACTGGACTAAGTTTAACGTAATTAACACAGGTTATACGGGAATCGTGAATATGATGGCTTTTCCGATTTTCGAAACAAAATTACGGTAGCTGTTACTACAAACACATAACTTTAAGCTGCGATGTTGCTTAAATAGCATGCCGCGTGTCTGTCGATATGCCTTCCACGTTTTTCTATATGTAAAAATGAAGATTTAAGACTTCAAGTATGAAAACATTGTTACGCTTGGAACTGACTTGAATTAAATTTGTAAACGTTACGCAAATGCACAGATAACTATATTGCAGGATTTGTTCCAAATTACAGATGTATTAACACACATATGCAGACATATGTAATTTGGCGACAACCGTAACGGATACGTCTAGATAATTTGCCCGGTCCACTATCGCACATACGTTTGTATGTGCACATGCATATTCAGTGTTGCATGTGCACATACAAATGTACACGGCGCATGCGGTAAGATACGTGTATACCAAGCACATACATATGTACGTATACATGTATGCAGGATCGAAAACTAGGGCAGCTTCGAGCAAAATCGATCCCGCGTTCTTTGGATCGTTCTTTGGATCGTCATCGCCTCACTTTTTTAAATTTAATTATACACATAAGTCTTACAAAGGGCCTTTGCATCATTACTTTCAATAAACAACAAGTTACATCACAGTGCTTCTTTCCGGATGACACGCCGAGCATCTCCAGGTCACATCTAGTTTTAATGAGATTCCTACGTACTACATCTTTGGAATTTGGTATAATACGTTCCAGTGAATAAAATAACTCTGTGTACCAATTCAGAAAATAATATATTGTTACTTCTTAATTGCCTTATCTTTGCTTACAATTTGTCGTTCTCTTGTCTTTTTGTTCTCTACTCATTTGTTCGTATACGAGACACCGACTCCCAACTCCGTGATTTGGCACTAAAATTTGCTTTCAAATATCTTCGCGCGAATATTTTTCAGCTACTTTGCCATAACTTTTACTTCTCCGCCTGAAAACCAGATTAGGCACCACTTTTGATGTTTGCAGTATAAGATATCCTAGTGATTGAAATAACGTTTTATACCAATCACAAAATGATGCAAGATAGCGTCAACCCGCTGTGCCACTAATGCTATGATTGCCATATATAACAATATAATTTGTATTATTAATTATATTATATATATTAATTGTATACTTGCTATGTATAACAACATTATACTATAATTCCCTTGCCTTTCCTTGTTTACCATTATATTATTAGTATACTACCGTATCATTTGTATGATGCATCATTAATTGCATAATTTACCACCACTTTTGGTGTCGTTCAGTATAAGATGTTCTAGTGATTGCAATAACGCTTTATATCAATCACAAAATGATGCAAAGTAGCATCAACCCACTGTACCATTAATGCTATGATTGCCATATATAACAATATAATTTGTATTATTAATTTAATACTTGCTAGGTATAACAACATTATACTATAATTTCCTCGCCTTTCCTTGTTTACCATTATATTATTACTATACTACCGTACCATTTGTATGATGCATCATTAATTGCATAATTGCTATGTAGAAGAATAGTATACTATAATTCTGCGTCCTCTTCACTCATTCATTCGCGTATGAGACACCGACTCCAAACTCCGTGATTTGGTACTAAAATTTGCTTTCAAATATCTTCGCGCGAATATTTTTTGGCTACTCTGCCGTAATTTTTACTTCTCCGCGTGAAACCAAATTAGACACCACTTTTGATGATGCTGAGTATAAGATATCTTGTGACTGAAATAACGCTTTCTACCGATCACAAAATGATGCAAAGTAGTGTCAACCCACTGTGCCACTAATGCTATGATTGCCATATATAACAATATAATTTGTATTATTAATTGTATACTTGTTATGTATAACAGTATTATACTATAATTCCCTTGCCTTTCCTTGTTTTCTATTAAATTATTACTATACTACCGTACCATTTGTATGATGCATCATTAATTGCATAATTGCTATGTAAAAGAATACTATACTATAATTCTGTCTCTTCACCCGTTCATTCGCGTATGAGACACCGAGCCCCAGACATATGACGGTACACGGCGCTTGACGCAATGCGGGCCGGCCGTGCGCGCATCTGCACGTCTAGGCCTCATTCTTTTTCCCCTGCGATTATAGAGACGGCCGTGCCGGCACAAGATGGGAACTTACTACTGCCGGCAGCATCGATGCCACACTGACTGCGGCCTGCGACTGTTGCCGTGCCGGCTGTGACTGCGCGAACGTAAGCGGACAAAGGGTTGAGATGGTAGCCGTAGAGAAAGGGCCAACGGCGCGAGGCGGAAGGCGCGGAAATAAGGAGCCGCTCATCTTTGTTCGCGCAGATGAAAGAGCGAGAGCGGGAAAAATTCCCTTTGAACAGCTACATGTGCACGCGCTGACACGCGCGCCTGTGTACGCTGCGCACACGATTTCCGGACGGATGCCGGGCGATACAATAAGCCCGAGTGCTTTGTTGCGACGTCGCAGTTTTTAAGTCGGAACATAAATAAGGACGCGGTAGAATTTGTTTTTATCAACCGTTTCATCAGACGAGAGCGTTACACAGCGCGACGTTTTATAAATGTTGCGACGTTCATTTTTCTCTCGGCTCTAGTGAGAATCGTGAGCATTACTGTAAATGTGGAGTAATGTTGGAACAGAATGCAGAGGACGCAAGGCTGGCTTTGTGTCGTAGGAGGAAAATTCGGGCGTTCGTTGATCGAAGCGTCGAAAATGAATTTAGAGATACTCAATGTCGAGAGTCGAAGTTTCCGCGTGTTCGTGGATCGTGTGCGATGAAGTTACGTCATTGGATTTCCACTGATGAAAATTCCATATCCGGAACCCGAAGTTTTATGTGATCTCTTTCGCCAATCCGTACGATATGGTTGTGGGGCTAATAATTGATCCTTTGCACTCGATCATTTTTTTTTTGGACAAAGTAGCAAATCATAATTTCATATAAAATTATATAATTCCGAAAAAATGCATTCGCACAAAAATGAATTGATTTATATTTTATGAAATATAAACAAAATGTTGTAGCCATTACCTCTCTGAGGTGTGGTAACGTTCAAACCGATCACCAATATACATTGTCGATTATTTCCTTGTATAACTGAACATTTTGTATATTTTCGTTTCCTCTAATCACCTCATCATTCAGGTATTCCCTTCCTGTCAACCCAACCTTGTTCTCTTCTTTCTGTTCAAACCTTTTAAATAACTTAATTATATGAAATCACCAGTGACCTGTATTCAATAATAAAAGCATCACTTTTCGCACAGCCACTATGAAATTGACCGAAGCAATCCCAAACTCCCCTTATTAACATCGGCAAACAAATGTCAAATTATCGTCAAATTCGCACCTTGATTCATGCCTCTACCGTATCAGTACCATTTATCCGGTGTCCACGACGTTAATACACCAGATTACCCTTCTTTCCATAATTATGCTTCCTACATCCCCCTCCCCCTCCACTCGCATATTTCATACGCATATCCAGTGCAATTTGAATTGCACGCCTGTTGCCCACCGTCCCATTTCCACAAATCCATATCCATGACGTCTGGCCAAGCACACATGCGCCTACGTGTAAATAATATCGTTCGAAATGCATTATCTAACGACGATGCCGGACAGATCGCACTGGCCCGAAACTAATACAGCGCAGACACAGGCAAACCGACACTCATACCGGCGCGCAGCAAAGGAGTGGTCTTGAACTGCGAAACACCTATCAGTCTTCGTAATGAACACAGACGGTTATCGCCGCCGGCAACAGGCCTCTTAACTACACCGCATCAGCACCGGACAATTATGCATCTTCGCGTTCGCAAGTTGCCGGCTTATTAGACTTCCGCAGTAACTCGCGATCGCGCTGTCGTATGTCATAACAGGCAGAGTGCCTCGACGACAGACAGTGAGAAATGTTCGTCGGGACGCGATCAGATTGAGCGTAGAGCGCGGGCCGCAAGCACGCGACACGTCATGCATTTATATTCTGCGCGCGGCCTTCGCAAAAATACGGAGCCACGTGGAAATGCGTGGAGAGAACGGTTCGTCCAATTTCACTGGGCGTCTGTTTTAGCTGTCAGTGTTACGTCGCGAGGCGGATCTAAATATTAAAGCGACGTGGAAACGGTTTTTGCGAAATGTCTTGAACGACTCGAAACGTACGGGATGCCAGACGGGTGCAATCGGGATCCCGAGGTTTTGGGCTTGCTTTTAGAATCACGCGGATGCCGCGAAAGAATTGGGAGCCGGCTCAATAAAAGCTGGTTCATAAGAAGAAAATGGGTCGAAATTATTATATACATTTCTCCGAATTACGGAAGATACGACGGTGAAAACAAAGTTGTTGCAAAATGCTGAATCGATCTTATGAAACACAATATAGGTCACGAGGTTTTAGAATTAAAGCATGCAATACAAAACCCCGCGATTTCTTCTCCAATACATAGATTTGTAATTTCAAATGTTCGTTAATCGCCAAAGACGTTTCAAGTATCGCAGGGCTCTTCAGTTGAAGAAAAAAAATGAATATTGAAATATTTATAAAATACCGTGCGACGCAACAAGAGAAACTTGGCGATTTATTCGGTGCCACGCGCCTCGTCGCTTCGATTGTTCTTGGCGCGTAAATCATCGTAATGCTGCTGGCTGGATGACGTGGGTGAAAAAACGTGCCTGTGATTTGTCACGCCCGCTTTCTTAGTGCGTCGGGCAAAGAAATATTACGTTTTCGCGCGCCTAAGAACGAGGCGCGTACGTTTCAAGCTGAGATTGTGACAGGCGATGACGTTGCGATAGTAATGTCTCACTTTATCCTCGCAATTATGCTCAACAGTGCCATATTTCTTCGGCATTTAGAATCGTGCGTGACAATGATCGGAAAATGTTCCGATTATAATCTCATGAGGTTAAGTAGCTAAACGCATGTACAAATGCCTCACTTTATTTTGGCAATTATGGCCAATGGGGCCATATTTTTTCGGCATGACGAATCATACTTAACACATTGTTGACCGGTCACGAGTTAACTCGTGTTTTCATGGCCAAACGTTGTTGACCGGTCACGAGTTAACTCGTGTTTGCATTTGCGTCGGCTATTTTAATTTTTGAAACGCAGGGCAATATAGAATATAGCAAAATTTTGTTCATTGTGGTCAATACCGTCTGCTTTATTATAAAAAAGTATACTTTTCTTGGCACTGAGGCTTTTATTACAATTCTAGTATTAGAAAGTGTCAAGAACGACGGAACGTGACGGTGAAGCATTTTTCAATCAATTATACGTGAATGCTTTATATAGTTGCCCGAATGATTTTTAAATGAGTTATAGTCAATTTGGAAAATGATTATTGAAAATGAAATAACAAGGGCATAATCTAGCTCTTTAAAAGGAAAGCGCAACGAAACAAGATATATGTGCAAAACCTCTTGTCTACATCTACGCGTAAATGACTGCTGTACAGTTAATCATACGAAAAAGTATTGAAAATTACATAAAATTGATGTCCAAAATTCAATTTGAATTCATTATGCACAATCAAACTTTATTGCAGGTTATTTATATCGTTTTACTTCCATGTTTAAGTACGAATTAATAGCCGGTGACTTCAGACAGCTTTTGCCGAAAATTGCCGGCCAACAATGTGTTAAGGATGATCGGAACATGTTACGATTATAATGTCATGACGTTAAGTAGTTAAAACGCGTGCACAATTGAGTCGTTTACATGCCAAAGCGATTAAGGTTATTCTGATTTTTTTAATTTCCATGCCAAAGCACATGATTAATGTTTAACTTTCCATTTTTCAAATAAATTTCATATGTTTTGCTTTGTCGAATTAATCGAAATTCACTCGAATATTTGTTTGTTTAAAAGTAGTCCCCGAAAGTAAAACTTTGGAACCAATGGTGATAAAACATGGATTTCAGGCTTATCTTTCAACGGCAGCGTCTCAAAAATGTACTCCCTTCATCATCAGATTCTTTATAGGCACAACAGTAGGCCTATATGTACAGAAAAACATTACCAGCATATCGTTAATTTTATATTCTATACAGAAGCACAGTAAGTTACGCCTCTGTGTTCCTTTGTTATCGCTATCCATTTAAAATACAATATTCATTAACGACACCGAAAACATATTGATCTAACACGACCAATTCATCTTCAAACGTGATGTACCTCCATTAACTGAAAGTGAGAACGCATACAAAATCAGCACGTATAGCATATTTGAGTCTAGTACACGTAAATACATACGTTGTACTTAATAAGCATTATCACGTTGCGTAAAAGTATTGTTACACGTAGCATATTTAAATAAGCATATTTACGTGTTTGTAGTTGGCGGAAACATGGGAATCGTTCGGGCGCAATATGCGCTGTAATAAAGTTATGCTCAAACGCAATGAGTGTCGTTAAACACACGGTAAAGTCCATAATGCATAAGTTCCGGAATATATAACCGCGGGTGCCTTTATTACTCTGAAAAGTGTGACGCATTTAAATCAGCCATCCCCGCCCTTTGCCACGGCTAGAATTCAGCAGGTCAGGAAAGTGCTAATTGAAGAGAACACGCCTCGGAGTCTAACGTCGCCCGCGGAATATTTTTAAGCCGTTTAAAAGTACGGGTGCTTTAGAACGGAAATCCCGTGGTTCCGCAGATGCTGTCATTTTTTGCGGTCAATGTTTCACCAAAGTTTCGCCTAACGTCGGTTGTGAAATTAAGTACAGCGTGTAACACCTCAAACAGTCGGTGTGAAAGGAATTGAAACAGGCAAAGTACTAAATAACTGCGACATGTATATATCATAAAGGACGTATAAATGGAGACCTATGCTTACGGGAGTTTACTCTGCACCCGAGAATAATGCAAACCGAAGCTGTTCATACATTTTTATTAATTGTACAGTAGCCGCGTTGCTGAATGAATACAAAATTTTTGGTGATCCCTGTGAAAGTTTTAGAAATAGTTGAAATCACCGAAAAGTGACTTTCATATTTTCGGAATATGGCCAAAAATGGACGAAAAATGTCAATTTTTTTTTCGTTTCGGATCGATACCATTCGATAGAGGGTAATTTGCCCAGAAGATAGACCACTTTCCGCGCCCTGAACTCTTCATAGTTTCCGAGATATGACGATTTTAAGAAGGTGCAAAAAATTTTTTTTTTTAAATTCGTGATCATTAGTCCCACGTGAAAGTGCGTCCAAAGAGCTTTAAAGAAACCTGTATTAGTCACAGGTTTCGTTCATTAGTTTAGACGTGACAAGGACTTGAAGAAATCGGGAAAATCTTAAGGTTGCCTTGCCATTTTTGCGAAAAAATGATGGGTCACCGATTTGATTGACCCTTTAACATATCAAAGGGGGTCGAAAATGACCGGGAAAAATGCAAGGCGCACCCCAAAATTCGCAATAGTTCCGGAGATATTGGCAAAAATGTGTGGAAAAATGGTGAAAAATGAGCCTGAAAACGCGGTCAAAAATTAAAGCTGTACCGATCGACTTGTGATTATGTCAGATGAAAAGGGGTACAAAGAGGCTTGAAAAAATTGCAACCGGGTTGAAAAATTCGAAATAGTTTCCGAGATATGACAAAAAATAGATTGAATAATCGAGAAAAACATGAGAAAAACACGGGTTTTTTAACAAACACCGACTGAAAGTAAATTATTTAACTTACTCATTTATATGAAATATATTTTTTCATTTAGTCACTGTGTGTTCCTAAACATCAAAAAATGGTTAAACGACACCGACTGCTGAGACGATGATGAAGTTCTGAATATTCGTACTGTCGTTTCCGTGCGCAGTAAAATATATGAACTGCCCGAAGCTACGTGACATCTTAATTAAAGCTGTGTAAACGTATGCAATGTTGCAAGGCAATATTATGGGAACACTTTCAGCCTGGTGTAAACTTAGCTTATCGATTTCGTGTCATCCCGAAATAGCAATCGAGAGTAAACTAACTACAGAGCTAAAGCCTGTAGTTCGAAGTTTGATCATTAACTGTTGACCAGCCTTGATTGCTTTATTAGCATAATCGAATGAAATTGCACATGAATCGACCTGAATTCAAGGTTACACGGATATTTATTAGTTAGCATTCGACTCTGAAGATTAATTTCGTGTAATTACAGCATTAATCAGAAACGCCGTCAATCACTTAGCCGCTTGCGTTTATCAATTTATATTATCTTCGAGTCGAATGTTACCTAATTTGCGTAGTTGCATATGTATAAAGATTAATCTCGTGTAATTATAGTATCAATCACGAAAGGCGTCTTTCGTTCAGTCGCTTGTGTTCACCAATTTATATCTTCTTAACACTTTGACTGCCATGATAGTCACTGGTGACCGGCGCAAGAGATTTTACTGAAGATCGAAAATATTCGCAATACGTAGCAATAATTATTTTATAAACGTAGTTATTGTTAGAAAAGTGATGCGATTCTTTAGTCTCCAATGCCTGCATATTATTTACATTTTGCATAATTCAATCAAACGCTGTTATATTTCATAGCATCGCGGTTCTAATACAGCAAAATACACGCGGCAGTCAACGTGTTAACAGCTTCTTAACTTTATATTATTTATATTTTTTTTTTGTATGTTATTTATATATTTTTTGTATAATTATATTTATATAATTTTATGTGTATTTATATATATAACGAACAATCATGTTTGCACATTTTTAGCGGCGTATACCTAACAAACTGAAGCTTACCGAACTTCTAATACAACAAAATACACGCGGCAGTCAACGTGTTAACAGCTTCTCAACTTTATAATATTTATATTTTTTTTGTATGTTATTTATATATTTTTTGTATAATTATATTTATATAATTTCATGTGTATTTATATATATAACGAACAATCATGTTTGCACATTTTTAGCGGCGTATACCTAACAAACTGAAGCTTACCGAACTTGTCCGCAGTGTACTAAAAAAGCACGCGTATACCGGAACGTCAGAAGGTACCAGCGTAATTTCGATCAGTAAGAGAACAGTTTTCCCGAGTACGCGGAATAATTTACGTCGTAAGTGAGAAGGGAGGAAGGAGAAAAGCTCAAAACACCTTTCGCTCCCTGAGGGCTGTATATTGCGTAATTAATAAGATTGCAACGAGAATGGACTACACTTAGTGCGCCGTGCGGAAGAAAAGAAAGAACATATCGAGCATCCATTAGTAACGCCTGTGCACAGAGGAGTGATTTTCGTCTTTCGGGGTAAGAAAGGGTCAATAATGTAAGCGCATAAATGCTAACTTTACCCGCCTCTCGCTCCCGTGGGACACGCTGCTACGGAATCCGTGAATGTTTATTTAATATTACTATCCGCGCTGCGCGAGAGATATTTCAGAATTTTTCGCTGCAGCGTCAAGGCGATTCGTTACTTTGCAGCAGAAAAGGAAAAAGCGGACACGCTAACGTTGCCAGGAAAATGCAAATAGATAAAGAGACGAATTAATATTTGATGCGTTGGCGCAGAACAACGTGGCGTTGAATAAATATTTCGTTTTCCTGTTGGCAATGCTAAAAAGGTTGGAAACCTAGCCGTTCGCGACGACGACAAGGAATTGAAGGAAGAACAAGCTGGGTTACGGCTGACGTGCGTCGCTAGTGTTTATTTATGGGTGTGGAAAGAAAAATCAAGATGTGTTGTGTATATGTGTCATTACTATCGGATACTGTATTAGTACATTATTAGAAAATGCACTTAATTGTGCTTTAATGCTTATTATTTACTTACTAGTATTTATTCAGTTTAATTATGCTTATGCTTAACACGTTGACTACCATGCGTATTTTGCCGTATTAGAACGGCGATGCTATAAAATACTGCATCGTTTGACTGAGTTATGCAAAATGTAAATAATGTGCAAGTATTGGAAATCAAAGAATCGCATCACTATTCTAACAATAACTGCATTTATAAAATAATTATTACTACCCATTGCGAATATTTTGGATCCTCAGTAAAATCTCTTGCGCCGGTCACCGGTGACCATCACGGCAGTCAAAGTGTTAAGAAATTCTGTACAACTCAAGATAGGCGTATTTATGGTGAAGGAAGGCAGTATCGAATTTTTGGTTGCCGTAAGACATTTTGCGTGCAAAAGCAAGTATTCTGCGGGTAACACTTGATACAGTTTTACTGAAAAAGAATTGGAGTGACATACCAATTGTATTTAGCGGCGATATCCATGTAAATTTCGTCAAACCAGAAACGATGGCACTGATTAACACGTTGACTGCCGTGCGTATTTTGCCGTATTAGAACGGCGATGCTATGAAATACTACAGCGTTTGACTAAATTATGCAAACTGTAAATAATGTGCAAGTATTGGAGACCAAAGAATCGCATCACCATTCGAACAATAACTGCATTTATAAAATAATTATTACTACCCATTGCGAATATTTTGGATCCTCAGTAAAATCTCTTGCGCCGGTCACCGGTGACCATCACGGCAGTCAAAGTGTTAAGAAATTCTGTACACACCAAGATAGGCGTATTTATGGTGGAGGAAGGCAGTGTCGAATTTTTGGTTGCCGTAAGACATTTTGCGTGCAAAAGCAAGTATTCTGCGGGTAACACTTGATACAGTTTTACTGAAAAAGAATTGGAGTGACATACCAATTGTATTTAGCGGCGATATCCATGTAAATTTCGTCAAACCAGAAACGATGGCACTGATTAACACGTTGACTGCCGTGCGTATTTTGCCGTATTAGAACGGCGATGCTATGAAATACTGCAGCGTTTGACTGAATTATGCAAAATGTAAATAATGTGCAAGTATTGGAAACCAAAGAATCGCATCACTATTCTAACAATAATTGCATTTATAAAATAATTATTACTACCCATTGCGAATGTTTTGGATCTTCAGTAAAACCTCTTACGCCGGTCAACGGTGACCATCACGGCAGTCAAAGTGTTAAGAAATTCTGTACAACTCAAGATAGGCGTATTTATGGTGGAGGAAGGCAGTGTCGAATTTTTGGTTGCCGCAAGACATTTTGCGTGCAAAAGCAAGTATTCTGCGGGTAACACTTGATACAGTTTTACTGAAAAAGAATTGGAGTGACATACCAATTGTATTTAGCGGCGATATCCATGTAAATTTCGTCAAACCAGAAACGATGGCACTGATTAACACGTTGACTACCATGCGTATTTTGCCGTATTAGAACGGCGATGCTATGAAATACTGCAGCGTTTGACTGAGTTATGCAAAATGTAAATAATGTGCAAGTATTGGAAACCAAAGAATCGCATCACTATTCTAACAATAACTGCATTTATAAAATACTTATTACTACCCATTGCGAATATTTTGGATCTTCAGTAAAACCTCTTACGCCGGTCAACGGTGACCATCACGGCAGTCAAAGTGTTAAGAAATTCTGTACAACTCAAGATAGGCGTATTTATGGTGGAGGAAGGCAGTGTCGAATTTTTGGTTGCCGTAAGACATTTTGCGTGCAAAAGCAAGTATTCTGCGGGTAACACTTGATACAGTTTTACTGAAAAAGAATTGGAGTGACATACCAATTGTATTTAGCGGCGATATCCATGTAAATTTCGTCAAACCAGAAACGATGGCACTGATTAACACGTTGACTGCCGTGCGTATTTTGCCGTATTAGAACGGCGATGCTATGAAATACTGCAGCGTTTGACTGAGTTATGCAAAATGTAAATAATGTGCAAGTTTTGGAAACCAAAGAATCGCATCACTATTCTAACAATAACTGCATTTATAAAATAATTATTACTACCCATTGTGAATATTTTGGATCTTCAGTAAAATCTCTTGCGCCGGTCAACGGTGACCATCACGGCAGTCAAAGTGTTAAGAAATTCTGTACAACTCAAGATAGGCGTATTTATGGTGGAGGAAGGCAGTGTCGAATTTTTGGTTGCCGCAAGACATTTTGCGTGCAAAAGCAAGTATTCTGCGGGTAACACTTGATACAGTTTTACTGAAAAAGAATTGGAGTGACATACCAATTGTATTTAGCGGCGATATCCATGTAAATTTCGTCAAACCAGAAACGATGGCACTGATTAACACGTTGACTGCCGTGCGTATTTTGCCGTATCAGAACGGCGATGCTATAAAATACTGCAGCGTTTGACTGAGTTATGCAAAATGTAAATAATGTGCAAGTATTGGAAACCAAAGAATCGCATCACTATTCTAACAATAACTGTATTTATAAAATAATTATTACTACCCATTGCGAATATTTTGGATCTTCAGTAAAACCTCTTACGCCGGTCAACGGTGACCATCACGGCAGTCAAAGTGTTAAGAAATTCTGTACAACTCAAGATAGGCGTATTTATGGTGGAGGAAGGCAGTGTCGAATTTTTGGTTGCCGTAAGACATTTTGCGTGCAAAAGCAAGTATTCTGCGGGTAACACTTGATACAGTTTTACTGAAAAAGAATTGGAGTGACATACCAAGTGTATTTAGCGGCGATATCCATGTAAATTTCGTCAAACCAGAAACGATGGCACTGATTAACACGTTGACTGCCGTGCGTATTTTGCCGTATTAGAACGGCGATGCTATGAAATACTGCAGCGTTTGACTGAGTTATGCAAAATGTAAATAATGTGCAAGTTTTGGAAACCAAAGAATCGCATCACTATTCTAACAATAACTGCATTTATAAAATAATTATTACTACCCATTGCGAATATTTTGGATCTTCAGTAAAATCTCTTGCGCCGGTCAACGGTGACCATCACGGCAGTCAAAGTGTTAAGAAATTCTGTACAACTCAAGATAGGCGTATTTATGGTGGAGGAAGGCAGTGTCGAATTTTTGGTTGCCGCAAGACATTTTGCGTGCAAAAGCAAGTATTCTGCGGGTAACACTTGATACAGTTTTACTGAAAAAGAATTGGAGTGACATACCAATTGTATTTAGCGGCGATATCCATGTAAATTTCGTCAAACCAGAAACGATGGCACTGATTAACACGTTGACTGCCGTGCGTATTTTGCCGTATCAGAACGGCGATGCTATAAAATACTGCAGCGTTTGACTGAGTTATGCAAAATGTAAATAATGTGCAAGTATTGGAAACCAAAGAATCGCATCACTATTCTAACAATAACTGTATTTATAAAATAATTATTACTACCCATTGCGAATATTTTGGATCTTCAGTAAAACCTCTTACGCCGGTCAACGGTGACCATCACGGCAGTCAAAGTGTTAAGAAATTCTGTACAACTCAAGATAGGCGTATTTATGGTGGAGGAAGGCAGTGTCGAATTTTTGGTTGCCGTAAGACATTTTGCGTGCAAAAGCAAGTATTCTGCGGGTAACACTTGATACAGTTTTACTGAAAAAGAATTGGAGTGACATACCAAGTGTATTTAGCGGCGATATCCATGTAAATTTCGTCAAACCAGAAACGATGGCACTGATTAACACGTTGACTGCCATGCGTATTTTGCCGCATTAGAACGGCGATGCTATGAAATACTGCAGCGTTTGACTGAGTTATGCAAAATGTAAATAATGTGCAAGTATTGGAAACCAGAGAATCGCATCACTATTCTAACAATAACTGCATTTATAAAATAATTATTACTACCCATTGCGAATGTTTTGGATCTTCAGTAAAACCTCTTACGCCGGTCAACGGTGACCATCACGGCAGTCAAAGTGTTAAGAAATTCTGTACAACTCAAGATAGGCGTATTTATGGTGGAGGAAGGCAGTGTCGAATTTTTGGTTCCCGTAAGACATTTTGCGTGCAAAAGCAAGTATTCTGCGGGTAACACTTGATACAGTTTTACTGAAAAAGAATTGGAGTGACATACCAATTGTATTTAGCGGCGATATCCATGTAAATTTCGTCAAACCAGAAACGATGGCACTGATTAACACGTTGACAGCCATGCGTATTTTGCCGTATTAGAACGGCGATGCTATGAAATACTGCAGCGTTTGACTGAGTTATGCAAAATGTAAATAATGTGCAAGTATTGGAAACCAAAGAATCGCATCACTATTCTAACAATAACTGCATTTATAAAATACTTATTACTACCCATTGCGAATATTTTGGATCTTCAGTAAAACCTCTTACGCCGGTCAACGGTGACCATCACGGCAGTCAAAGTGTTAAGAAATTCTGTACAACTCAAGATAGGCGTATTTATGGTGGAGGAAGGCAGTGTCGAATTTTTGGTTGCCGTAAGACATTTTGCGTGCAAAAGCAAGTATTCTGCGGGTAACACTTGATACAGTTTTACTGAAAAAGAATTGGAGTGACATACCAATTGTATTTAGCGGCGATATCCATGTAAATTTCGTCAAACCAGAAACGATGGCACTGATTAACACGTTGACTGCCGTGCGTATTTTGCCGTATTAGAACGGCGATGCTATGAAATACTGCAGCGTTTGACTGAGTTATGCAAAATGTAAATAATGTGCAAGTTTTGGAAACCAAAGAATCGCATCACTATTCTAACAATAACTGCATTTATAAAATAATTATTACTACCCATTGCGAATATTTTGGATCTTCAGTAAAATCTCTTGCGCCGGTCAACGGTGACCATCACGGCAGTCAAAGTGTTAAGAAATTCTGTACAACTCAAGATAGGCGTATTTATGGTGGAGGAAGGCAGTGTCGAATTTTTGGTTGCCGCAAGACATTTTGCGTGCAAAAGCAAGTATTCTGCGGGTAACACTTGATACAGTTTTACTGAAAAAGAATTGGAGTGACATACCAATTGTATTTAGCGGCGATATCCATGTAAATTTCGTCAAACCAGAAACGATGGCACTGATTAACACGTTGACTGCCGTGCGTATTTTGCCGTATCAGAACGGCGATGCTATAAAATACTGCAGCGTTTGACTGAGTTATGCAAAATGTAAATAATGTGCAAGTATTGGAAACCAAAGAATCGCATCACTATTCTAACAATAACTGTATTTATAAAATAATTATTACTACCCATTGCGAATATTTTGGATCTTCAGTAAAACCTCTTACGCCGGTCAACGGTGACCATCACGGCAGTCAAAGTGTTAAGAAATTCTGTACAACTCAAGATAGGCGTATTTATGGTGGAGGAAGGCAGTGTCGAATTTTTGGTTGCCGTAAGACATTTTGCGTGCAAAAGCAAGTATTCTGCGGGTAACACTTGATACAGTTTTACTGAAAAAGAATTGGAGTGACATACCAAGTGTATTTAGCGGCGATATCCATGTAAATTTCGTCAAACCAGAAACGATGGCACTGATTAACACGTTGACTGCCATGCGTATTTTGCCGAATTAGAACGGCGATGCTATGAAATACTGCAGCGTTTGACTGAGTTATGCAAAATGTAAATAATGTGCAAGTATTGGAAACCAGAGAATCGCATCACTATTCTAACAATAACTGCATTTATAAAATAATTATTACTACCCATTGCGAATGTTTTGGATCTTCAGTAAAACCTCTTACGCCGGTCAACGGTGACCATCACGGCAGTCAAAGTGTTAAGAAATTCTGTACAACTCAAGATAGGCGTATTTATGGTGGAGGAAGGCAGTGTCGAATTTTTGGTTCCCGTAAGACATTTTGCGTGCAAAAGCAAGTATTCTGCGGGTAACACTTGATACAGTTTTACTGAAAAAGAATTGGAGTGACATACCAATTGTATTTAGCGGCGATATCCATGTAAATTTCGTCAAACCAGAAACGATGGCACTGATTAACACGTTGACAGCCATGCGTATTTTGCCGTATTAGAACGGCGATGCTATGAAATACTGCAGCGTTTGACTGAGTTATGCAAAATGTAAATAATGTGCAAGTATTGGAAACCAAAGAATCGCATCACTATTCTAACAATAACTGCATTTATAAAATACTTATTACTACCCATTGCGAATATTTTGGATCTTCAGTAAAACCTCTTACGCCGGTCAACGGTGACCATCACGGCAGTCAAAGTGTTAAGAAATTCTGTACAACTCAAGATAGGCGTATTTATGGTGGAGGAAGGCAGTGTCGAATTTTTGGTTGCCGTAAGACATTTTGCGTGCAAAAGCAAGTATTCTGCGGGTAACACTTGATACAGTTTTACTGAAAAAGAATTGGAGTGACATACCAATTGTATTTAGCGGCGATATCCATGTAAATTTCGTCAAACCAGAAACGATGGCACTGATTAACACGTTGACTGCCGTGCGTATTTTGCCGTATTAGAACGGCGATGCTATGAAATACTGCAGCGTTTGACTGAGTTATGCAAAATGTAAATAATGTGCAAGTTTTGGAAACCAAAGAATCGCATCACTATTCTAACAATAACTGCATTTATAAAATAATTATTACTACCCATTGCGAATATTTTGGATCTTCAGTAAAATCTCTTGCGCCGGTCAACGGTGACCATCACGGCAGTCAAAGTGTTAAGAAATTCTGTACAACTCAAGATAGGCGTATTTATGGTGGAGGAAGGCAGTGTCGAATTTTTGGTTGCCGCAAGACATTTTGCGTGCAAAAGCAAGTATTCTGCGGGTAACACTTGATACAGTTTTACTGAAAAAGAATTGGAGTGACATACCAATTGTATTTAGCGGCGATATCCATGTAAATTTCGTCAAACCAGAAACGATGGCACTGATTAACACGTTGACTGCCGTGCGTATTTTGCCGTATCAGAACGGCGATGCTATAAAATACTGCAGCGTTTGACTGAGTTATGCAAAATGTAAATAATGTGCAAGTATTGGAAACCAAAGAATCGCATCACTATTCTAACAATAACTGTATTTATAAAATAATTATTACTACCCATTGCGAATATTTTGGATCTTCAGTAAAACCTCTTACGCCGGTCAACGGTGACCATCACGGCAGTCAAAGTGTTAAGAAATTCTGTACAACTCAAGATAGGCGTATTTATGGTGGAGGAAGGCAGTGTCGAATTTTTGGTTGCCGTAAGACATTTTGCGTGCAAAAGCAAGTATTCTGCGGGTAACACTTGATACAGTTTTACTGAAAAAGAATTGGAGTGACATACCAAGTGTATTTAGCGGCGATATCCATGTAAATTTCGTCAAACCAGAAACGATGGCACTGATTAACACGTTGACTGCCGTGCGTATTTTGCCGTATTAGAACGGCGATGCTATGAAATACTGCAGCGTTTGACTGAGTTATGCAAAATGTAAATAATGTGCAAGTTTTGGAAACCAAAGAATCGCATCACTATTCTAACAATAACTGCATTTATAAAATAATTATTACTACCCATTGCGAATATTTTGGATCTTCAGTAAAATCTCTTGCGCCGGTCAACGGTGACCATCACGGCAGTCAAAGTGTTAAGAAATTCTGTACAACTCAAGATAGGCGTATTTATGGTGGAGGAAGGCAGTGTCGAATTTTTGGTTGCCGCAAGACATTTTGCGTGCAAAAGCAAGTATTCTGCGGGTAACACTTGATACAGTTTTACTGAAAAAGAATTGGAGTGACATACCAATTGTATTTAGCGGCGATATCCATGTAAATTTCGTCAAACCAGAAACGATGGCACTGATTAACACGTTGACTGCCGTGCGTATTTTGCCGTATCAGAACGGCGATGCTATAAAATACTGCAGCGTTTGACTGAGTTATGCAAAATGTAAATAATGTGCAAGTATTGGAAACCAAAGAATCGCATCACTATTCTAACAATAACTGTATTTATAAAATAATTATTACTACCCATTGCGAATATTTTGGATCTTCAGTAAAACCTCTTACGCCGGTCAACGGTGACCATCACGGCAGTCAAAGTGTTAAGAAATTCTGTACAACTCAAGATAGGCGTATTTATGGTGGAGGAAGGCAGTGTCGAATTTTTGGTTGCCGTAAGACATTTTGCGTGCAAAAGCAAGTATTCTGCGGGTAACACTTGATACAGTTTTACTGAAAAAGAATTGGAGTGACATACCAAGTGTATTTAGCGGCGATATCCATGTAAATTTCGTCAAACCAGAAACGATGGCACTGATTAACACGTTGACTGCCATGCGTATTTTGCCGCATTAGAACGGCGATGCTATGAAATACTGCAGCGTTTGACTGAGTTATGCAAAATGTAAATAATGTGCAAGTATTGGAAACCAGAGAATCGCATCACTATTCTAACAATAACTGCATTTATAAAATAATTATTACTACCCATTGCGAATGTTTTGGATCTTCAGTAAAACCTCTTACGCCGGTCAACGGTGACCATCACGGCAGTCAAAGTGTTAAGAAATTCTGTACAACTCAAGATAGGCGTATTTATGGTGGAGGAAGGCAGTGTCGAATTTTTGGTTCCCGTAAGACATTTTGCGTGCAAAAGCAAGTATTCTGCGGGTAACACTTGATACAGTTTTACTGAAAAAGAATTGGAGTGACATACCAATTGTATTTAGCGGCGATATCCATGTAAATTTCGTCAAACCAGAAACGATGGCACTGATTAACACGTTGACAGCCATGCGTATTTTGCCGTATTAGAACGGCGATGCTATGAAATACTGCAGCGTTTGACTGAGTTATGCAAAATGTAAATAATGTGCAAGTATTGGAAACCAAAGAATCGCATCACTATTCTAACAATAACTGCATTTATAAAATACTTATTACTACCCATTGCGAATATTTTGGATCTTCAGTAAAACCTCTTACGCCGGTCAACGGTGACCATCACGGCAGTCAAAGTGTTAAGAAATTCTGTACAACTCAAGATAGGCGTATTTATGGTGGAGGAAGGCAGTGTCGAATTTTTGGTTGCCGTAAGACATTTTGCGTGCAAAAGCAAGTATTCTGCGGGTAACACTTGATACAGTTTTACTGAAAAAGAATTGGAGTGACATACCAATTGTATTTAGCGGCGATATCCATGTAAATTTCGTCAAACCAGAAACGATGGCACTGATTAACACGTTGACTGCCGTGCGTATTTTGCCGTATTAGAACGGCGATGCTATGAAATACTGCAGCGTTTGACTGAGTTATGCAAAATGTAAATAATGTGCAAGTTTTGGAAACCAAAGAATCGCATCACTATTCTAACAATAACTGCATTTATAAAATAATTATTACTACCCATTGCGAATATTTTGGATCTTCAGTAAAATCTCTTGCGCCGGTCAACGGTGACCATCACGGCAGTCAAAGTGTTAAGAAATTCTGTACAACTCAAGATAGGCGTATTTATGGTGGAGGAAGGCAGTGTCGAATTTTTGGTTGCCGCAAGACATTTTGCGTGCAAAAGCAAGTATTCTGCGGGTAACACTTGATACAGTTTTACTGAAAAAGAATTGGAGTGACATACCAATTGTATTTAGCGGCGATATCCATGTAAATTTCGTCAAACCAGAAACGATGGCACTGATTAACACGTTGACTGCCGTGCGTATTTTGCCGTATCAGAACGGCGATGCTATAAAATACTGCAGCGTTTGACTGAGTTATGCAAAATGTAAATAATGTGCAAGTATTGGAAACCAAAGAATCGCATCACTATTCTAACAATAACTGTATTTATAAAATAATTATTACTACCCATTGCGAATATTTTGGATCTTCAGTAAAACCTCTTACGCCGGTCAACGGTGACCATCACGGCAGTCAAAGTGTTAAGAAATTCTGTACAACTCAAGATAGGCGTATTTATGGTGGAGGAAGGCAGTGTCGAATTTTTGGTTGCCGTAAGACATTTTGCGTGCAAAAGCAAGTATTCTGCGGGTAACACTTGATACAGTTTTACTGAAAAAGAATTGGAGTGACATACCAAGTGTATTTAGCGGCGATATCCATGTAAATTTCGTCAAACCAGAAACGATGGCACTGATTAACACGTTGACTGCCGTGCGTATTTTGCCGTATTAGAACGGCGATGCTATGAAATACTGCAGCGTTTGACTGAGTTATGCAAAATGTAAATAATGTGCAAGTTTTGGAAACCAAAGAATCGCATCACTATTCTAACAATAACTGCATTTATAAAATAATTATTACTACCCATTGCGAATATTTTGGATCTTCAGTAAAATCTCTTGCGCCCGTCACCTGTGACCATCACGGCAGTCAAAGTGTTAAGAAATTCTGTACAACTCAAGATAGGCGTATTTATGGTGGAGGAAGGCAGTGTCGAATTTTTGGTTGCCGTAAGACATTTTGCGTGCAAAAGCAAGTATTCTGCGGGTAACACTTGATACAGTTTTACTGAAAAAGAATTGGAGTGACATACCAATTGTATTTAGCGGCGATATCCATGTAAATTTCGTCAAACCAGAAACGATGGCACTGATTAACACGTTGACTGCCGTGCGTATTTTGCCGTATTAGAACGGCGATGCTATGAAATACTGCAGCGTTTGACTGAGTTATGCAAAATGTAAATAATGTGCAAGTTTTGGAAACCAAAGAATCGCATCACTATTCTAACAATAACTGCATTTATAAAATAATTATTACTACCCATTGCGAATATTTTGGATCTTCAGTAAAATCTCTTGCGCCGGTCAACGGTGACCATCACGGCAGTCAAAGTGTTAAGAAATTCTGTACAACTCAAGATAGGCGTATTTATGGTGGAGGAAGGCAGTGTCGAATTTTTGGTTGCCGCAAGACATTTTGCGTGCAAAAGCAAGTATTCTGCGGGTAACACTTGATACAGTTTTACTGAAAAAGAATTGGAGTGACATACCAATTGTATTTAGCGGCGATATCCATGTAAATTTCGTCAAACCAGAAACGATGGCACTGATTAACACGTTGACTGCCGTGCGTATTTTGCCGTATCAGAACGGCGATGCTATAAAATACTGCAGCGTTTGACTGAGTTATGCAAAATGTAAATAATGTGCAAGTATTGGAAACCAAAGAATCGCATCACTATTCTAACAATAACTGTATTTATAAAATAATTATTACTACCCATTGCGAATATTTTGGATCTTCAGTAAAACCTCTTACGCCGGTCAACGGTGACCATCACGGCAGTCAAAGTGTTAAGAAATTCTGTACAACTCAAGATAGGCGTATTTATGGTGGAGGAAGGCAGTGTCGAATTTTTGGTTGCCGTAAGACATTTTGCGTGCAAAAGCAAGTATTCTGCGGGTAACACTTGATACAGTTTTACTGAAAAAGAATTGGAGTGACATACCAAGTGTATTTAGCGGCGATATCCATGTAAATTTCGTCAAACCAGAAACGATGGCACTGATTAACACGTTGACTGCCGTGCGTATTTTGCCGTATTAGAACGGCGATGCTATGAAATACTGCAGCGTTTGACTGAGTTATGCAAAATGTAAATAATGTGCAAGTTTTGGAAACCAAAGAATCGCATCACTATTCTAACAATAACTGCATTTATAAAATAATTATTACTACCCATTGCGAATATTTTGGATCTTCAGTAAAATCTCTTGCGCCGGTCAACGGTGACCATCACGGCAGTCAAAGTGTTAAGAAATTCTGTACAACTCAAGATAGGCGTATTTATGGTGGAGGAAGGCAGTGTCGAATTTTTGGTTGCCGCAAGACATTTTGCGTGCAAAAGCAAGTATTCTGCGGGTAACACTTGATACAGTTTTACTGAAAAAGAATTGGAGTGACATACCAATTGTATTTAGCGGCGATATCCATGTAAATTTCGTCAAACCAGAAACGATGGCACTGATTAACACGTTGACTGCCGTGCGTATTTTGCCGTATCAGAACGGCGATGCTATAAAATACTGCAGCGTTTGACTGAGTTATGCAAAATGTAAATAATGTGCAAGTATTGGAAACCAAAGAATCGCATCACTATTCTAACAATAACTGTATTTATAAAATAATTATTACTACCCATTGCGAATATTTTGGATCTTCAGTAAAACCTCTTACGCCGGTCAACGGTGACCATCACGGCAGTCAAAGTGTTAAGAAATTCTGTACAACTCAAGATAGGCGTATTTATGGTGGAGGAAGGCAGTGTCGAATTTTTGGTTGCCGTAAGACATTTTGCGTGCAAAAGCAAGTATTCTGCGGGTAACACTTGATACAGTTTTACTGAAAAAGAATTGGAGTGACATACCAAGTGTATTTAGCGGCGATATCCATGTAAATTTCGTCAAACCAGAAACGATGGCACTGATTAACACGTTGACTGCCATGCGTATTTTGCCGCATTAGAACGGCGATGCTATGAAATACTGCAGCGTTTGACTGAGTTATGCAAAATGTAAATAATGTGCAAGTATTGGAAACCAGAGAATCGCATCACTATTCTAACAATAACTGCATTTATAAAATAATTATTACTACCCATTGCGAATGTTTTGGATCTTCAGTAAAACCTCTTACGCCGGTCAACGGTGACCATCACGGCAATCAAAGTGTTAAGAAATTCTGTACAACTCAAGATAGGCGTATTTATGGTGGAGGAAGGCAGTGTCGAATTTTTGGTTCCCGTAAGACATTTTGCGTGCAAAAGCAAGTATTCTGCGGGTAACACTTGATACAGTTTTACTGAAAAAGAATTGGAGTGACATACCAATTGTATTTAGCGGCGATATCCATGTAAATTTCGTCAAACCAGAAACGATGGCACTGATTAACACGTTGACAGCCATGCGTATTTTGCCGTATTAGAACGGCGATGCTATGAAATACTGCAGCGTTTGACTGAGTTATGCAAAATGTAAATAATGTGCAAGTATTGGAAACCAAAGAATCGCATCACTATTCTAACAATAACTGCATTTATAAAATACTTATTACTACCCATTGCGAATATTTTGGATCTTCAGTAAAACCTCTTACGCCGGTCAACGGTGACCATCACGGCAGTCAAAGTGTTAAGAAATTCTGTACAACTCAAGATAGGCGTATTTATGGTGGAGGAAGGCAGTGTCGAATTTTTGGTTGCCGTAAGACATTTTGCGTGCAAAAGCAAGTATTCTGCGGGTAACACTTGATACAGTTTTACTGAAAAAGAATTGGAGTGACATACCAATTGTATTTAGCGGCGATATCCATGTAAATTTCGTCAAACCAGAAACGATGGCACTGATTAACACGTTGACTGCCGTGCGTATTTTGCCGTATTAGAACGGCGATGCTATGAAATACTGCAGCGTTTGACTGAGTTATGCAAAATGTAAATAATGTGCAAGTTTTGGAAACCAAAGAATCGCATCACTATTCTAACAATAACTGCATTTATAAAATAATTATTACTACCCATTGCGAATATTTTGGATCTTCAGTAAAATCTCTTGCGCCGGTCAACGGTGACCATCACGGCAGTCAAAGTGTTAAGAAATTCTGTACAACTCAAGATAGGCGTATTTATGGTGGAGGAAGGCAGTGTCGAATTTTTGGTTGCCGCAAGACATTTTGCGTGCAAAAGCAAGTATTCTGCGGGTAACACTTGATACAGTTTTACTGAAAAAGAATTGGAGTGACATACCAATTGTATTTAGCGGCGATATCCATGTAAATTTCGTCAAACCAGAAACGATGGCACTGATTAACACGTTGACTGCCGTGCGTATTTTGCCGTATCAGAACGGCGATGCTATAAAATACTGCAGCGTTTGACTGAGTTATGCAAAATGTAAATAATGTGCAAGTATTGGAAACCAAAGAATCGCATCACTATTCTAACAATAACTGTATTTATAAAATAATTATTACTACCCATTGCGAATATTTTGGATCTTCAGTAAAACCTCTTACGCCGGTCAACGGTGACCATCACGGCAGTCAAAGTGTTAAGAAATTCTGTACAACTCAAGATAGGCGTATTTATGGTGGAGGAAGGCAGTGTCGAATTTTTGGTTGCCGTAAGACATTTTGCGTGCAAAAGCAAGTATTCTGCGGGTAACACTTGATACAGTTTTACTGAAAAAGAATTGGAGTGACATACCAAGTGTATTTAGCGGCGATATCCATGTAAATTTCGTCAAACCAGAAACGATGGCACTGATTAACACGTTGACTGCCATGCGTATTTTGCCGCATTAGAACGGCGATGCTATGAAATACTGCAGCGTTTGACTGAGTTATGCAAAATGTAAATAATGTGCAAGTATTGGAAACCAGAGAATCGCATCACTATTCTAACAATAACTGCATTTATAAAATAATTATTACTACCCATTGCGAATGTTTTGGATCTTCAGTAAAACCTCTTACGCCGGTCAACGGTGACCATCACGGCAGTCAAAGTGTTAAGAAATTCTGTACAACTCAAGATAGGCGTATTTATGGTGGAGGAAGGCAGTGTCGAATTTTTGGTTCCCGTAAGACATTTTGCGTGCAAAAGCAAGTATTCTGCGGGTAACACTTGATACAGTTTTACTGAAAAAGAATTGGAGTGACATACCAATTGTATTTAGCGGCGATATCCATGTAAATTTCGTCAAACCAGAAACGATGGCACTGATTAACACGTTGACAGCCATGCGTATTTTGCCGTATTAGAACGGCGATGCTATGAAATACTGCAGCGTTTGACTGAGTTATGCAAAATGTAAATAATGTGCAAGTATTGGAAACCAAAGAATCGCATCACTATTCTAACAATAACTGCCCTTATAAAATAATTATTACTACCCATTGCGAATATTTTGGATCTTCAGTAAAACCTCTTACGCCGGACACCGGTGACCCCCACGGCAGCCAACGTGTTAATATGCTTTTAATTGGATAGCGAATGTATTGGGAATAGATGACTTTACACAATTCCTTCATTATCGCTATTAAAGTTTTATGAAATAGCAACAGAGTTCTTTAGATGCTCCCTTTTGTCTATCTTCTATGTGTAGGTGCAGTTCCGTGTTGAAGTTCGTTATGTTAGACCCTTTGTAAAATTACTTTTTTCTACTATAACAAGTGTTCATTTAATGTGTAAATCCATTGACGCGGTGCAAGTCGTTAACAGTGTGTATAAATTGAAGACTGACAAAGAAAATTTGAAAACCTTGAGATTGAGACAAACACCGCAATCTTTACGCTACTGTACGCTATTACAGTGATATGCTTTTAATTGGATAGCGAATGTATTGGGAATAGATGACTTTACACAGTTCCTTCATTACCGCTATTAAAGTTTTATGAAATAGCAACAGAGTTCTTTAGATCCTCCCTTTTGCCTATCTCCTATGTGTAAGTGAAGTTCCGTGTTGAAGTTCGTTATGTTAGGCCCTTTGTAAAATTACTTTTTTTCTATCATAACAAGTGTTCATTTAATGTGTAAATTGGCGTGGTGCAAGCCGTTGACAGTGTGCATAAATTGAAGACTGACAAAGAAAATTTGAAAACCTTGAGATTGAGACAAACACCGCAATCTTTACGCTACTGTACGCCATTACAGTGGCTTTCGTAAATGTCATGTTTCTGAACGGTACTTCACTACAGTGGCTCAGTCTGTCGTTAGAACTGTGTAAATTTATTCGTCCATAACTCTAGTCAACGTAATTGCACAGTGGGAAGCACTACCAGACACAAATCGCAGTGCTACAATACATCGTCTACGTACAGTCCACTTTGAACATTGCCGTCGACATACAGTTCTGTGAAAACTGCAACCGGTGCTAAGATGTCAAATATCATGATGAAGCATGTGCAACCTCGGACAATTTGTCCATGAATAGAGTCACACATTTCATCATGCATTGACTCGCCACTTCGAAGAACACAGGTTCGGAAACATCTCTTTCAGGACTGGGAAAGATACTCAGTACTTATACCCGACCGACGCTATCAGAAGCAATTTCTGTCATGTACACATATTTTATTGGGGTGACAAAAAATTTCGTTTGGTTGGCGAATCATTCTTTAGACAGAAAAATACAGAATTTTGGGAGAATGGAATTATGAAGACGGGAAGTTGGCAGAAGGTAAACAATAAAACATTGAACACTTGGTCAATCGGGATTTTTACGAAAATAAAGTGTCTCTTCAATTTTTTTATGCAAACCGGACGAACTTTTTTGCCAACTCAATATATGGCGTTGAACATTACCGCAAAGTTAATTATGCAAAAGGTCCGACTGGCGGTAAGATAAATATCCTAACAAAGTACGCGCAACGTCGAACAATTTCTGCATGAACACCATCACACATTTCATTTTTTTGCCAACCCCATGTATGGCGTTGAACATTACCGTAAAGTTAATTATACGAAAGATCCAACTGGTGCTAAGATAAATATCATAACAAAATACGCGCAACGTCGAACAATTTCTGCATGAACACAATCACACATTTCATTTTTTTGCCAACCCCATATATGACGTTGAACATTACCGTAAAGTTAATTATGCGAAAAGTCCAACTGGCGCTAAGATAAATATCATAACAAAGTACGCGCAACGTCGAACAATTTCTGCATGAACACAATCACACATTTCATTTTTTTGCCAACCCCATATATGGCGGTGAACATTACCGTAAAGTTAATTATGCGAATGGTTCAACTGGTGCTAAGATATATATCATAACAAAGTTCGCGCAACGTCGAACAATTTCTGCATGAACACAATCACACAATTCATTTTTTTGCCAACCCCATATATGGCGTGAACATTACCGTAAAGTTAATTATGCGAATGGTTCAACTGGTGCTAAGATATATATCATAACAAAGTACGCGCAACGTCGAACAATTTCTGCATGTACACAATCACACATTTAATTTTTTTGCCAACCCCATATATGGCGTTGAACATTACCGTAAAGTTAATTATGCAAAAAGTCCAACTGGCGCTAAAATAAATATCATAACAAAATACGCGCAACGTCGAACAATTTCTGCATGAACACAATCACACATTTGATCACGCAAGCATCTGCATCTTCGAAGAACTTATTCCGATCGACGCTGGCAGGAACAATTTCTATGATGCATTTTATATGGCACGTAACCTGTCCAGCTGCGTTTAATTCGGGCAATTTGCATCGGGGCGCACGAGCAATAACGAAATTCCTTCCTATCGTGAGAAATCCATAAACCAACATCTTTCCGGCACGTCACGCGAATCCGCTGACGAAACGCGATGCGAAAGATGTCCGGTCATCGGTCGCGAAATCGTTGTCGGGTTCGTGTCGTTCTGCCCTTAAATTATTCAGTGCGCTAAGGATGGCAGGCAGGAAGTTGGGGGCGGAAAGCCAGTTTGGGCGTCCGGTCGATCTACCGGACTCGGCTTCGCTCGCCAAGACAGACTATGCCAGGTCACGAAGAGTACCATGGTATCGAAATATTTTCTACCGGCGACACTTAATTACTTTTCTGCGATTGAGGCTTCGGAAGGAAGGCGCGGCTGTCGGGCGATTGTGAGAAAATTATTTTGAGGAAGTCTGATTAGGTGAAAGTGGATAAAAATGAGAGGGTATGCGAAAGAAAAGAATGGGAAATTTTAAATATCTGTATGTAGTGATCATCTGATGTGTTCCTACATAAAAGTAAGGGTGCGTATCATAGAAGCAAATCCAAAATTTAGAATATATACTGTATAAAAGCTATAATATCCAAATGTAGTGGGTATAAGATGTTAAGTGTCGTCGAAGTGGGATGCAGAATTATATTAAGTTGAATAATTTATTTAAAGATAAATAGAAACACTAATATATAAATATAAATATAAAATGAAAGTAAAACTATGGCAATTCGACTTCGATTCGGTAAACGGCTAGAGAACGCATCCATACCGGACTGGACTACACTCTGAACTTGACTGATCTAAACTGACTGACAACTGTAACTCAACTAAACTGATCTTAAGCTGTAACTCGCGTCCCAAACCGGGCCGGCTTTTATACGAACCTCTACCGCCTTATCTTAACCCTTTTAATACCGGACGACGATATATCGTCGTTCGCAACACTTACGAAAAGTGCCAACAACGATATATCGTTGCGCATCCAATAGCACCTTACTATTCGCATTGGGAGAGAACTCTATCTGAAAATAAATTTATAATACGTTATAAATGGTCTAATTTTATTAGGAGAGAATTAAAAAAAATAGTTTTTCGGTTTAACTTTATATTACCTATAACAATTGCTTGTTTCGGAAGAGATAATCCGTCCGGCGCTTACCATGTACCTTGAAGTTATTCTTTATTTTTGATATGCAATATTATTTATTTTGTTACAAAATATTTTGGAAATGCAAAGTATATACTTTGTCATAAATGGTCTATATAAAGTTATGATGAAAAGATGACTTTTCAAATGTGGTAATACGTTTTGAAAGACAGAACTCAATTTTTATTTTCTTTATGATCATTTATACCTTTGTTATTTATATCAATGAATATAGAAAAATTAGTGTCATTATTTTATTCCCTATTTCGTCCTTAACACAGTCCTTTTTGAATTATATAAATATTGTTTTTTGTTTGGTTTTTATGAACCTTCTTGCAAACCCTAGTAAAATCGTGAAATTCGGCCGGTTATCTTCGCATAGGCACCTCCTTTTCGCCCAGCACTAAAAGGGTTAATCCGGTAGGGCCCGATGGCCCAACAACAGTTTTATGCGACGCATCTACGGCCGTTTTCCTGATGCTACACAAATTTTATTTAATAAAATACATACTAATAACATTCTATGCAGAATGTCTTTTGAATCAAGAACTCCTTTCTGAAACTACAATATCATATGAAATGATTGGCTATTTCCTATGCCGTAAAGAAACATGTCCGCAAGGGGTTAACCCTTATCGGTCGCTAGCTTTTCGTACGTGATTCTCACTAGGTTGTAGCTGGTTTCAGTAAATATGCGAAAAATCTTCAGTATTATAAGAATAACATTTTTATTAGAAATTACTTCTTTTTTGAAGGTGTATTACAAATATATGAGTTTAAAATAATTATTTATAAGTTTTTAACGTAGGATATTTTTTTAAACAATCTCCAATATGAAGGACTGGTTTTCTGTTGCACGTTTCACAAAACTATACTTTTGTTTTTCTTCCTCCAGGCAATTTACGATTAGAACATACTAAGCAATCTTTATGTTTTCCTTCAGTATCAGGTTGCAAGGTATGTAGTTTTCCATCTAATCTATCCTCATTGTCTGTTGTTGATGGCGTTCCATATCGCGGAGTCTTATCTTCACGGAAATTCCCAATTAGGGACATAACTAATTCCGGAATAAATTTTCCGTGAGACATTGATTTACTGTTATTATGCTTCCAATCAGCTTTGTACAGAATATAAGACTTAATTCACAAGTCAGTCGTACCCGCATTTCATAAAACGCGAATTTTGACTGTTTCACTCGTTGTCACTTCTCACGTGATTCTCACTAGGTTGCAGCTGGTTTCAGTAAATATGCGAAAAATCTTCAGTATTATAAGAATAACATTTTTATTAGAAATTACTTCTTTTTTGAAGGTGTATTACAAATATATGAGTTTAAAATAATTATTTATAAGTTTTTGACGTATGATATTTTTTTAAACAATCTCCAGTATGAAGGAATGGTTTTCTGTTGCACGTTTCACAGAACTATACTTTTGTTTTTCTTCCTCCAGGCAATTTACGATTAGAACATACTAAGCAATCTTTATGTTTTCCTTCAGTAACAGGTTGCAAGATATGTAGTTTTCCATCTAATCTATCCTCATTGTCTGTTGTTGATGGCGTTCCATATCGCCGAGTCTTATCTTCATGGAAATTCCCAATTAGGGACATAACTAATTCCGGAATAAATTTTACGTGAGACATTGATTTACTGTTATTATGCTTCCAATCAACTTTGTACAGAATATAAGATTTAATTTACACGTCAATCGTACCCACATTTCATAAAATGCGAATTTTGACTGTTTCACTCGTTGTCACTTCTCACGTGATTCTCACTAGGTTGTATCTGGTTTTAGTAAATATGCGAAAAATCTTCAGTATTATAAGAATAACATTTTTATTAGAAATTACTTCTTTTTTGAAGGTGTAGTACAAATATATGAGTTTAAAATAATTATTTATACGTTTTTAACGTAGGATATTTTTTGAAACAATCTCCAATATGAAGGAATGGTTTTCTATTGCACGTTTCACAGAACTATACTTTTGTTTTTCTTCCTCCAGGCAATTTACGATTAGAACATACTAAGCAATCTTTATGTTTTCCTTCAGTAACAGGTTGCAAGACATGTAGTTTTCCATCTAATCTATCCTCATTGTCTGTTGTTCATGGCGTTCCATATCGCGGAGTCTTACCTTCATGGAAATTCCCAATTAGGGATATAACTAATTCCGGAATAAATTTTACGTGAGACATTGACTTACTGTTATTATGCTTCCAATCAGCTTTGTACAGAATATGAGACTTAATTCACAAGTCAATCGTACCCGCATTTCATAAAACGCGAATTTTGACTGTTTCACTCGTTGTCACCTCTCACGTGACGTACGACCGCAGCGATAAAGTACTGTTGTCACGTGAGAGGTGACTTACGGCCGTTAAGGGTTAACCCTTTGCACTCCGAATTTTATTTCAATTTCGTTACCAGCAGCTCCCAACGCTTTTAAGTGTTTTATTTGAAATTTACTTTAACTAAAAATATAAAGCAATTTAAATAAATAAAGGAAGAAACAAATTCACTTAAATACCAATTTTATTTACAGTATTGTCGTATATTGAAATTTTCAAGGGTATGATATCTTTTGAAAGAACTTGCAAGATGTAACCCTGATTTTCTTTCACACGTTTCACAAAAATAGGTGGTTTCTCTTTTTCCTCCAGATGTTTTTCTATTTGAGTAAACTGCACAGTCTTTGTGTTTTCCTTCGGGATGTAGCAAGATTAAATGAGGCTTTCCATCTAAGCGATCGTGTTTATCATGTGTTCCAGGCCTCCCCAATTTCATATTTGGATGACGACAATCACGAATTAGCATTGACAAAATCTTTTCGCGAAATTTTTTGTAGGCTATAGGTTCTGTTCCTTGGTTTTTTGTTTTTTCTTTGTATAAAATATACGCATTTACCATGGAGATTTCTAATCCCAAAAGAAATATTCCCTCCACCACTTGAGTGCTCGACGTAAAAAACAGTAAGATGTCGCGTATTGGTTCGCCATATCGACACCATCTATATTTTTATGATAATCTGTGATCGCATCCAGTTCTTTTATTTCTCTTCGATTACCTGAATGTCTAACCCTTCTAGTGACATTGCGAGAGCGTCGATAACGTGTGCACGATATCTATTTATTTAGACATGAAAAAATGTCGAGTGGAGCTCGACAAAGGAGCTCCTGCCATAAAAACTGATGTCGAGTCACACTCGACATAGGAGTGCAAAGGGTTAATAATCGAAAATCTATCTGCCTCACACAGTCTCGTTCATACACAAACACAAGGTCGGTATGACACGCCACAGTATGATTGGTATTTTTTGGGGCTTACCGTGCGATTTCCCAAGTTCTTCACTTTGCACACGAGATGCACCGGCTTCCCGACCAGGCCAGTGAAGTTCGAGTGCATGGAGCTGTCGAAGTGGGGTCCTGTGCCGGGGGTCGGCCCTTCCTCCAAGAATTCGGTACGAAAGTTTCGCAAACATGATGCTATGCCACCTGAAATCAGACAAACGGTGTCACAGCTGCCAGACTCCGATAAATCTTGTTTTTCGTCAGAATTCCCGGGCCTCGCATTAAAACTTATGACGGACATGCATTCGAAAGCTGGTCTAATTCGACCGGCCCAGTACAAAATGGCTGCGTGGCTATGCAGCGAACTCTGCTGTGTTTCGCACATTTAATACAGGCGCTTTTCGCGGAAATCTTAAAACTTCAATGTAATTATTGTTAATATAACAATGCGAGCGCCGTGTTCCGTGTAAACGTGCACGTAATGTACATAAATGGACGCGGGTAAATATACAATGTAGTAGACTGCCATTTGCACAGAAATTATTTCCACTTTCGTATTTGAATAGCAGCGAGCGTCGATACGCTCGCTAAACGGCAGGTGGAGAAGCGTTTCAACACTCGAACGACGACGTAATTTTGCCTTGATTTATTTTAATGGGTAGTTCAACCTTCCAAGTTATTTGAAATGATGCGCCGTTTTACGGTTACAACTCAAACTTTATTGGTTATCTCGACATGTTTTCGAACTGCACGGGTTCCTTGATTAGAAATAGTCTGTTGTGGATGACAAAGGTTGGTTACGGTATTTCGCACATTTGATCTGTCTTATTTAAATAAAAATATAAAGATAAATATTTAAATTCATTTTTAATAAAAGCCTCCTCTGTTTATGGAAAAAAATTGCAGACGTACGATAGAGGCTGTCCAAGAGAAAACATTGTAATTCCATAAAAAGAAGTATTGTACTTAAAAATTAAAAGTTTTAATAAAATTCAAATGACAGTCTTTATTCGGAAAGTAAAAGCGAACGTGCGACAGTTGTTGTTCAAGGAAAAACCTTAGTTGTATAAAAAATATTATAATTAAAAATTAAATATTTATATAAAATTTACTTATTTAAGAAGTAAAAACAACGGCGCGCGAGAGAGGCGGTGCAAGGGGAAAGCTTCCAATTTAAAAGTAACAAAAAGTATTGTAATTAAAAAATATACATTTAAATAAAAGCGTTTCTTATACAAAAAGTGAAATTACGGATGTGCGAGTGAGGCAGGGAGAAAACTTCTAATTTTAATTTAACGAAAATTATAATTAAAACACAAATATTTAAATAAAGGATTTACTTGTTCGAAAAGTAAAAGTACGGACGTGCCAAAGTTACTGTCCAAGACAAAGCCTTTGCCACTCAAAGCGGATTACTCCCGAAAAGGGAAACTGTGTGGTTCTTCCTCATATCGGAATTGCAAATAAAACCGGAGTCTCAATCATAAAATGACATATTATTCCAAATGATTGGCTCAGTGCATTCAGGTCCGCCAGATAACACTTGTTCTCATCGTCCGAAGTTAAACGCGAACAAGAAACGTCGACACCCCAATGCACCTTTGTTTATTCCGCACGTCACTGCGCCCACAGACGCCGTTGCGTCCGATGGCATTTTCCCGATCGATTTTCATTTTTCGTCGCCTGCCGTGAAAAGGCATTCAATTAACTGCCGCGACAGTCGCGACTTCCATTAGCTCCCGCGTTCGCCATAAAATACGCGGAAAATTCTCAAAGCGCGACATCGCATCCGCCCGTAACGAATATCAACGTCGTTCGGTTCACTTATTTGCTATTATTTATTTTTTCGAGGGTGAAACTTCTTATTTCGCGCTAGAGTAAGTCGACAGATTGAGTCATAGAAGCGTCACGAAAAATGCAACGCTCGTATGGTGTTGTAATCTGTCAGTGCTCACGTGGATTTCACGTTAAAACAGATGAACGCTTCGCCTATGAATGTGTCAGCAGCGGGGAAATATGTGCAGCGCGATATATTGTGAAAATTGGACAAACAATTCTTGCTGTGGTTGCATATATATCGGCAAATAAAAGAATCAGGGATATAATTGATTTTATACACGGGATATTGCTTGCATGTGCTCCAGAGGGTGCAGCTTTATTGAACCGAAAGTGGGGTGAAATGCCAATTACATTGAGCGGTGGTTTCAATGTAAACTTCGTCAGGCCAGAAACAGAACCGCTGATTGACTTCTTAGACGACAAATTGGAATTGAAGATGAATAATGATTGAACAATATCGACTACGAGATCTGGAACAACTATCAACATGCTATTCTGGAGATATCTGTATAAAGTCCAATCCCACATTTATGTATGTTTTGTTCGTTTTTGAAGGGAAACTTATTTTTTCGCAGTAGAGTAAATTGGTACGTTGAGTCATAGAAGCGTACCAAAAAGTGCAATGCATATTTAATTGGACGGACCAATAAAATAAAATAAATAAGTTTAACTTAGATCAAATGTTATCATTGTAGTTGAACGTTAATTCAAGCACTTACATATGACGCTATGTATGAAACTCGAACATAATGAGACTTTATCAAGCTCATGTTTTTTTCGCTCTTTCTCTTTTCGTGTCATTGTTTCAGTGTATTATTGAAGTGTTACCATTTTATGGACAATGAATAAATGAAACGGTTACAAAAACATTAACGCAATATTTCGTAGACATTTAATTTTGTAGATATGATTACCTCGAACCGCGAATTTACGTGTCATATTTTAATTATCATAACCCCATTATTTCATTTTCAGATGCAGCATAATGCATTTATCAGATGCATTTTGGGTGCTGCTTCATTGAACAAAATATGGGTGAAATGCCAATTATATTGGGCGTTGATTTCAATGTACAAAATTTGGAACATCTGCCGATGCAGTGCTTTTTAGATATTTAGGTAAATTTCAACCCGGAATTATTTATTATATTTTAGCTATCATAATCCCATTATTTAATTTCTAAATTCCAGTGTAAACATGAATACTAGTGAATAAAGATACATGTTCAACGCATAACTGTGGGATTCTTTAGTGAGGATGGTATGAAATTAATGCACGAATTATTAGCGGTACACAAAATTAAAAAGTATTTAATAAAATTAATCTAAAGAATATCGACCATTCGCTTCGATTGGTGTAAAACGTCTATCTTTTTACAATTATCCGGTGGACCGCTCAGGTGCCAAGGAATGCAACACCTTTTCACCCCTTTATTCCCCTTTCTTTTTCCAAACAAATAACCGTAGCCAAGAAGGCCTCTCGCGACAAGTGCGCATCACGGGTATTTCGATTGCTTCCTCGCATTCCGCACAACAATGTTTGTTTCAGTGCCGGACAAACTCATTTATATTCACACACTACATCCTTCATAACTACACATGTTTTCCACCGATTGCACACCGTGTGTGCAATGATTTCGAGGCTATAGGACGGTCTGCACACCGTGTGTGCAATAACAGTAATGTGCAATTATCAGTTATTCTGAGTAAACTAGTCGTCGAAATAAGATTTTTCTTGAACTAATGAAATCTGTAATGTACAGGAAAACAAAATTTTGCATTGGTTTTACTGTGTACCAAAAAATCTAAAAATTATCTGAAGCCTTTCTTACAAGAACCTTTCTACAAAGAAGCAAAATATAAACGTAGTAATTACTGTTGTCCTGCTTGTGTCGGTAATCCTGGATTATGTTTGCGAGAACGTTTCAAGCGCTACCATTAACCAACTAATGTATAATTACTTTACGATCAGTGTACTATTTCCTAAAAATGTATTTACAAATTATATTTTCTTTTTTATTATTGAGGTACATTACTTTATTATCTTTAGACATTTTTCTAAAAATTTATTTCTCGTTTATGCTATTTTTTTCATTATTCAACTTTTTTTTTAACTTTTTACTATATTTTTTTAATTTGCTTTGCATTATATTCTGTTCTTTATTATTGAAAGCAAAATAACGGTTTTAAAAAATCTAACTATTTTTGAAATAAGTGTTTATACATTTTTTAATTATGTATTTTCATTTTACCTTACATTGCACACATGGTGTTCAATCCGCTTCTCGCAATAAAAATTTTCCGAGAAGCGAGCTGCACACCCGATGTGCAATCATCTTATTTATGTGAATTCACTTAAGAATTGGGTCATTTCCATAGTAAACATGTTTTTTTTTATTAAAAATGGACAATATAAAGAAAAAAAAATGTCGCTCCTGGGGACTAAATATTCTACATCCCCTCCGCCCCTTTTTCGAACGACAACGCGTTATCATCCGCCATGCGCAGAACATCATCGCGCGGTATGCGATCGTTCGCGGATGATCGTTATTTTTCCACTTTCGCTGAGCGGCCGGAATAGTCAGATTGCTGTTTCGGCATCGGGCGCGCAACGTCAGTTGCTTCGCGGGCATCGGTGACGCTGAGGGTGAATTGTTCGTCCCCTGCGAAATTGATTTTTCGCCTTTCCGCGTCGCGCCGCTTCCTGCGCGATCGCCCGATGCACACGATTCGATCATTCAATATACCTGCGTGCACGTGCAGGCACGTGGGATAATGTCATCGCGTGCGAGTGAATATTTCAATGTACTGTGATAGCAATATCCGAGGACGAATAATGCGCGAGCGCCCGGGGAAGGGGGTGTGCCCTCAGTGACGGCCGGAAAGAATGGCGACACTTTGTTTCGTTGGATATTCGGCGAACGCGGGGCTGAAAAATTTCATTCATGTACAAGTATAATGGCATTGAGCGGCATGACGAGAAATTAGTGGCGTCGTTGCCGAAATTATCGTCCGTGATCGACATAAATTCGATTTATACCGTAATAGCGTGTTGTATAATATGTCGTAATAAATAATATGACATCGTTAATATTATTAATACAAAAAACACGGTCCGAATAAAGTAGCGTAACAGATGCCTAGTATATGGCGGTAATCTCTTGTCGCACTTTCACGAGTCTGATACGTGATAATAATTTCAGACAAAACGTAGATACCGCGAGTGTGACGCGTGGTGTTAAGTGCAGGTCATAAATTAGATGATAGGAATATTTTTATGGAGGCAGCAGCTAAAGTCTGATTAGTAACGGCCGGAAAGAATGGCGACACTTTGTTTCGTTGGATATTCGGCGAACGCGGGGCTGAAAAATTTCATTCATGTACAAGTATAAAGGCATTGAGCGGCATGGCGAGAAATTAGTGGCGTCGTTGCCGAAATTATCGTCCGCGATCGACATAAATTCGATTTATACCGTAATAGCGTGTTGTATAATATGTCGTAATAAATAATATGATATCGTTAATACTATTAATACAAAAAACACGGTCCGAATAAAGTAGCGTAACAGATGCCTAGTATATGGCGGTAATCTGTTGTCGCACTTTCACGAGTCTGATACGTGATAATAATTTCGAACCAAACGTGGATATCGCGAGGGTGACGCGTGGTGTTAAGTGCAGGTCATAAATTAGATGGTAGGAATATTTTTATGGAGGCAGCAGCTAAAGTCTGATTAGTAACGGCCGGAGAGAATGGCGACACTTTGTTTCGTTGGATATTCGGCGAACGCCGGGCTGAAAAATTTCATTCATGTACAAGTATAATGGCATTGAGCGGCATGACGAGAAATTAGTGGCGTCGTTGCCGAAATTATCGTCCGTGATCGACATAAATTCGATTTATACCGTAATAGCGTGTTGTATAATATGTCGTAATAAATAATATGATATCGTTAATATTATTAATACAAAAAACACGGTCCGAATAAAGTAGCGTAACAGATGCCTAGTATATGGCGGTAATCTGTTGTCGCACTTTCACGAGTCTGATACGTGATAATAATTTCAGACCAAACGTGGATATCGCGAGTGTGACGCGTGGTGTTAAGTGCAGGGCATAAATTAGATGGTAGGAATATTTTTATGGAGGCAGCAGCTAAAGTCTGATTAGTAACGGCCGGAAAGAATCGCGACACTTTGTTTCGTTGGATATTCGGCGAACGCGGGGCTGAAAAATTTCATTCATGCACAAGTATAATGGCATTGAGCGGCATGGCGAGAAATTAGTGGCGTCGTTGCCGAAATTATCGTCCGCGATCGACATAAATTCGATTTATACCGTAATAGCGTGTTGTATAATATGTCGTAATAAATAATATGATATCGTTAATACTATTAATACAAAAAACACGGTCCGAATAAAGTAGCGTAACACATGCTTACTATATGGCGGTAATCTCTTGTTGCACTTTCACGAGTCTGATACGTGATAATAATTTCAGACCAAACGTGGATATCGCGAGTGTGACGCGTGGTGTTAAGTGCAGGTCATAAATTAGATGGTAGGAATATTTTTATGGAGGCAGCAACTAAAGTCTGATTAGTAACGGCCAGAAAGAATGGCGACACTTTGTTTCGTTGGATATTCGGCGAACGCGGGGCTGAAAAATTTCATTCATGTACAAGTATAATGGCATTGAGCGGCATGACGAGAAATTAGTGGTGTCGTTGCCGAAATTATCGTCCGTGATCGACATAAATTCGATTTATACCGTAATAGCGTGTTGTATAATATGTCGTAATAAATAATATGATATCGTTAATACTATTAATACAAAAAACACGGACCGAATAAAGTAGCGTAACACATGCTTACTATATGGCGGTAATCTCTTGTTGCACTTTCAAGAGTCTGATACGTGATAATAATTTCAGACCAAACGTGGATATCGCGAGTGTGACGCGTGGTTTTAAGTGCAGGTTATAAATTAGATGGTAGGAATATTTTTATGGAGGCAGCAGCTAAAGTCTGATTAGTAACGGCCGGAAAGAATGGCGACACTTTGTTTCGTTGGATATTCGGCGAACGCGGGGCTGAAAAATTTCATTCATGTACAAGTATAATGGCATTGAGCGGCATGACGAGAAATTAGTGGCGTCGTTGCCGAAATTATCGTCTGCGATCGACATAAATTCGATTTATACCGTAATAGCGTGTTGTATAATATGTTGTAATAAATAATATGATATCGTTAATAATATTAATACAAAAAACACGGTCCGAATAAAGTAGCGTAACACATGCCTAGTATATGGCGGTAATCTCTTGTCGCACTTTCACGAGTCTGATACGTGATAATAATTTCGGACCAAACGTGGATATCGCGAGTGTGACGCGTGGTGTTAAGTGCAGGTCATAAATTAGATGGTAGGAATATTTTTATGGAGGCAGCAGCTAAAGTCTGACTAGTAACTGCCGAAACGAATGGTGACATTTTGTTATATTAGATATTTGTTGAAATCCTGAAAGGTTTAATTTGTGTTTACGCGTAACAATACTAGGCCCGCTGATGGAAAATTAGTAAGTCATTGTTGGCGTCGTTATAGAAATAATCGTCCATAATCGATGTAAACTTGATTTATGCCATATTAACGTATGATATAAAATATCGCAATTACTAATATAATATTGTTAGTTCTACTAATTAAAGAAGCGGTTGGAATAAAATAGCATAATATGTTGGTTGTGCCCATATACATTTTCACAGTTCCACTCACTTACACAGAGTTGAACTTTCCGTACTATTAAAATTCAACTCGTTTGACACGCGCGTAAACCAACTGCCGGAACACCAGGATTTTTCCATTCAACCAAATGGATAGTTTTACGAATATCGACCGGTTACACCAGTATAACTTTGCAATGCTGCTAATATCGTATCATAAAATTCACGTTTTCTATTTATTTACAACGATTATTTTATTTCTGCCCCTGCTTCTTTAAGATTTAGTGACTGATCGTGTTCGTGAAGCACAGCAGTCACATGTATGTTCTCCCGTGTGTTAGGTCCCCGTCACTCATTCTGCGGTTAAACTTGAGCACCCACTGAAATGAAATTCGCACCTCGACGGTAACAGTCTAAAACCCGCTAGCCGATTTACTCCCCGGATTAAACTCCGGGGCTTGCCAAAATTACATTATTTCGTGCCAGCTCGTCTAATGATCGACATGCACGCGGTTTCGTTAGCACTTTCTGAATGTACCAGGAGTAATGAATTGATTTTAAGCGATCAATTTGCATTAAGAAATAACGACCGTGTTTTAAAGTACCGGGGCTTGAGTGAAGTGAGGTTTGGGTAACCATAATCGCGCACTAACTTGCTATGTTCAAAGTGAAATAACGCGTAAAAAATTATATTTGAATAGTTTAATAGTTTCAGGAATGTATGTGAGAATCTGTTTTAAATCGTCCGTTTAATCAAATGAAAGAAAAGATTTGTTATTGGTGAGTTCCGGTCACTGATTACAGAACGAAAGTTAATTGTTGAAAGGTTAAACAGTGAAAAAGCGAGAAATTCTCTTTAAGGAAAGGAACAGTTTTAAATTACTGCGCGCTCTTCTGTTAAGTTTAAAATTGTTTATCTCTGATTTTTCCACACTTTAACCTTTCAAGAATTAAAATTCATTCGATTATTAATAACCGGTACTCTCCAATAATAAACCTTTGCTTTGATTCCATCTAGCAGGCGATATAGGAAAATGATAGAAAAAATGTAAAACTACTACGCGCTCTCTTATTATGACAAAAATGTTCCCTTCACTTGAACAGAGCACGGGTATACTGCGAATAGAAACCCTTCATTCCACTTCCTATCCTTCAAAGCCTTCAGTTCCTCCCGATTATCAGTGACCGACACTTGCCAATAACTCACTCCCCTTTCATTTTTCACCCACAAAAGACGGAATCTCCATGAAAGATTTCTGCATCCCGTCACGGTAGATAAGCTGACCGTAACTAACCACGGCCACAACATTAATACGAACTGCTGTCCAATTGTACTTGAGAGCGAGGCGTTAACACACGTTGATATCATAACAGTCGACTCCTGCAATGAACTGCACCAGGTTGCGGCGCTGTGGATACACATCTCCGTTAATGTAGCTCCACGTGGCACAGTACTAAACATCCCGTATCTTGCAAATTCCAAACTATCGCGTCCACGTATTACCGTAGAGACATCGGTACAAGCGTTTCAGGTCGTTTACGTAATACACACAAATACAAACACACACACCTGACATCGTACAAAACGGGAATCACTTATATCGTACTTATAGGATGTCCATATATACATGGGTGGAATTTGGTGAGTCGTGTGCACAAGGAGTTGACTTAGTACTCCATGAATATGGCCGTCCGCAGGAAAGCGCTCTGCCAGGAGTCGGTAGTCTTTAGTGAAGCACACAGGCGAACTTGAACACAGGTACCGTGCGCTGAGGAGCGCTAACCATCATGAACTGGTCTCTCTGACATACAGTTTGCACTCAGACGGAATTTGCGTGATTGTCTGCATTATTAGCTTACTGTAACGCTGTGCCTCAACCAAACACGGCTGTGTTCTCTTAGCATTCGTGATTTGCGAAAGGCTACGCGTTGGCGGTGGCGCTGATGACTGAGAATTGAATTATTCTTTCATTAGCGAGTTGACGGGCGGCGGCGGTGTACGCGGAACATTGTTAACGCTTGAAAATGATATTCCCATAAAAGAAACGCGGCGGCGGTAAAAACAGTGCGATGTAATTGGGACGTAATAAAATATAACCGGGCTGATATGGAGATAGAAAAATGGGGTGGGATAGAACAGTGTTGAAAGATTAAATCTGCGCGAGGTTTTAACACACTTTCCATTGGATCGTTGGTTTAAGCCCGCTGTTCAGCTGTCTGCTCAATTTTTCATTCCATAACGCATCTTTCACTTCGCTTCTCGACGCACGCCGTTCTTATCGAGAATCGGTGCAAAAACAGGCTGAAACATGCATGCCGCTTTGATCCGTGTATATCAGAAACACTGAGGAAATCTGGCGAGTGTCGGGAACGCACAAGTCAGACAAACCATTGCGCAGTCGACGACATTTCGACATTTATCCGCCGTCTAGTGCCACTGCTTAGAAAGCATCGAAGCTGAATTAATAGCGCAGTGATTGAGTTGTGCATCTGTCGGATCGTTAATCCCACTTCAGTATTGAGGGCAGTCTTGAAGATTAGCCGGTTGACTTGAACCGCACGAATCCCCTAAGAGGTACGTAGGTATCGCCTGTATAACATCCCACCCCGTCCAACCTCTCATTCCATCTCCGACCGCAATATCCGGTCGAAACTGAGACCACATCGAGTGTCCTTCCGTCAGTGGCTGCTCGTATATACATAAATCGTAATATCCGTGCGTAGTCATGGATATGCAATCAAACCGAGACGGCACCCGACTATGCGACAAGTTCAGCGGTTATATAAACTGAAATGTTTGGCCTTGATAGCGGTCCACATGAATACGTATCAACGCATCCCATTGCGCTGCAGAAAGGCAGCACATCACATTGGCGTTGATGTACTTTAACCGTTTGGCTACTGCCAGCGCCTAAAAGCGGTATGGATGTCGTCTATAGTCGACAGCTTTCGGATGCATGCATACGATCCTTCGTCAACTTGTCGGTTGTCGGGTAAGAGTCGGCAGATGACCGAAGAATTTAATTGATTACCTGATATAATAGGTCGAAAATATTTTCTTACAAAATGTACAGGAGCAAGCAACACCTTATCATTAAAAAAAAACACAGGAGGCACTAGGTACCACTCAAAATTTACGAACGTAGTACCCAATTTCTTCACATTTTTATCGTTCTCAATTAGCAGACCCGCAAATTACCAGCCGTCTATCGCGTAGCTTTAAGCACGAGCGAAACACATACGTCTTTTTCAAGTGTTACACAACGACAAATTTGGAGATTTTGCAACTGTTATGAATAAAAATACAATTTAGAATAATTTATATGTCAAATTAAAATTCTGAGTAATTCCATTCAAAATGATAAATTTTAAAACAAGGGTCGATATACACACCCACATTTCAGTTTCTACATTTATAATTAGATTCGCGTCGTTAGTCGTTTGCACTGAAAACGACGCACCTTCTACTTCGGCTTTTTCCTACCGATTTATAAACCGAAGGAAAATGTCATTCTGTGAATATTAGCCACTGAGAGCTTGAAGAAGATTGGAGAGTGATTTTTGTCCCGATTGCTTCCAAACCAGTGCATGTTTTATCTCTCGAGTAAAACAAATTCAAAACGAACTGAAGAATGCCACGTGCCATCGATGTGCAAGATGCATATAAACAAAAGAAACGAGAATATCGCGGGGCCGGTGGTCAAGCGGTATCACACTCTTCATCGCGTGGATGCCGTCTAGATCCGGCGCTCGTAACGAAAGGGTTAACCCTTTCGCTTCGGCCGGTGACTATAGTCACCGTAGCGAGCGTCAATCGTTCGGTGACTATATAGTCACCGAATATTTGTTATAACCGAATTGTCATTACACTCGCTACACACGAACGGCGACTGTAGTAGCTACGCGCGAACAGTAACCATAGTTTGGAATCCATATTGCTTATATAAATTCAAAACACGTAAAGGTATTCCTGTATCTGCTTTTCATCTTAAATTGATAAGAGAAATTTTACGGAAATACCATAAAGACGATTTTAGAAAATTCACTCTCGGAGCAGCGGTTCGCTCAGCGGGAGTAGCGCGCCGAAAAATCGGTCCGTAGCGAAAATCGGTCCGACAGGGCACCTTAACCCTTTCGCTTCGGCCGGTGACTATAGTCACCGTTCGTATGTAGCGAGCGTCAATCGTTCGGTGACTATACCGGCCGAAGCGAAAGGGTTAAGGTGCCCTGTCGTCGCCGAAAGCGCAATTATTTAAGGTCAGCGGTGCGAGTCTTCGCGTTCTAGTTCCGAATATTTGTTATAGTCACCGAATATGTCATTATGTCACCGAAGCAGTCAATATGTCACCGAAATAGTCACCGCGTTATAGTTACCGAACGATTGACGCTCGGTACATATGAACGGTGACTATAGTCACCGTACGCCTGATCGCTACGCGCGAATAGTAACCATAGTTTGGAATCCATATTGCTTATATAAATTCAAAACACGTAAAGGTATTCCTGTAACTGCTTTTCATCTTAAACTGATAAGAGAAATTTTACGGAAATACCATAAAGACGATTTTAGAAAACTCATTCTCGGCGCAGCGGTTCGCTCAGCGGGAGTAGCGCGCCGAAAAATCGGTCCGACAGGGCACCTTAACCCTTTCGCTTCGGCCGGTGACTATAGTCACCGTTCGTGTGTAGCGAGCGTCAATCGTTCGGTGACTATACCGGCCGAAGTGAAAGGGTTAAGGTGCCCTGTCGTCGCCGAAAGCGCAATTATTTAAGGTCAGCGGTGCGAGCCTCCGCGTTCTAGTTCCGTGTGCGCGAAGCTGCCGAACTTCTGGCCGCACAAAGCGTCGGCGCCACCTGACTCAGCCGCCATCCTCTTCTGTTGTGCACCGCAGAAGCCAGCAGGCCGCAAGCTGGGCGGGCCACGTGCTGAGAGGCACTTCCGTGTCGTTGGTTGGCTCCTCTTTCGTCAGACGGTCCACGGGAAGCTCGGCGTCGGCTGTGCAGCTCGTACATCGTCCGCCGCGGCTTTCCAGTCCAGAGGAGAGGGGCTAAGACGAATCCAACGCGCGCGTCGGATAACCTACGACCTCACGCCGGAAATTAATTTCAGGCGCCCCCGAGTCCTTCCGAATGAATTTTCCGTTCGCTCGTCTCGCGCTCAAGTCGTTGTCTGAGACGAGGCCAAAGTAATCTGGTGCGTCGGGTGTCGCTCGCGCGAAGGGGAAGTTCTAGGTGTTGTCATGCGACACCGTTGAGGATCACGGCGAGATGGGATATTGGATGGTGTTTAACCGTTTGCAGTTGACTGTCGCCGCTGAGGGGACGCGAAGAGAGGGCTGCTACTGAGGATAATGCAGGCGAAGTGAACGTTGGTTTGCTTAGGACGCTGCAGAAGGTTGCAAGGAGAAGTGACGAAGAAGGTGTTTATAATGATTGAGAGGTGTAAAGCGGTTTTTGGTGGGAATGCTGTTTGGGGAGGGTTGGTGTTGTAATGTAATCACGCTTGAGTCTTGAAATTGGTGCAAGCTGCGAACTTGCTGACTGACATAATACTTGTCCGGAAATTCGAATTTTCACATTGTGCATATTTATGAAGAAACATACGTTTTTGTACTTGTTTTTGTACAGTGAGCTTAAAACATGTTGAGGCATATTAAAAAATTTCAATGGTGAATGTTTTCAACCAAAAAGGGGCTGTATATACGTTAATCGTTTCAATAATTACAATAATGTTGAGATGTATAATGTACTAGGGGCTATCAGCACGGGCTATATATAACTTGAGCAAACTAATTATTTCTGAAACCGTACAATTTTATACGAAACACTGCGCTATTCACTGTTTCGTGACAAAACATGTCCGACTGTAAAGGGTTGAAGGCGCAGCGTTGATGAAGTGCTTCTGATGATTGCTTTGTGCGGTCGCGTCTAGATACGCGTTGCTAAAATGCTTTTGCTGAAGAGTGAGTCGCGAGAAATGTCAATCCAGTGGCGCGGCCAACGTCGTCGAATTCTCGCAGTCAACGTTTGTGCTGGCGCATCAGCATTGAAGACCGCTTCGCGGCAGGAGACAGCGAAAAATAAACTCCTCCAAGTTCTCGCGCGCGTCTTCTGGCAGAAGATTAAGAACTCGCCCTCGAGCGTGCTAATTAATTACCTCCATTAATCATCTTTCCGCTCCTTCCATTCGTCGTGCAACGCGTGCCGTCAGACGTCTCTACTTCGATATGCCACGTACCAATTCTAGAAAATGATAGCACGCGCTCACAATCGTGTAGAATTGGGAAATGATGACGATGTGGGTTGGATTCTATGGTGGCTGTACCACAATAATGTTTTCGACATAGTGTTTCGATTGTAACTAGTTCTCGCCTCTAAAATTTTCTCTTTGTTATATTTGGTATTCGCCGGGAACTTGTAAAATTTAACGTATGTTTTCGCGTAATCCTATTGGGCCCGCTGACGAGTAATTAGTAAATGATTGGTGGAACCAATACTGACATTATCGCCCATAATTGACGTAAATTTGATTGCTGGTTAACATTGCAACGGAAATGCCTTTTCTTATTTATATCGCAGGTATTTGTGGGACTAATTAGAGAGTTTACATACTCGATATCTATGGTTTTAACTATGATCTATTGCCTAAGCAATGCATTGCGATTTTCGATTTATAAGAGAACAGAAGAAAAAGGGGAGACTCGCGCCACCCTCCTATTTACGACGATTCTTACAGACTTTTGCCTGCTTACCACCATTTATCCAGTATTCATAGACGTACGTAGACGCATACGTAATTTAACCAAACAGTCTCAATATATAATACTACGATTAACACTTTGACTGCCACGGTGGTCACCGGAGACCGGCGCAAAAGATTTTAATAAAAATTGAAAAATTTTGAAATGAAGCCTATTTGCAATTTTGTAAGCGCAATTGATTTTGAAACGGTGCTTCAATACTTTGGCTTCCAATAAGTCTGCGTTACCTTCATTTTGCACGATTTAGTCATACTCTGCAGTATTTCATCGCATCGCGGTTCTAACGTAGCAAAATACGCTTGTCAGTCAACGTGTTAAAAACGCGCAAAAGTCCACCTATGACAATAAAGCCACGAACAGTCAGTCGTCGTCCTTTAATTAATACTAAACAACATGATCTCTTTTGGTCATTACGATACATCACTTCCCACAATTACCCATCCGTTCTTTCCAGAGCGCAGCCTACCAACCGCCCGCCGGTCAAACGTCTCCATGCGCATTTGTTTCCCCTTCGCCAACCATTAATCGTCGCAGTCAGTCAGCGCGCCCGGCCAATCTCTGCGCGACCTCTCATCCCTGATTGCCGACAAGACAAAGTGTCACTTCGCGGCGGCTGGCACGCACAACGGGAGTTATAATTATTTCAGACCTTAGCGGGGCGGCTGAGGAAGTGCGCCTACGTGCCGCGTCCGTCACAGGTTACAACCACGGGAACCTTCCCGACAGTGAGGGACAGCGGCTGGTTTGGTCGGCCACCGCAAAATCCTATTTCGTCCCCTGTACCGGCACCGACCACCCACTCACTCACGCCCCGACTCCTGCCCCGACTCCTGCCCTGCCGCGGACCCACTCGACTGCCGGATAAGCCAACATCGTTTCCTGGCTCCCAAATTCGCCCTCGTCGTCTTTTTCGCCTTTTTCCCGGCCGTCCCATCTCTTTCCGTCGCTATCGCTGCGTGCTCCGCTTTTTTCCCGCCTGACGGACGTCGCGCACACGATGCTGCGGCAGCTGACCGGACTCCGATGAGGAAAAGAGCGGATTGGAATGTGTGGCTGACCGCGATGGGTTCCGGCGATTGCGGGCTCACGGGGATGGGAGAGAAAAATTGAGAGTGGAGATGGAAGGCTGCCGATTGAACGGGCGCTGCTGGAGGGAGCAGCGAGAGGAAGCGTAAGACGCGGAAAACAAACGCGGTGCGATTGGTGGAGGGCGATTTGGGAAATGCGGTAGGTCGGCTTTTCGAGAGAAACTTCTTCGGTCGCGGTAGAGTGGGTCGGCGGATTGAGCCGTGGAGGCGTAAGGAAAAGTGCTCAGTGAAATTTACGTTAAAACGGATGAACGCTTTGTCTGTGAATGGGGTAGTAGTGGGAAATTGTGTGCAGCGCGTTGTACTGTGGGAAGTGGCCAAAGAATACTTGTAATGTCTGTTTACACATTACAAAATAAAATAGCAAGTATGGAAAAGTGCTCATGTGGTGCTGTAATCTGTCAGTGGTCGTACGGATTTTACGTTAACACATTGCGTACGGGTCACGAGATATCTCGTTTTAATGTTGATCGGCACATTGCTGAAGTAATGAAGCCTTGCGGCAACTTTTGATAGTGTAATTCCGAAGTAAATGAATGTTAGAATGTCGAACAATTGTAAACGTATCAGTCAGTATTAAAAAAAGCTTGTATGTATTGTACTCAACTTTTTAGGACGTTTAAAAATATGCGTGGTCTGGGTAAGCAAGAACGCCATACGCAATGTGTTAACAGTGGGGAAGATTGAAATTGAAGATGAATAATGATTGACAACTACCGATACAGTGTTTTGTAGATATTTAGATAAGTTCCAATCCCGAATTTACGTATCACATTTTAGTTTTCATTAAATCATTGTTTCATTTTCCGATTCCAACAAAGATGTGTATTCAACGCATAATCACATATGTTTTAAATATTATTTTCCCTCCTCCCCCAAGTTTCGTATTCCTCGCCTGCATCTTTGAAGTTTTACTTCAGACGCTCGTGGCGGCCAGGCACCCTCTAAGGGAAATTTTTTTCATATTTGAGTTCTCATTAAAACATTGTTTCATTTTTCGATTCCAACAAAGATGTGTCTTCAACGCATAATCGCATATGTTTTAAATATTCTTTTCCTTCCTCCCCTAAGTTTCGTATTCCTGCATCTTTGAAGTTTCACTTCTGACGTTCGTGGCGGCCAGGCACCCTCTTTTTTTTGTATGAGTTGCCGGGCGATTGAATGTTTCGGCGACGGGCGTGGTTGGGTCGTGATGCTAAGGGAAATATTGATAGCATGACGGGGTGTTGCTGCACAAAACTGTAAAGGCACGCCATGCATTTCATGAGCAATAAATTACGGTACCGTCACTGGTCTGCGCGTATATCGTACCCGTATATAAGAGACACATCCTCCGCCGATCAACATATAACACATAAACCGTATCGGACTCATGAAACTAGCCTTGTAAAGTACGCGTTTCAGTAAAGAACACTGTGAACCACGAATATCACAATCATGGAATTCGCGAGTGAGTTTCGGTTAGCACATTCGCCATTTCACAGACCCCAAAAATCATCGAAAAAACGGCAACATACTTTTTTCTCTTTCACCACGGACAATAGTATAATTGCAGTGTAATTGTAGAATAGTGGTGTGTCAAAAGTGGCCTCTGCATTTTAATACATTTAACCATACAGTCAGATAAATAGTCACACTACAGAAAGCATTACGACACACTAATAAAATAGTCCAAATTACTTCGTTAAAATTTACCGTCGTGTCTGTTCAGTAAAGATTTAAACGAATCGGAAATATTTACCAGCGAATAAGAGATAGCACGGTTAACATACGTTGCGCTCGCAATGCTTCACGAATGAAATCAATAATGGCTATTGACAGCGCACGCACGATCAGAAATGAGTATGAATAGGACGCGCCATATGGCCGACGAGATAAAAAGAGCATTCGATGCTCTGCGACGCGGGGCCGTCCGGATCGGTTTATGGCGAATTTGCGAAAGATATCAGTGTACACGCCGTGCGAGAGCAATCCGAATATTTTCCGTCGCACACACGTCCGGATTGCGCGCAATCTGCTTCGTATCTGTCGCCCGGTTTCATCCTCTGCAAACTGGCCTGCGTTTGAAACGACTCTAATAAAGCCGTTAATGGCCTTCTAACTCTGAAGTGTCGGAATCCGCAGCAGTGGCTTCCTGTTTCGGCAGCACTGAGAAACGGGGAAAACACTAGAGCCGGTGTGTCACTGGAACACAGACGCGACTAGATTGGAGGGCAGTGTCGAAAATATGTAAACGTTGTCGCGTGTAAAGTGTTACGGAAATTTTCTTTTTTCGTGAATCATGATAACCGTTCCGATAGACACGAGAACGCATGAATCTTAACGATGTTAATTATTTGCACTCGTGGTGCGGTTGTGAATGCTTCGAAGGTATGTGAAGCAGTTTGAGAAAATGCTGTGTACGTATGCGGAAGTTTTGTATATTGATTACGGGTGGCATTTTTGCTGATTGAACAATATAAGCAGTAATACGATTAAGAATACCTTATCAATGGTGCAAGATGCTGAATTTGTTAAAAGGAAGAAAAATCCTACCCGGATACTTATTTATTTAATATCGTTAAGAAAGTATAATGCCAGGAGATTATAGTGTGTCTTTTCCATCAGACCGCTACAAGCGAAAAAGGGAATGTAAGTCAAGTATATACGTATAGGACGCGGTCAAGATTCTTCGCATCTTGGCAGACTGGAAGTGCACTTATATAGATGATAAAGTGCCGTTACACGTAAGCACAATAAAGAACGGACTGACCAACGTTGGTCCGTTATTATAAGAACAAAACGGCAAGACTTGACCAACGGAAGTCTGATTTATGAAATGATATACTATATCTCATTCCGATGAGTCAAAGCTTGCGACTTTTCGTGTATTCAAACATCTCAACAACGAATCAAATATTATTCACACAATAATTCCAATAAGAGCATCTTACAAACAACGGCTACTACCTGCACGGGAAAAAATATCAATTGGCCAAATAACAATGACGTTGATCGTCCATGCCCACATATAGCCACCGGACAATGTCTGTATCGAGCCGGAACAGGGAGAAAGAGAGCACGGAGCGAAGAACAATCACGAGATTCGACAGAAACCAGCGCGCGGCCGGGCAAAGTTCGGCAGATTCGCTCTTTGTCGTCGGCATTGTCGAAAGGTCGGAGATAGATTACTCGGATCAGCAACGACAGCGCACGATCCGTTGTTGGGTGATCAATCGATCGCGCCGCCATGGATAGCGTTTCAGACTTTAATCCGCGGCTCTTTGTGCGCCTCGCGAATGACGCGGCCCGTCATTATTTTCGTTAAACACGACGCTTTATTGTCGGCGCCGTTCGATCACCGGCGAGTCTTGGACCAGATGGGTCTTGAACCGTGACGATGGAATCCACTAGTAAACCGACAGTGTATCGACGACGGAATCCCGGGTAGCTCCGACGTTTTACGACGTTACGTCATAAACATAAGCCCGACACTCTGTGAAGCCAACAGCTGCATAAACGCATTGTCGGATTACGTGGAACGACGTTTAGCGCGTAGCAATTGCTTCGAGGGATCGTGCGAAGACTCGAAGATTAGCTGGGTGGGTCAAAAGCGATTGGCGGGCGGCGTGTTGCTTTTTAAGATAAGTGGACTTGTATTTGTTAACACATTGCGTACCGATCACGAGATATCTCGTTTTAATGTTAATCGGTACGTTGCTAAAGTAATGGAGCTGTGCGGCAATTTTTGCTAGTATAATTGCGAAGTAAATGAATGTCAGAATGTCGAAAAAGTGTAAACGTGTGAGTCAGTATTAAAAAACGCTTGTATGTATTGTATCCGACTTTTTACGACATTTAAAAATATGCGAGGTTCGTGTGAGCAAAAACGCCGTACCTAATGTGTTAACTTGGTATGTTTCGAGACCGAACGGGTTCCTTCGACAGGAGAATTATGCATTTTACATTGTGTGCCGGAAGGTTCCCGATTCCGCCCTCAGGAACTACTTAGCGGTCAACAGGTCAAGCAAAACGGCCCTAAATCTACGGCCGCAGAGATAATTCGCGAAACAGCCTCTGAACGTTTCCATTGCGGTCCGCTCGCATAAGACAGCCGCGATACTTCATCGTCAACATTGCATCTACTCGCAACACGACACGGCTGCAAACATATTGTAGGGATATAAGATGTTACGTGTCGTCGAAGTGTGATGCGGAATTATATTGAGTTGAATAATTTATTAAAGATAAATAGAAGCACTAATATATACATATAAATACAAAATGAAAGTAAAACTATGGCAATTTGATTACGATTCGGTAAACGGCAAGAAAACGTATCTATACTGGACTGAACTACACTCTGAACTTGACTGATCTAAACTGAACTATAACTGACTGACAACTCAACTTAAACTGAACGACAACTTAAAACTCTGATCTATTACTGAAGTATAACTGAACTAAGACTGAACTTGCGTCGCAAACCGGGCCGCCTTTTATATGGACTTCTACCGCCTTATCTTAATCCGGTAGGGCCCGCTGGCCCCAACGACAGTTTTATGCGACGCATCTACGGCCGTTTTCCTGATGCTACAATATGCTCGTACCGGTTCAGGGGAAAACAAACGTTGGGCCGGACAAGAGTAAGAGACGCGCCGAAAGAAAGCGCGAACGCCGAACGCACCGGCAAAGACCTCGTGGAAGTGGAAAAAGCCACGTCGCGCGACCGAACGAAGATGAAAAGGGGATAAAGGAATGAAGTTAAAACCCGTGCCCCAGAACTTCTCGTTCCACTTTTTTCCTCAGCGCGCGCGCGTGTTCTTCTTTTTTTTAACGGCTTTTACCGAGCTTTATGCGCCGAGGGAACGTCGGAAGGCGTTCGTGTGCTGGGACGAACCTTTGGCGCTTTTCATGGGAGGCATCGCCGTTTAAAGAAAAGTTGAGCGCGCGAAAGAAAAGAGGCGAGATCATTTCTGCGTCAGTGCGGTTGGCCCTTCAACTTACATGCTCGCGCTTCCGGACTTATTCGCGAACCGTTCGCGAATTTGTAAAGAGTGATTGTCGCCGGAAAATATGTGTCGCTCGTAAAAATCGCGACGTTACGACGATCTAATACAAGCTCGGTTTATGGCTCTTTCTCGAATCAGTGGCGAACTTTCAAAACGTATGCACAGTTACGTATACAGAGGACAATTGTGTATGTGCTCGTGCAAAACATCAAAATTGTGGTGGAAGTAAAAAAGAAAGTAAATACGATGCTCGTGAGATACGTTTTTATTCTGTGTAATATTAAAAAATATCACACAGAAAAAAGGAAATGTCCCAATAAAAAAGGTTTTTGGTCATGAGAGGCGCATGTCAACAATAGAGAACAACGTCCTATGCCATATTTAGATGAGGGGCTGAACGACAAATTAAATATTATTTGTGTGGAATGAAATAAGATTGTATTACTGCACTTTTCTTATTTTGATAAATAATTAATATTCTCCTTTTCGAGTTACGTAAATATCATTATCACTTTTGTTCCTGCATTATTTATCTGCAGTCTATCAATTTACATTATTTTGGATCAGCATTTCTCCCATGTTTTGCATTTATTTCGTAGCATTTTCCTTCTCGTATTATGTAAATATCATTATTGGTTTTGTGTTCATATTGATTTATATGCATAAGTACTACTTTTTCCACCGCTACTAAAAGTGTTAAGAAGCCCATTTCCACAAAAGATCACTCATAATTCAAAAGCCGCTCTTGCTAAACCACTTCTTCGCATGAACTAAACCTCTCCTTCGAACCTGTCTTTAATTGACTCAAGCCTGCCCGCAACACACAAGAGACTTGCAAATTGTTAAAGTACTGCGACTTACCAAAACAAATGATAAAACAGACGAGTACGGGAAGAGAAGTAGTCATCGCTTTTCCCCTGACGAGGTTCCTTCACATATTGGTATACTATCTCACGCGCATGGCAGTTGTTTTTGTCGTTTATCGTCCACGAACCCGGACTACCGGTTATCGAGGCCTTTTAGCACTGGTTACGTTCGGGAAACGACTCTATTCCGCACATCTTCTCGCCACGATCCAGCGAGTCGATCTCCGATTCATTAACTCGCACTGTCACTTCGTCGAAGCTGCGTACTTTAAGCGGGAAAGTTATCGGGGACGCGTCATTAGTTCGCTCATGTTGCACACGGCGTCACGAAACTCTCGCACTTTTCCACCTGCCGAAAAATCCGCCCCGCACTGCACTGTTTTTCCTGCTGCTTTGCGTAAATGAGAAAAACGCACCGCCGTGAACGACGACTCGCGATATTTCAATGCGGGAGTTCAGAGTGCTTGGGACAAAGAGAAGACAGACAACGAGAGTAATAGAGAGTTGAACGAGAAATGAGTATTAACGAAGGAGGAGAGAGAGGAAGGCAGGTCAAAGAAACAGAGACTCAAAAGGGTGGGAGAGCATTCTACAATTTGGCTTAATTAACGACACGCTTTCTGAGATTATCGGAGCTGAACCGATCCATGCTCCCACTGGTCATGTCACTGAATTGCACCGATAACTGTTAAGCGTGGGTAATCAGATGACGTTCTACGCGCACTTTGATTCCGTAATGGCTCGTTCCTCACTCGCGGTTCATCAGTGAGGTCATTGCGTGGGCATGACAGTCGGGCTTTTTGTGCGCCCCCGTATCCGTGAATATCTTCTTGTTGATTCTCCACACAGCTAATCGGTCGGTCTGCCCGTACCGCTCGCCGGCGAATTGTCCGATGTTCCTAAAACGCGCACGTCGACGATCGCACAATTGCATTGAATGCATTAGCCGCAACTCATTAACGCGATTATCGGGATGCACTGCACGTCGCTCCGCCGATTGTACCGCTACGTGTTTATCCTACGTTCCGCCAGAACGACATCGCGTGTCTTTCACTCCGCCGCCGCTTTGATCGGCGCCCAATAGGCAATTTTTGCGGCCAGCGTCACTGCGCTCAATCGACGTATTCGTGTCGCGCGAAATTTTCCCGAACGTCGCCGCCGGCCCGTACCTGCAAGCCTCCCGGCTAACTCCCGTAACACATTCTATTAACGTTCCGTCGAAACATCCACTTTCCCGGGAATCTCGACGTTCAAACTTCCGCACCGCAACCACCGAGGGTTTCGAACACTACGTATTTTTCCACCTCAATTCGCTGCAGCGATAGTAGTCGCGACTTTCTGTCAGTGCCGACGCAGGCGATTGTACGCGTTGCACTCAGTGCTTCCGGTCAGGAACGCTTCGACTGATGTCCACGACGAAACGTACGTTCGTCGCAACGCGCGTTGTCGCACTCTACTCCGACAGTTGAGCCCCCGACTCTCGGCACACACGATGTCCTCGTCGCACGACTGCGGAGCGCTGGAAATCCGTCGAGGACGATGCGAGCGGGAGACGTAGGTTGCATAAGTAGCTCTCACACGTCCTGCACGAGCTGAAAGGCTCCCGTCACTTGTCGCACAAACATTTTACGCCGGCGCGAGAGCGTATCGGCTTAAACGTTATCACTGTCACGCTGAAGCACCTTTTACAAGCACCCTTCGACTTCAGCGTCCCGAGAGCTTCGACGCTGTGAGCCGCTGAGAGAAGCAAGAATGACGTACACAGCGAACAGCGGCGGTCATTGTACTACCGTTTTGTGGCGCAAACTTCTTGGCGGTGGCAGTTGAGGGAGCGCTAGCGGGGGTTGTCTTGATGGGAGTAAGTTGTCAAGGGTGTCCACAGGGTCTAGTGACCTTATGCACCGCTGGAGTTAGATTTATGATAACAGTTGGAATGACGTGACGGTTAATGACGATGTTCAGTGGGGTGTCAGTTCCGAGGCAGTTATTTCGTGAATGAGCTTGCTTGCATCCACGAGAGTTGGAGCATGGCGTGCTGATGCGTGGATACCGTCCTCGGTGAATCTTGACGGTCCGGGGGCTGCAGGAATTCGGAAAATCTTCGGGAGTCTTCTGACACTGATTTGACGGCAGACACTTGCGTTGCCGTGACAAGAAACGATTGAAATCGCGAGCGTGGAAGCGCGATTTCACGACTTCTACCACAAATACGCTGCGGTAGTTTGCGAAGACGTCTGGGAGCTGGACAGAAAAGTGTTCGTGGCGAGCATCTTCGAATGGCCAGTAGTGCCGTGATTTTCCACGTGTCCACGAACTGTTTCACGGAATTGTTCTTACGGTATACGTCGTCACGATCTCTCTAAACAGCAGCTGCAATCCAATTTTCGTGCACTGTCACTCCGATCCGCGCGAGACCAACCATCAGCTCCGATCACTTCCCTTCAACATTTAGCCTCAGCATCCTCCGTGGTCTCACGAAACGAGCGGAAATCGTTCCGAACTTAATCAGACAACTAGATCTACCCTTCCCGCCGCGCTCATCACAAAAGTTGCCGTTTTCTCAATCTCTCACGTCTTCCCTCTTCCACCTCTGCCCCTGCAGATCCGTCATTCATCCACGCACTACCGTGTCCAAACGCTCAGCACCTTCTTCCCATACCTCACCCAACGTCTTCCATCCTCTCTCGCCAACCCGCAAACTCTCGCTCACAACTGCGCGCTCATTCCAAAACGAGTTTCTTCCCGCGACACTCTTCTACTGGCGCACCGCGCCTCTTCACCGTCGCCGAGTTTCGGACCTCGTCGACCACCGTCACTTCGTCGTCGCGGCCGACGGAGCACGTCGCGGTCCACAGGCGAATGAGCAAGTTGAGCAGCGAGGTGCGAGTTGAAACGCGGAAGAACAGGTCAGCGCAATAGAGCAGAGAAGGCAAGCGGACCACACGCTCTTAATCCTCCAGCGTCCAGC